>CM052702.1:122177948-122375448 GCA_028551405.1 Uromys caudimaculatus
GGCTTCAGGTCCCAGCACCCGCGTGGCCGCTCACACCCGTCTGTAACTCCAGTTCCAGGGGATCTAACACATGCAGGCAGAACACCAATGCAAACTAACTAAATAAATAAGGAACAAACAGGGAGGCTTTAGGTGACTTCATGGTGCCTTGTCACACGGAGAGCTAAAATAGGCCAGAGGTGGCTCAGCAACCTCCTAACGCCTCCAGAGCGCAACACAGCTTCCTTCCCGGTGAGATCCCTGCTTCCTTCCTGCTGACTACCCACCTCTCTGTCCCTCACCTGCTCTCCTGGAAGAGCTTACGCCTCCCCATGCCTCCAGCACCTCATCCCTCACTCTGTCTCCCGCTGAATGGCTCTGCCTCCCACTTGGCTCAAATGAAAGCCATAGAGCTCCACAGCCTCTCCAGGCCTGTCTGGGTAGACCAGCTGTCCCGACTCCTGGATCTCCCTCCTCAGCTGCCTGGGAGGCCACCAGAGCCAGTCCTTTACACATCCCAGATGCTCCTCTCTCTAGGATGTCCCACTGGCTCATGGGAGCTACTCGGGCCCTGACTTTACAGTGGTTTGCCTAACCCTCCTTCCTGTTTGTGTCTATCCAGACCTGAAGGAAGACTATGATCAATGGAGCAGCTTCATTGAAGGCGTCGGGCCATCGCTCATCCAAGGGGCCCCGCACTATCTGTCCAACCTATAGGTCGCTTGAGCTGAGTTTCCACTTAGGAGCTGCCTAAGAATACTTGGAACCTTTCTCCCAGATCGAGAAGATGTAATCAGGGGACTGATTGGGCAACTGGATACTTTGCTCTTGGGATTGTTGATCTGAAATGCATCTTAGAACAGAGTGTGGATGGATCACTGGCTGATTGGGAAGCTGATTTTTTTTTTTTTTTTTTTTTTTTTTTGGGTCAAGGACTCATGACACAGACTGGTTCTGAACTTACTATGTAATGAGGATGACCCTCTTTCTGAATGACAGACATTAGCACTATGCCTGGCTCATAATCAGTGCTGGGGAGCAGACCTGATGTGAGCCACTGTGCCTGACTTGAGTTAAAGACTATAAAGTTATAAAGTACTTATGTGCTAAGGACCTGTTCTCCATGACAGTGGTCCCCACCTCTGTCCCAGGTCCTGTTTGCCTTAAATAAGAACAGTGTCTACCTGCTCAGCTGAGTTCTCTCTTGGCTTGGACCATTTCTACTCTTCTGGCCATGCAGTTTATTATGGAATCCATACCATTAGGCGCCATTCCCTCTGTGCCACCATAGCCCCACAGCCAGTCTTTTTGGCGTCCAAGCATACATCTCAAGGAAAACCCACTGGATCCGTGGTTTGGGCTGACTTTACAGTGGTTTGCCCGTAAAGGTTAGGCAGACCACTGTACTAACTGATCACATCCCCTACTCTTGGCAAGCTAACTTTCTTAGGCTAAACCAAGAGAGTAAGTCATAGGGTGGGATTGGCTGAGCCCCCACCCCCCCACCCCAGGCGGAGCCCCATGGAGCCTGGATATGACAGCTTAACTGGGGGAGCCCACTCTCTCACCTTGGGCAATTGTTGCTTCATGAAACCAAAGGCCAGAGGAAAACCATAGGACTTCCAGTCCGGCCTGGTGCTCTCCGCAATGGACACTTTATACTGTCGTGCTTAGGAGCCCATGTGAGGCAAACAGTATTGACCTCAGAACACAGACACCAAGGAGCCCCTCAGAAGCTTAGTGTCTTTGAGATTTCGCAAGTGTATCTTGTCAGGAAACATCCTGAGTGGGTTGAGATGGGCTGGCACTGTTAACAGAGCTGAGTGGCCATTTGCACAGGCCAGAGAGGGCACCAGGTTGGCCAGCTCAGCTTCAGGAATGTTCCCAGAGAGGGCTGAGGTCAGCTGTGTCTTACCTCTTACTCCAAACCTAGGTGCTTTAGTCATCTGTTTTGTTTTGTTTCTGTTTTTGTTTGGTTTGGTTTTTTTGAGGCCATCCCCCATTTAAGTCAAGAAACGGATCCAGTCTGTTTCATCCTGTTCCGTTGAATACTGATGCTCGCGTCTGCCTAATGGCGTGCTGTAATACCGTCTGTTTAATGGACGTTGGAGAAAGTTGGAGAGCCATCTGCAAGTGACTTTTCTGATTTCCTTTGTTTGCTAATCACGTGCCCACATGGAAAACAAAGTCTTCCCAGAGTTCCAAGCTCAGTGGGAAGGTCCGTCTAGGACTGCACCGTACAAGATATGTCACCTGAGTCCAAGGTGGGAAGAACCCCGGAAGGGCAAGTACCGTCTCTCTGCACAGTAGTCCAAGGTCAGGGCCATCAAAGCAATCCAGAGAGATGTGCACACATCCGGAGGCTCCTCAGGCCTGGCTCTGCAGCTGCACAGCTGGGCTTGGAGTCATGGTTCCACCACTGCATAAATCAGAGCAAATTCTGTTGACTTCCCAACCTCAGTTTCTGCATATGTAAAGTGAGAGCCTACGGTTGGAATGATTGAGTGGGGGGACGGATAACCCCTGGGTTATTAAATGTGCATTTCCCATGTCGCACACGTGTGCTTTCTAATTGTATAGTAAATGTTTCCTAGTCAGAATGATCCCTAGGATCTCTACCCTTCAAGATTTGTCCAAACGTGATTGTTGACCCTCTCACTGTATGATTAAAAAGTCTGTCTATTCCAAAGTCACTGGCTGGCTTTCTTCTTCCATAACCCGTGGAATTTCTTTCCAAGAGAGCATATACTGGTTTAAAATAGGATCCTCAAGCCCACAACATGGGGACCAGAGTCCCCAGGTCCCCAG
The DNA here is from genome assembly GCA_028551405.1 of Uromys caudimaculatus. NCBI lineage: Eukaryota > Metazoa > Chordata > Mammalia > Rodentia > Muridae > Uromys > Uromys caudimaculatus. The sequence continues at coordinate 122,180,736 of CM052702.1, forward strand.
GCTACCCTAAGAAGATGCTACCTTGGGCAGATCCTGGAAGTACCTGTGATCTCACTTTTACCTGAGACCCCAAAATAATGCAGGCGGGAAGCTGTGAGGACGTCCAGGATCTCCTGAGACCCCTCTCTACTCAGCTCATTCTGCTAGTGGTCCACATGTCTGTCTAGCAGCACCAGACCAGGGGATCTACTCTCTAACAGAATTATTCAATAAGTCACAGAAACGGTTGTCTGCATAAAAACCCACACATGCTTGGTGGTGGTGGCGCACAGCTTTGATCCCAGCACTCAGGAGGCAGAGGCAGGTGGATCTCTGTGAGTTTGAGGCCAGCCTGGTCTACAGAGGGAGTTGTAGGACAGCTAGAACTACAGAGAAGCTGTCTTGAAAAAAATTATCATTTTATGCTAATTTAGTGCATGACTTTATTTTTAATTTGTGAAACAGTTCTCTCTTTTGGTTGTTGTTGTTGTTTTTATGAGACAGGGTTTCTCTGTGTAGACCTGGGTGTCCTGGAACTTGCTATGTAGACCAGGCTGGCCCTGAAATTTTAGAGCTCCACCTGCCTCTGCCTCCCAAGCACAGGGCTTAAAGGCATGTGCCACCACTGCCTGGCAAGAATTCTAATTTTTTTTGTAACCTCCCATGGTTATTGACATCATTCTAGTTTCACATGGTAAGTTCCTGGTGGCTGGATGACCGGGTGGCGGCTTGTGCACCCACTAGCCGAATTGGCTCAGGTGGAAGTCTGCTGCGGCTGGGAACGCTGAGATGGCTTCCACAGGGGACTACACGTGGCTCATTAGGTGAAAGCTGTTTCCCTCGCTTCCCACGGCAGATCAAGATGAGACAGTCCAGGGTTTCAGAGTGTTTAATATCATTGTGGAGAGTGGCGTGGGTGAGACCATACCCTGATCTGTCAGGGATGGGAGAGGTTAAAATAGTAACTGGGAAGGGGCGTGGCTAAGTCTCTAGGTGCCTCATTAACATGGGGATGTTGAGACTATGTGGCCACACCTCTACCTGTGGTGAGGCTTGGGGGCATGACCACGCCTCTATCTGAGGAGGGGCTTGAGGGCATGACCTTTTTTACGGGACCAAATGTCACAGGCCTATGGAGAGAGATGGGCACGTGTCAGGAGCTGTTTTCTAGGAGCTTTGGCAAACGCCTGTTGTCCCTTATAGGCTGTCCTCTGCTGGGGACAGCCTTTTGAGCCTGCGGGGTTCAAACCTTAGCTCTACCAGAAACCAGACTGCCTATCACGGCCCTGCACTCCACCAGAGCGAAGGTATGAGAAGAGAGACACCCGCCCATTGTCCTTGCTCTGATTTCTTGGTTCTCATATCAGAAATCAAAATTCATAGCGCAGTTGTAACCCTGTGGGCCTCTGACCACCCAGTAGTCCACACTAATGGGCTGATTTGGTTTTTAATTTCACACACAATCATCCGAACACAGGTACAGGTTCTAAAACATCAGATGATCAGCGGGAAAGATGGATCTGTGGTGAAGAAAATCTACTGCTCTTAAAGAACAGGGTTCTTGTTGACAGGACCCTGGACTAGCCTCTCAGCTCACTGCATTCTGCTGCCAGATCTCTCTGAAACATGGTCTTTGTGTCAAAAATCCCAGCCTGACAAGGTAGTCTGTCTAACAGAGAAAACAAACCAGTCTGTTGGAAGCCCTGGGTTTTTGGTTAGTTTTTTTAGATGTTATTAGCATGTGTTAATTATACATGATAATAGGTTACATTGTGATATTTTCTTTTGTTATTTTTAATTTTTTTCTTTTAAAACAGGTTTTCTCTGTGATTTATTATTATTATTGTTATTGTTATTATTATTATTGTGTGTGTTGCATGTTTGGAAATCCCACGTACATGCAGGATTCCACAGAGGCCAGAAGAGAGCATCTGATCCTCTAGAATTGGAGTTACGGATAGTTGCAAGCCACCATGTGGGTGCTGGGAATTGAACCTGGGTCCTCTAGAAGAACAGTCGGTGCTCTTAACTGCTGAGCCATGTCTCCAGCTTCCGCATTATCCATTTTCGTACATACATAAAATACACTTTGATCAGTCACCCCCTACTATCCTCCTCCCTTTGATCCTTTGCTCTTCCCAACTAACCCTCTTTCCGTAGTGATGGTACACGTGTGTGTGCGCGCGCATGTGTATATGTGTGTGTGCATACATATTGTGTGTATGCATGTGCGTGTGTATACGTATGTCCATGCATGCATGTTGTGTGTGTATGCACATGTGCATGTGACTTTACTGAGCATCCCTTACAGAAGCGCGGCTAAGGGGGAGTCATTTCCAAGAGCATGCACAAGCTATCTGTGGCTACACCACGGAAGAAACCGTCTCCCTAGATTTTTGTGGTGGCACAGGGTTTCCCAAGTCCCTTCCCAGATCCCTGGGTTCTTATTCGGTCCCTTGTCACTCTCTCTCACTGTGCGTCCTGGGGTGTGTGCTTCTCTGTTGACTCCAGCTTTCCTCTCTGTGTACCACAACGCAGGGAAGCGGTTGTTGAGTTGGCTGGTGTCTGAGCCCCTTCAGTTCTGTCTCTCTATGCTGACAGAATACAGGATGCCCCCTTTCCCATAGAATCACACTGTTTTCTTCCCTGTTTGCTCTCCCTAGCCTCTGTTCCTTCTTCCTGCATCTTTCCGTTCCCTAGCCCTCCCTCGGGGTGCTTTGCTGACCTCCGAGCCCCGTTTCCATGCATCTCAATACCACTAATGTTTCAGTCTGGTCTTCCAGTTCCAGCTAGTCTACCTCTTCAATGAAGTGTCTTGATTGCGTTCAGTTAACATTTGATCTCTCAGCCTCCTGCTCCCGGGAGAGCTGCGGTCTGGACCCTATTGAATGTTACACTTTATTACATGATTCCGGGGCCCATCTGTTGGAGGGGAAAGAGCATCCTCCTGTTGACTGACATGCGAAGCAGGAATCCTGCCCTTTGCCCCCTATCAGCTTCTTGTTCCCTACCCAGACGTGCAACCAGCTGGTGCTGGCCCGGCTCTCTGATGTCTGCAGCAGCTGCCCCTCTTCCTTGTCTTCCAGGCCTCCCCAGATCCCAGCTGCAGGGCCAGGGCAGAGCCAGAGACAGCCCCGGCCTCACAAGACTTCGGGAGGCCACAGACAAGGAGCATTTGGGAATTAGAAGAAGGGCAGAGCTGAGCACAAATCACACCACTTTCGAAAACGAGGGAAAGCAGTTTGCCAGCTTCTGTTTCCCATCTTGCTCTCATCTAAAAAAAGCTGCTTAGAAACACGGGCCTCCTCGAGCTGTGAAGCCAGATGGCCCCGAGACGCTCAGCTTGCCCGGTGCGCATGCGTAATTATTCATCTTCACAGAATCACGCCCAAGACTGATTTCAGACACAGACACTTTCTTTTGCTGTTTGATCTGAAGCCAATGGGCCCTCCTGAGCTTTTGTTTCTTTTTCAGTAAAGTGGGGTTACTCGAGCGGGTCTTGCCCACCTCGGGGTGTTTTTGCTGGGACTGAATAGCTAATGTAAAACGCAATGGCCTTTGCTGTGTACAAAGCACTAGACAGACACATGTTGCTGTTCACAAACACGTGCACTGAATTTTGCATTTGCTGGGATGAGCCACTACTTAGTAAGTACTTCGCTTCTGTGCCAAGTACTGTGCTAAGTACTGCACTATTTAAGCCTAACCTCATTCCCATAAGGCATTGCATTTATTCCCATTGTTTGGATCAAGAGGGTGAGACTTGGAGATTTACTGAACCAGCCAAGACACCAGATCCAATTCTAGAGGATCAGACGCTTTCTTCTGGCCTCTGTGGAATCCTGCATGTACCCTGGGGAGGGGACCAGGATTTGAACCTAGAATGTGGGCTCCAACACCAGTGCTTTAGCTCCTAACCATCCCCATTCCACAAAAAGAAAGAGATTCTCAGACCGGGTCAGTAAAGTACCTACTGTGCAAGCAGGAGGACCTGAATTTGGATCTCCAGCACCCACGTAAAGGCCAAATGTGGGGGTCCATGTCTGCAACCCTGGTGCTGAGGCAGAGAAGGAGGATTTCAGGCTTACTGGCCAGCCAGCCTCGCCAGTGTTTGTGTGAGCTTATGGGCTCAAGGAGAGATGACGTCTTAAAAAATGAGATGAAGCTTAATAGAGGAAAAGATCCTGCATCAGCCTCTCCCTTCCTCATACATACACACATACATACATACATACATACATACATGCACATACATCTACACACACAGGCATACATGCACCACACACATAAATACACAGATAGAAAATAAAATAAACATTCTTGTATCAGCTCAAATAACCCACACACTCTTCTCCTGCTAAATGCATTACCCAGTCTGTTCATACAAAGACCTGTTTTGCTAAAACATCGCTAGATACAAGCAGTAAAATGTGCACTTTGAGTAGCAGTAAAAGACAGGCTTCATCCATCTGTCACCCATCATCCATCCATCCATCCACCCATCCATCCATCTATCCATCCATCCATCCACCTATCCATCTACCCATCCATCCATCCATCCACCCATCCACCCATCTATCCATCCATCCATCCATCCATCCATCCACCCACCCATCCACCCATCCATCCACCCACCCACCCATCCATCTGTCACTCATCCATCCACCTGGTATAAAAGGAGTGAGTGTCTCCATAATCTGAGCTACCATTAGCTGAGGGAAACACTCCTTAGACTTGCTTGGAAATTAGTGATCACAATTCTGATTAGTATGCCCTAGACCTACATCAGACTCACTTGGGACCTGTGGACAGAGACGCTCAGGATTCATTTGGAATTCTGGAGATGCTGGTCCCAGAGGATCTGAGGTGGGCCCAGATGGATGAGATATGCAGACACTCAGCCGAGGTCAAGACCTCTTGCTGTGACTTAGACCAGTTGGCCTCTTTTTAGGCAGTAAGAGGAAGTCCTAGAACTCAGAACGATGACATTTTAGAATTGGAAGGAAAACTGGCTGATTTAGTCTGTAAAGAATCCAGAGTTCATAGATATAAACTTGGGTTAAAATCTCAGGTTGAGCGTGTGACTCAGTCAGTAGGGTGCTTTGGCTAGCATTCCCTCAGGGTCTGTGAAAACAAACAGGCCCTAGATCTTCCAGCTTAGACTACACACATACTTTAGAGACACTTAGGACTGCCCAGGTTTTGTTCACACACACACACACACACACACACACACACACACACACACACACACACCATTCACTGTGACACCCATAATTTCCAGTAATTGTACCTTGGAGCTTTTGTGTAAAAAAGAATCCTGGCCTAGAGGCCTGGAGAGTTAACCCTGATCCCTGCACTGTGGCTGAGCCTGTGCTCATGGAACTGAATCTAAAGGCTTCGGAGGGCAAATCAACAGGTAAGTTTTCCAGGGTGAGTGCTGTCATTGGGGACTCGGGGACTGACACTGCTCAGAAGTGGCACACAGGTGACCAGTGTCAGCTCAGCAGAGGAGAGTAGGAGCTTAAAGCCATCAGGTACTGGAGCGTAAGAGCCAAACCTGGTGGTGGACACCTGTAATCCCAGCACGCAAAAGGGGGAGGCAGAAGGGCCAGCTCAAGCTGATTCTCGGCTACTGCCGTGGTTAGTGTTCACCATCAACTTAACCAGGTCTAGAATCATGGGGGACTAGCCTCTGTGCACCCCTGTGAGAAACTGTCTAGGTTAGGTTAGTCTCTGGGTGAGTTAGCACTATCACACTGATCGACAGAGGAAGACTCCCACTGTGGGCAGCGCCATTCCCTGGCTGGGAGCCTGGACCCTCTGAGTCTGGAAGGGAAGCTGGCCCAAATCGTAATCCCTCCCTCCCTCCCTGCTTCCTAACTTTGGATGCAAAGTGACCATCTGCCTCAAGCTCTGCTGCCCACATTGCCTATCACCATGGACTACACTTGGGCCAAAATAAACCCTTTCTCCCTTAAGTTGCTTTTGTTGGGATGTTGTAGCACAGAAACAAGAAACTAAGGGAGCTACATAGTAAGTTCAAGGCCAGCCTGTGCTACATGGAACCCTGCCCCCCAAAACAAAACGAGTGTTAACTACTTGAGTATACTTGGTATGTTTATTATCTATCAACACATAACCAATTGTCCCAAAATTTAAGAGTGTTCTTTCACCTTCTCGGTGTCTCAGGGACCCCGGATTGTTCTGGCTGACCATCTCCCATGAGGCTGAGCCAAGGGGCCTTCATGATTTCCGCTGTCACTATCACTACAAGGCCCGCATTTCTTACAATGGGGAGTGTCCAGACTTAGCTTCCGGCTTCTCGCAAAGCAAGTGAGCAAAGAGAGAAAATGACGAGAGAGTCGGGATCCAGGAGAGTAAAATGCTAGCCACACTCTTTTTCAAATATTATTTTTTACTATTGTTATGCATGTGTACGTGTATACATCTGAGTTAGTATGAAAGCCACATGCATGCAGATGCCCACAGAGGCCAGAAACGGGCATCTGATTCCCTGGAGCTGGAGGTACAAGAGGTAATGAGTCACCCAACATGGGTGCCCAGTAATGGAAGAGGAGTCCTCTGGAATAACAGTGAGGCTCCTAACTGCTGAGCCATCTCTCCAGCGCCTTGACATCTTTTTTTGTTGTTGTTGTTTGTTTGTTTGTTTGTTTGTTTGTTTGTTTTTTCAAGACAGGGTTTCTCTGTGTAGCCCTGGCTGTCCTGGAACTCACTCTGTAGACCAGGCTGGCCTTGAACTCAGAAATCTGCCTGCCTGTCTCTGCCTCCCAAGTGCTGGGATTAAAGGCGTGCGCCACCACTGCCCGGCTCTTTTTTTTTTTTTTTTTTTTTAATTTATTGCATGGGATGGTGACTTGTGGAGGTCAGAGGACAAGTTCCTCAGGAATTGGTTCTCTCTTTTCACCATGTGGGTTTCAGGGAGGGAACTCAGGTTGTTAGTCTTATTGGCAAATGCCCTTACTCACTGAGCATCAAGTAGGCCTCCACTGTCATCCCCTAGAAGCACACATTGCAGAGACGGGCCCTACATGGTTTTGGTGAACAGGATCATGGCTACAGGAGTAGGTTCTCGTGAGAGCATCTTGGGCTGGCCACCACAGTACTGTAGATGGACAGTGTTCTGGCAGGAGAAATAACATATAAAGGCACATGAAAGGTGTGGCCTCTTAAAGGAGCCAGAGAGCCGGAGATGCTCTGCTGCCGGAGCCAAGGGCAGTGCCCTGGATCTGGACAAGAAAGAGAGAGAGAGAGAGAGAGAGAGAGAGAGAGAGAGAGAGAGAGAGAGAGAGAAAGGAAGGAGGAGGAAGAAGAGAAAGAGACAGAGAGACAGAGACAGAGGAAGACACAGCACATCAGGTGTCTTTCCACAGGCACCATCCAAACATCTACCCTTCCTTCCTTCCTCCCCCCACTTCCTCCCTCCCTCCTTCTTTTTCCTCCTTTTCTCCTTTCCTCTCTCTCTTCTCTCTCTCTCTCTCTCTCTCTCTCTCTCTCTCTCTCTCTCTCTCTCTCTCTCTCTCTCTCTTTGAGACAGGGTTTCTCACCAGCCTGAGACTTGACAAACAGTCTAGTCTGACTGGCAGTGTGCCCAGCGATCTGCCCATCTCTACCCCCAGAGCTAGGATTCTGAAATGCGACCCCTCAGCCTCTTGCCCCTGCGCTGGACCTGCGGCTTCCTGCTGTGCCTCTGACTTGCCAAGATGGACTCTCATCCCTCTGGACCTTAAGCCAAAACAAACTGCCTTTTCCTTAAGTTGGTCATGGTGTTTTGTAACAGCAGCAGCAGGAATGTAACTAACAAGCATGGGTTACTCTGCGGCGGCCCTGGCTTGTTCAGGGCTCACGCATTCACAGGGTGCCTGCAACAGCTCTGAGCAGAGAGCCGGGGCTAAGCAGGGGCACTGCCATCCCTGGATATTTCTCTAATATTATTTATGAAAGTTTGTGTGTGTGTGTATATATATATATATTTGTGTGTGTGTGTATGTGTGTGGTTTTTCTTTTTTTTCTTTTTTGATTTTTCGAGACAGGGTTTCTCTGTGTAGCCCTGGCTGTCCTGGAACTCACTCTGTAGACCAGGCTGGCCTCGAACTCAGAAATCCACCTGCCTCTGCCTCCCAAGTGCTGGGATTAAAGGCATGCGCCACCACTGCCCGACAATACATACTTTTTTTTTTAAGGATTTTAAAAATGTAAGCAGTGGTGTGTGTGTGTGTGTGTGTGTGTGTGTGTGTGTGTGTGTGTGTGTGTGTAGCAGCCAGAGGACAATGTCGAGTTTTGGTTTTAGCTGGGATAGTTCGATGGCCTAAAACTGGCCAAGTAGGCTAGGCTGTGTGGCAGTGAGCCCCAGATCTGCCTGTCTTCACCTCCTCAGCACTGGGATTAGAAGTCTGCTACCACACCTAGTCTTACTTATTTATTACATGGTTTCTGGGATCAAACTCAGGTCCCCACACTTAAAAAGCAAAAGCATTACTAACTGAGCTATCTCACTATCCCAGGCTGTCCATCCCCCCCCTCCTTCTTTTGAGAGAGGGTCAGTCTCTTATAGCCCAGGCTATCCTCAGACTTACTATGTTCCTGAGGTTGGCCACTCCTGATCCTCATGCCTTCACTTCCCACCTGCTGTGATTAAAAATGTCTGCCACCACCGCCAGCATCATATACATTTATTTGATACATTGTTTGTTTCACACACACACACAACACACATACACACATACAAACACACACATACACACATGCACACACACACACATGCACATACACACACACACACACCTTAATTTTTTGGATGGGGGGAGCCAAATCCAAGACACCCTGAGCCTTGGACTTGTCACCCTTTCACTTGGCTCCCTACTCACTGGAGACCTGGCTCTTCCTGGCTTTCCTCTGGGCTGAATGGTTCTGATCCCCCACTTTGTCTCTCAGCCTTGCATCACCCTGAAGTCCCTCATCAATTCGGCATAATTGGTACCTCATCCCTCAGACCTCCTGGGAAGGGGAAGCAGACAGTGACTAATGTTGTAGAGACCTGGCCTCATCTGCCGGCGCCTGTGTCTCTCTGTGGGCTGATGCTGGGTTCAGCCATGGGGGGGGGGGGGTCTGCTGTGTCCTCTCTCCTACCTGGAATGCTGTCTGACTTCACTGAACCAATATGGCAGAACTTAAAGGGAATATAGTGTTCACTCGATAATCCTGACCCTGTTTTATAAAGTTAATTAATTAATTAATTAATTAGGAATCCAGGCTGGGGAGGTACCTCGGAGGTTAAAGAGCTTGCTGCAGAAGCCTGTGTGATGTGTTTATAAAAAGATAAAGAGAAGGAATAATGTTTTTGGTGGAGGTGTGGGGAAGGAGGTGCCTCTGCGGGCTCATTCTGAGGCAACCCTTCCCCCTGAGGGACCAGCCACACAATGGTATAGTATAGAATAGAGTTTATTCAGGGCATGGGGAGGGGAGTTGAGAGGCTAGCAGAAGCGGAGAAAGGCAGAGAGAGAAGGAGAGAGTAGAGGACTAGAGGAGTAGAGGCCAGCCATGAGCACGTGGAGGGGAGGAGGGAATGGGGAGAGCGCGGGAGCAGGAAGGCAAGAGCAAGAGCAAGAGCGGAGGGGGGGGGGGGGCAAAAGCAGTCCCTTTTATAGTGAGTCAGGCACACCTGGCTGTTGCCAGGTAACTGTGGGGCGGAGCCTAGACTAAATGCTAACAATGTGGACTGGAGTTCAGAGCCCCAGAAACCCTCATAAATGCCGGGGAGGTGTGGCAACTGCCTGCAATTTCAGCCTTGGAAGGCGGAGGAGATAAGGAATCCCTTGATCTAGCTGCCTAGCAAAGACTATATCAGTGAGCTCTGGGTTTGATTGAGAGAGCCTGCCTTAATGAAGAGCTCTCAAGAATAAGCCCTGACTTTGATCTTAAGCCTCCACTTTTGCACATATGGGCACAAAACACATATGCAAAAACATGCATATGCACACCCGTGTACACATGAAAATTGGAAAAGGAGGAACTAGAAAGAAGAAAAAGAGTGAGAGGCTTGGTCGCGAGGGTTCAGCAGCGCAGCTGTGGACTAGGACCTTGATGCCTTGGCCGCACCAGGAGAGTGCTAAGCAGAGGGTCGCAGGGACCGGCAAGCTCTGGCACCCAGCACAGATGGGAGAGCTGACAGAAAGCAGGGGACACAATAAGCAAGGACTACATCCCAGAGCACTGGAATCAGAGGAGTGATCAGCCCTCGATCCCCACTTGCTAGCTGTGTGCTCTTAGAAAACTTCCTTCAGGCCTAATACAGAGCTGAGGACAGAAGTCCAAGGTGATCCTTGGCTACATCGTGGTGTGTGTGTGTGTGTGGGGGGGGGGAAGCACGATGGCTGGGGTGGGGGGGAAGGGCTCAGCAGGGCTCCTTCAACCCTGGGGGTAGGGGGATCTGGAAGTAGAGGAGAGCTTGGCCTGAACTGGTAGTAGGTGTCGCCCCGCCCCCAGGGATCCACTTCCACCAGCTAGGCCATATATCCAGAAGTTCCTACAGCGTCTCCAAATACTGAAGACTAGGAACCAAGTGGCTAGGAACCAAGCCCTCAAACACATGAGACTGCAGGGGGACATTTTACATTCAAACCACAACAATGAATAAGGCGTGTTTGGTTAGCATGGAAGGGTGCCTGAGCAAGGGGTTCCTTAGAGCACAGGGGTTCCCATCCCAGAATGGAAAGTGTGATTATAGACTGGATTGGGCTGTCAGTAGGCAGCAGGGTTCCCTTTGGGGTCTCCATATGCACAAATCCAAGGAATAGAAGGTTGTGTTAGGGGCCTGCTAGTCACAACAAAATAGAGACTCAATCTAGTCTAAGCAAAAAATGGATTTATTGGCATGGGAAATCCTTAGTAGGGTTGTTGACTCTCCACATGCAGGCAAGATTGTAGCCAGCAGCCCCAAGCACCCAGCATCCTTCTAGACCAGGGACCAGATTAGTGAACCCACAGAGATGGAAGCTGATACTGTTTGTATCTCCCTCTTAGACTTGTCCCTGGGACAGGAAGTGGGTCCTGAGACTGGCTATGCCTGTCATCAACTACCTCTCACACCACATTGTGCTGTGTTTATGGAGGGCAGGACCTGTGTCCTCCCAAGGACTGCTGGATGCTGCTACATTCCTAGGGGTTCCCTTCTGAGACCTGGCCTCTTCACCTAGAGGCTTGCCTAAATCTCTCACTGCGTGTAGAAGCTTCCAGAATGTTTAACACCTTCTATGCCCTTCTACACTTTATAGCCGACATTCATTTGTGGACATACTGACACGTCTTTGATTCATGTGACATTTTATTTTCAAGACTGGGTTTCTTTGTGTAACCCTGGATGTCCTGGAACTAGCTATGTAGACCTGACTGGCCTCAAACTCAGAGATCTGACTGCCTCTGCCTCCTGAATGGTGAGATTAAAAGTGTATGTTAGCATTCTGTCTAAACTCCACCCCACAGTTACCTGGCAACAGCCAGGTATGCTCCTCCCCACAGTTGCCTGGCAACAGCCAGGTGGGCCTGGCCCACTATAAAAGGGGCTGCTTGCCCCTCCTCTCTCTCTTTTCTCTTTCTCTTGCCTTTCTCTTACATCTCTTATCTCTTACCTCTCCCCATTCCCTTCCCCCCTCTCTCCACATGGTCATGGCCGGCCTCCACCTCTCTACTTCTCTACTCTCTTCCTCTCTCTACCTTTCTCTGCCTCTACTACCCTCTTAACTCCCCTCCCCATGCCCTAAATAAACTCTATTCTATACTATACCTTCGAGAGTGACTGATCCCTCAGGGGGAAGGGATGCCTGGGCTTGGGCCTGCTGAGGCACATCCTTCCCCCACACCTTCCTCCCCATAACCCCATATAACATATATATCTATATATATTTTTATAAACACATCAGTGTGTGCCACCATCACCTGGCTAGGGATATTTATTTATTTATTTTTAAGATTTATTTATTTTATGTATATGAGTACATTGTAGCTATCTTCAGACACACCAGAAGAGGGCATCAGATCCCAATACAGATGGTTGTGAGCCACCATGTGATTGCTGGGAATTGAACTCAGGACCTCTGGAAGAGCAGCAGTCAGTGCTCTTAACTGCTGAGCCATCTCTCCAACCCAGGACATGTATTCTAAAGATCAGATATTGATACAAAACTTGCATTACTTTTAAGATTTTATTTGTATTATCTTTACTTATGAGTCTGCGTCGGTGGTAGTGCATGCAGGGACCCTTAGAGCCCTGAAAAGGGATGTCAGATTCTCCCACAGTTGAACATAAAGGTGGTTGTAAACCATACAATATGGTGCTGGGAATTGAACCCAGGTCCATGACAAGAGCAGCAAACTCTCTCTCTAGCCACCAGACTATTATGTTTTTAACCATTACCGTGAAGTAATGCCTGCAGAGCAGACACCCCCACCTCAGCCTGCCGCAGCACTCAGCACTGGGAACCAGGAATGATCCACAGTGGAGAGGGGGTCAGAGGCCTGGTGACTGTGGGGAACACTGAGAAGGTCAATGGCGGTGGAATGGTAGTCGGGGCTGGGTGAACATCAGAAAGCAAGCAAGGGCTGGCTAGGTCTTGCAGAAACAATCTGATTTTCTATTTTATTCAGTGCTTTGACAGAAAAAAAAAAATCCTCCACTATCAAAATGTCCTCTGTGTCCCATGGCTTTCCCAAGCTGCACTTCTGTGAGGCACAGTCCAACTGGTACTCAGGTGATAACTCCCAGACTCTTATCTGATAGGACGGTGTCTCCTTGAGCCGGGCAGATTCCAGACTGGCTCTACCCTCATCTGCTGCCTGAGCAAATGCTCCGCCCATCTCTTGTCTCCCACACATCACATTCCTTTCTTCCCTGGGCTGCAGATGAGGGTAGAGCCGGGCAGCCTCCAACCCGGTCACGGTGCTCCAGACTCCCTGTTTGAAAAACAGCTGAGGCTGGGGAGTGGTTTCACCTTCCTACTCACCAGATCATAGCCTGGAGCTGCAGAGCTTAGAAGACTCCTCTCTAAGCTGTTCTAGGAGACAGACCAGAGCCCCCCAGGTCCTTGTGGAAAAACCCCAGGGAGCCCCGTCTTCTCCATTTTGCGTCTCTGCCTGAAATCCCTTTTTTTCCTCGTTTTGGGTTTTAATTTATCTTGGCCCCGCTTGCTCCCCTCTTGTATTTTACAGCTCCCACCCCACCTCTTCATTTGTGACAAACAGCTGCCCTCTCTTCAGCTCAGGCTGCAGTAACATAATAACACAGGCTAGGGGCAGAAACAGCCTCTGAAGTCCAAGGCTGGCAAGGCCAAACTCAAGCCTAGTTGAAACCCCGTGTGGTGGTGCACACCTCTGATCCCAGCACTGGGAGACAGAGGCAGGTGGATTTCTGAGTTGGAGGCCAGCCTGCTCTACAAAGCAAGTTCTAGGACAGCCAGGGCTACATAGAGAAGCCCTGTCTTGAAAAACCAAAAATCAAAACAAACAAACAAACCAACCAACAAACCCCCCACAAAATGATACTAGTTGAGTTGGCTGCTGGTGAGTTACCAGTTTGGATGGCAGCCATCTTGCTGCCATCTGCTATCTCTTAACATGGTGGAAGGACGGATTAGCTTTTTCTTCCTTTCCTTCAGGTAGTCTTCCACTGAGTTACACCTCCTATCCCTCTTCATACAAGGACACTAATCAATCATTTGGTCTGCACCCGTGATCGTTTCTTCACCAAAGAGCTCCCCAAAAGCCCATCCCTGAGTGTCATATCATATCAGGTTATAAGGTTACAGTTTCAACATGTGTTTGTTTGTTTTGAAACAGGGTCTCATCTAGTCCAGGCTGGTCTTCAACTTGGTACCTAGCCAAGAGCGACTCTGAGCTTCTGATCCTCCTGAGCACTACCTTGCCCAGTTTATACAGTTTATACATTGCAGAAAAATTTAAAATAACCCAGGCATGGTGGCTTACACACATACAAGCCTAGCATGTGAAAGGCCAGCCTGGGGTACATGGTGACTTCCTGGCAAACCTGGGATACCAAAGGAAACAAAGAGAGCTGGGTTTGGGTCAACAACTCAGGGCTTAGTAACATTTGCTGCTCTTGTAGGGGACCTGGGTTCGGTTCCCAGCACCCACAACGGGCTGTTCTCAACTCTCTATGACTCCAGCACCAGGAGGCAGGTCTGCTGCTGGACTCTGCCTGCACTTGCACAGACATGGTGCACATACAGACAAGCAGGCACACACATGTACACATAAAGAAAAAGTATATTAAAGTAAAATAAAATGCTGTAGTGAAGCTGGCCTTAGTGGCACAGGCCTGTAGCATCTCAGCTACGAGGGAGCCTGAGACAAAAGGATTCCAGGGTCAAGCCCAGCCTGGGCCACTTGTGGGATGGCTGGGGATGTGTCCAGAGATAAAGGGTCCTGCCTAGGCTAAATCTCCAGGACTGCACCCCATTTCTGAAAATACTCTGTGTGTGTGTGTGTGTTGTGTATATGTGTGTGTGTGTATATATATATGTGTATGTGTGTATGTGTATATGTGTGTGTGTGTGTGTGTGTGTGGTATCTTTCATATATACATGTAGATACTGCAGCTTCTAATTACTCCCTTCCAGAAGAGTCCCAGGAGAAAGATTTCAAAGGAATTCAATAAGAAATGAAATCTCAATCTCAGCATATTGGAATTTACTGGCTACCTCCCAAGAAGGCTCAAAGGCATAAACAAATTGTTCTCTATACCTGAGGAGAGTTTAGCCACACTCCTAGATCGTCCTACAAAGCCAGAATGCTAGTTTACCAAAAACAAACAAACAAACAAACAAACAAACAAACAAACCAAAAGTGGGTTGGTAGCATGAAGACCAGAAAGAAGCCCTACCCCCAGCCAGAGCATCCTCTCTCTGCCCTTCACCAGTGGAGCTGTGGGAAGATTGATTATCGATATGGGTGTTTAAGTAGCATTAACATTGAGTCACAGCTATCAGACCAATGGGGCTTGGGATGTAGGTCAAGTCAGAGCACTCGCCTGGACAAATGACTGCAGCCACGGGTCTGATGCTCAATGCAGCAAAAGACACGATGACATCAGGGGCTGGGGAGATGGCTCATTCAGAAAAGTGCTTGCTATGCAAGCTGAGGTCCACCCCCCGCCTCTACCGCACTCCCTATCTCCCCTATAAAAAAGCTGAGTGTGGTGGCAGATGCTTGCCCGTTATCCCAGCCTGGAGATGGGGACAGGATTCCCTGGCCAGTTAGCCTACCCTACTTGGCAAGCTTCTGGCTAGTGCAAAGACCCCGCCCCCCCATCTCAAAACATAAGGTTGGTGGCATCCGAGGACCATCCAAAGTTGACCTCTGACCTCCACAGACTCATGCACATGTGTACACGTACATCAGCACACGCACAAACATGCATACATATATACACACACACAAGGAAAAGGGGACGACATCAGGCAAAGACTCTACTGAATATGTTCATGGTATTCCCAAACCATTGCTGCCAGGGACAGATGCAGGGGATTGGTGGGTTAGGGTGCCACTCCCTCTACAGTGCTTGAAATGGGCATCCTAAGCCGGGCAGTGGTGGCGCACGCCTTTAATCCCAGCACTTGGGAGGCAGAGGCAGGTGGATTTCTGAGTTCGAGGCCAGCCTGGTCTACAGAGTGAGTTCCAGGACAGCCAGGGCTACACAGAGAAACCCTGTCTCGAAAAACCAAAAACCAAAAACCAAAAAGAAAGAAAGAAAGAAAGAAAGAAAGAAAGAAAGAAAGAAAGAAAGAAAGAAAGAAAGGGGCAACCTAAATTGGTTTATTACTATTTCTGGGCTTCTGTGGTTCGCTAACTCCTGTTCCATAAACACATTGTTCCTTCAGGCATGTGAATATTTAGCAGTAAAGCTTTTTAGCCTGTCTGCTAGCACTCAGACCCAAATCCCAGTTCAGTAGATTCCAAAAGACTAACTAATCACTCTCAGAACTGCGTGCAAAACAGGACCCGATCAATTGTGTATTTCCCAGGGAGTTTATAGTGTTTGCCAGGGTTTTAAGAAGAGATTTCTATTTGATAGTGGGGAGTGTTTGCCACCTTCCCACTCCACCCTCCACCATGCCAGGCTTTAGCAGGAGCAGGGCTTTTCTAAGTGTGAACCCATCTAATCCCCACTGAGGCCAAGCCTGGGCAAGCTGAGGAAACGTCTCTCTGAAGTGACTTTGAAAATCTTTTGCCTGGACTAGTCAGTGTTTGTGCTGTGGGCGAGCCTTCCTTATCCTTTGGTCTTTCTGGATGAAGGAGCAGAAGAAACACAGGCAACACACGCAGGCAACCTACGCCCATGGCACTGTGGAATGGTTCTGCCCAGAGGCTGAGCCAGGCACAGACTCCATTCACTTGCTTTCTTTTCTTGTTCACTTGGCTCTGTCCATGCTGGAATTACCTTGTGAACGAGCACCTCCTGCCCTATCACATCTCCTGTACTGTGGTCTGGATGCCACCTTCTGTAGACACCTTTCCTTCCCAAGGTGCCCTGTGCCTGTTTTTCCTTTCATCCCAGCGGGAGTCTAGAGCCTGTAGGCTCCCTAGAGGTTCTTGGATTGTTATCAAAAGTGACATGCACCAGTGATCCCCATTGTCTTAGTCACTGTTCTACTGCTGTGAAGAGACAGAGGCTCTTAATTGGGGCTTGCTTACAGTTACAGAGGTGTAGTCCACTGTCATGGTGGGGAGCATGACGGCACACAGGCAGACGTGGTGCTGGAGAAGGAGCTGAGAGTTCTACATCCGGATCCACAGGCAGCAGGAAGAGAGAGACACTGGGCCTACCTTGAGCTTCTGAAGCATCAACGCCCACCCCCAGTGACACACTTCCTTGAAGTGAAAGCGTAAGGGGTCTTTGGCGAGTCAGTTGTGTTGGATGATGTTTCACTGGAGCAAACGGGAAAGAGTGTTTTCCTCAAGTCAACACAGGGGAAAGGCTAAGACCGACTCCGAAGGAACGTTTCACTGAAGCAGACACAGGAGAGAGGATGCTCTGCTAAAGCAAGCACGTGAACGGACACGTGATGAAGGATTCTTTGCTAGCAACACGAATGTATTGGTCCGCCTTACATTGCGTAGTTGAGCTGCATTTGTCAGGACTCCATAGAGAGAAACACACCAAAAAAACCCCAAACTTCTGGTGGTGTGCTCCAGTTTCTTGTCACTTCCACAGACTCAGGCTGATTGGCAGACCTGGGTTTGAATCCTGTCTCTGTACTATTTGTTTTGTTTTTTTAGCTTATTTCTTCCTTCTGTTTGTTTTTGTTGTTGGTTTGGTTTGGTTTGTTGAAATAGGGTTTCTCTGTATAGCCCTGGCTGTCCTGGAACTCTCTCTATAGACCAGGCTGGCCTCGAACTCACAGAAACAGCTGCCTCTGCCTCCCGAGTGCTGGGATTAAAGGCGTGCGCCACCGCCAGCCAGCTTGTTTTAAGTTAAGTGTATGTATGTATTTACGTGGGCCTGCAGGTGCCATGGCATGTGCGTGTAGGTCAGAGGACAACCCTGGGGGTAAGCTCTCCCCCCCCTCATCACGGAGGTGCTGTCAAGGCTTTGCAGCAAGCCCCTTTACCTGTAAGCCATGCCATTGCCCCTGGGGTTCATTTTTGAAGACCATACTCCCCTTGCCTCCCTGCCTAATAAAGGAGTGGTCTTAAATCCACCGATTGCAAAAAAACCTGGATTGCTTCAACACTTGATCTATTTTCATCTCTCCGCCACTTGCTTAAAATAAGGAGCTCATTGCTATTCTGCCCACGGCTGCATCTAACTCAGAACTGGACCGGGAATTGAATTCATTTTTCTCTCTTCTGCTAAATACCATTTTTATCTTGGCTCAGTCCGTGAATCCTTAGATGATAGCATCTGCTTCAGCAGTCCATGCCTGGACCTAAAGGAACAAGTGATAAAGGACCCCTCCCTAGCTCCCCATGACCTGTCTATCTTCCAGGGGAAGAGTCTCCCGCACACAGAGCGGCCATCCTTCAAGCTGCCATGAGCATTTCTCTCTCTCTCTCTCTCTCTCTCTCTCTCTCTCTCTCTCTCTCTCTCTCTCTCTCTTTTTCTTCTCACTTTTTTCATTCCTGGGCGACGGATGGGAACCTTCAGAGTTTCACCAGTAAATCCCAGCATCCCCCACTCCCCAGACTTCAGGCTCTCTCTCTTTGAAAGAAGAAAATGAGCAAATGATGAAGACAAACCTCGAGACTAGCAGTTTCCTACTTGTTAAAAGAGACGCTTAGGCCTTTAATCCCAGCATTCGGGAGGTAGAGGCAGATAGACCTCTGTGAGTTCAAGGCCAGCTGAGGCTGCCTAATGAGACTCTGTTCCAAATAAACAAAAACAAAAAGCGGGGGTGGAGGGAGATGACTCAGGGTAGGGTGGTTTCATAGCAAGTGTAAAGACCTGAGTTTGATGCCCCAAAACCAGGTGTGATGGCGTGTGCGGATGAGCCTAGTACTGGTGGTGATACATGGATCCTGGGACTCACTAGTCTGTCAGTTTGGCCTACTAGGAAAGCTCCAGACCAGTGAGAAACTGTCTCAAAAATAAGGGACACCTGAGGACATATGCATGCACATGCAGAGAGACTCTCAGGCAAGGGGGTTAGTGCTAGTCCCTGGGATCCTCCCCCCTGTCAGAGGCCAGAGAGGAGGCTCTTGATTCCTGAAAGGAACAATGTCATGCTTTAGTCAAGCTGAAGTCCTTGCTTTTTCATCTCTAATCTCCTGTCCTAGCCCTCTGTTCTCCCACAAACCCCTTCTCTTCACTGCCCACCCCATGCCTGTCCCCAGCAGGGTCAGCATCAATGTCATCATTTCATAAGCAAACGAGCCCCCCCCTCACAGTCACACTCACACAGAGGAAGTCATCGGGCCAGGGCCACACTAGGATGCCAGGCTCCCCTGAGGACAGCTGGGGCCCGAGGTGTCTTTCAACTGCCTCATTATTTTAATCATTATGAATTTTCCCTCTTGAGTTAGCCACGGTGCACCTGTGAACAGAACTCCCAAACCCTGATGCTGCAGACATTGTCGACAAGGAAAGACAGCAGAGAAAAGAGATGAAATCCCTACTCTGTGGTTGGGACACTGAGGGAGGCCAGGATGACAAGATAAAGAATCTGAGAGTCAAGATGAAATGCCAGGCTCCCTCTGCCTCAGCCTGAGTTGTGTTCGGGCCATGGAGTCAGATGGCAGTGGCCAGCTATGGGAAACAGCCAGGAGACAGTCTCTGAAGATACTCAGCCTTTGGCCAACCCTGAACCTGTTGTCTACTAGACGCCTGAATCTGTTACTTTGTCTTTCTGAGCTGGTCTCCCCATCTATAAAATGGAAAGTCCTCTGTTTCCTATTTCTGGGACTCAGCTGTTAACCCCCAGTGTTTCTACTCTTCGGAGTTGTCAAAAAGCTTAACCGAAGCCTGGTATGCTCAAAGCCCTGATTTATTCACCACCCCACCCCTCCCCCACCGCTGAATAAACTCAGCACGTAGCCCCAGCTCTCAGGAGATAGAGGCAGAAGGGTCAGTTCAAGGTCACTATCAGCTACATAGTGAGTTCAAGGCTAGCCTTCAATACATGATACCATGTCTGAAAGTGTCTAACACAGGACACACTAAACAGTAGTCATACTATCTAGTAAATGCCTATAGTATGTCAACCCCGGGCCAGCCGCTAGAGAGCCGCTTACTGCTAGGGTAGGGAAGGGGCCATGGCTCGCACTGCTCATTGGCAGTGGTGCTGTCTGGAGGGGACTCCGTAGTCCATAGCTCGGGATCCGTCTTCCTGCCTGCTGGGGAAGTTAGGTGAAACTGGAGACTAAACTCTCAGCTTTAGATAATGGGAGCATAAAAGGAAATAATAACACCGTAATGGTAAGGCCTGGCCAGTTCCAGGGAGGTGTGCAAAGCTCCACAAGGCAGGATAAAACTCAGGGCTAACTGAAGTGGCTTTTCTGGAGATTTGAGAAATGTCATTGTCCCTCAGGCCCTGCAGTGACAGCCCTTACCTTTCACCTCCTACTGGCACAATTAAGACTGTCGGAGCCTACAATTTGAATCACGTGCCCCACCAACCTCATGAGGGAGACTAGGTAGAAAAATGGCTGAAGAGTGTGTGGGGAGGGGCCGTGGGTCAGAGCTGCTGGATCTGTAAGCTGGAACAGATCACTGGGACAGATGGGTCCTTTCCGTGAGCACAGGCAAACCTTGCTGGTTTAGGCTAAAGTGAACTCTGCCCCCCCCCCCCCCGCTGGCAATTGGGAGGGCCGGGGGGGGGTAGACCCAGGAGCTTTTCCTCCCCACAGTGTGAACCTCACCATTCCCTGGCATACATATGACACTTAACAGGGCACCAATCCCTTCTGACCCTGGATCCCCACGGATTCTATAACAGCTCCGTGAAGTGGGCACCTGTCACTGCTCAGGAAACTGAGGCTCAGAGAGCGAGAACGTAATCAAATGGGGAGCAGGGTGTAGTGGCCTGTGTGTGACCCCAGCACCTGGAGACTAAGATGGGAGGGTTGTCAGTTCAAGGTCACGCCCTACCCCCACCCTCACCCCCACCCCCACCAAAAGAAAAAGAACAGGTGGGGAGAACGCAGAGATCACAGCCCTGCAGACTTTGCGTCTGTGATTCTAGATTGTTCCTTCCCTGGAATCCTGGACTGGTCTTTTGCTAAAAAGAAATGACTCCTCACAAAAGCCACAGGATTCTTTTATTTCCTGCTTTTCGTGCCAGGTGTTTCCAGGGGCACTGGAAGCTGGTGGAGAAAGTAGAATGAACTCAGGCTTAGCCCAGGAAGTCAGGGCTTTCCGCTCCCCTCTGACCTTGCACGGGTCCCTCCTGGCACACTGGGGGCGTGTCAACTACAGGGCATGGGCTTCCTTTCTTTGTGTATCTCTTGGTTGTGATGAGAAAAAAACAAAACAAGCAAGGTCAGAAACACTTTGGAAATGTTGAAAGCATCACATGACCTCAAAGCTCTTGGGGCATCACATGACATGAAGGATTCTGGATATTTTCATCCAAAATGGTAGCCAGAGCCTTCACCCTGATTCCTTCCTTTTTTCTATTAGTCGTTCCTGCCTCACTGGAGAAGCACCAAGAGAATCCCGCCCCTGTACCAGATGCTGTTATTTTCTCAGGGACTGAGGATACCCACAGGCTCCCGGGAACTCAGAGGGAGGAGGGAGCAGATCTAAGTAAACAATAATTAAGATGAATGGATATGAGCCCTGTTTGTTTTGAGACAGGATCTGGCCATGTAGCCCAGGCTACCTGGCTATTGGTGGAAGGCCTTTTAGATGGAGATTCATCTTCCTTGAGATGTCCAGGGAGCTATGAAGGACAGAAAGAGTTGCATGCCTGTTATGCCAGCAATGGGAGGCTAAGGCACAAAGGCTAGGAGTCCAAAGTCATTCCTCAGGAAACCTAGCTGTGTGGTTAAAAATGGCCCCAGAAGAAGCTGACACAAGTAGACACATTATGTCACATACAAGGGGAGATCTGTAAGTCTCTGACACCTATCTGACTTTGGGCAGGTGACAATCAGTCTCCTGGGTTTTTGTTTTGTTTTGTTTTGTTAAGTTTTCTCTTCCTAAAGCCAAACAGGCCACAGCAGGACTTCTGGATCCAGCCCTAGGCCAATAAGAGCACAGAGGAGCCTGAGGAAATGGAAAGGGGGGGAGGCGCTGGCATTGAGTGACCTCCTGGCATGCGACCTGTTCTCTAAGTCATATGTCCTTACAGACACCCACTCAGTAACCCAGAGCGGAGAGAGAGGGTGGTGGAGTTGGGGGGTCTTGTAAACACAAATCATCAATGAGTAGAGGCCCTCGCTCTTTGTCTTTCCTGAAGAGACATACTGTAAAGAGATACAGGGAATGTCTTTCTGGCTGGCACTGAGCCTCCAGTCCCCACACAGTGGCAGGGAGGATGCTGACAGAGGCTCCAGGGAGTGGCTATGGGCCTGGCCTCTAGAAAGACAGGTTGAAAACCCAGCTCCAAGGTAAGATCCAGATCTGGGACCCCGGCAAACTAGTCTTTTGGCCTGGTTGCCATGGAGACCGACTGGCCGCAGCTGCTAGGGAAGAACAACCTGCAGCTTCTACATCTAGAAGATCCCGAGACACCCGTGGTGGGCGAGGGGGTATGTACCCTCCTTTCTTCCTGGATGCCAAGACCCTCTCTGTCCCCAACTCTCAGGCTTTCAGGCTCTCCACAGTTGTCAAGTCACAAAACAAGAGACAGGACAAACCCCAATTTCTTGCTTCTAGGCCAACGCCTATTCAGCATGACGGTAGCCTTCTGTTCAGCTTAGGGAGCAAACAAGACCTTCTAGCGCTGAGGCCTGGGGCTTTGGGAGGGTTTCTCGGTCACCTCCAGGAAGGGACCTCGTCCTTAGATGTGAATCCCAATGTATTAGCCACTAGAGGCCAATTTGGCTCAGCTTTCTGTCACTTTCTCTCTGGAAAACCTGGCTGGCTAGAGAGTCTGTGAACAGCCTTTGTCTGTGTAGGGAGCTAGCTGAAGCTGAGCCCAGAGACAAATGGCAAGTGACAGGGTTTATTGTCCCCTCGTTTGATGCTACACTGATATCATTAATTTGCAGCCTGGCTGGCATCCTTCAGGCCGGGATCTTGCAGGCCGAGCTCCCCACCTCCCCCCTACAGGTTATCTCAGGAAACCCCGGGCGGGAGGGGAGGGGCCTGAGATCCGAGTCGTTGGTCCTCTTTCCAGAGCAGCTGCCAGTACCTAGCTTTCATCTTATTCTGTGAAAGGAGATGCGGGGCTGGTGTCATCTGGGGCTTTGAGCTTCTGAGCTGTGCATGTGAGCAGGGTCTTATGTAAGAGAACGGAGACAGCATTTGGAGGAGCAGGAGAGGACAGAGAGAAGCAGAGCTGTTCCTGGACTTCCGGTGCAGCGGGCAGCGGCTTTAATCAGGAAGGTAGCACAGACAGGGGCGTTATGTAAGAAAAAAGTCTGCGCCAAAAACCACAAAGGCAATGAGAAACAGAGCCATCACTTCAGACCTCACTGCCCCTTCTCTGGTGGAAACCATGATGAATTCTCTTCCAGATCTTTCTCTGTGTTTTCATTGCCTCTCCCATATTACTATTATTTATACATTACACAAATGATATGAGAATATTTTTTAAATCAAAAAGTGTGTGTGTGTGTGTGTGTGTGTGTGTGTGTGTGCGCGCCACAGTCAGCGTGTGTCTGGAAGTCAAAGAGCAACTTGCAGAAATTGGTTCTCTCTTTCTCCCACGTGGGTTCCCAGGCTCAAACTGAGGTCATGAAGCTTGGCAGCAAGTGTCTTTACCTGTTGAGCCATGCTGCTGGCCCAAGAACCCCCTTTTATAAAGGATGCAAACACTAGAAATAAACTGGCCTCTGTTGTCCCCTTGCTCTTCCGGCCGGCCGTTAACAATTTCATGTCGTCCTAGAGACTCGGTTTTTCTTTCTTTAGCGCATGCAGCCACCACATCGCTTTGCCACCGTAATGTTTCTCACAGTTAAGTTCTCCAGCCACTGCCAACCCACGCTCTGTATTACAGACACTTGGTGACTTGTTTACATCATCGTTAGGAGTCACGCGCTGTTTATAGTCTTTTGTTAATATGAATAATAATGCTTTGGGCAGTCCTACAGCTGGGGCAGTGGGGGGGAGAGGATTTCTAGATGTGGAATTGCTGGGGTAATATGTCTGTGTATCTAATTTTCCTAAATACCACGGGCATTTATTTTTAAGCTCTTTGGTTTTGTCTTTTTAATTATCCAAGACAAAGATGTCCATGGGGAAGAGGGCGGGGGAGACAGAAAGAAAAGAAAACCAAGCAGGGCGAGAAAAATCACTCTGTCTCTTGATCCAGCAGTCACAAACTGTTTACAAATGTTTTTCTTTCAGTTATTTATTTTTATTCGTTATTTCTCTCCCTCCCTCCTCCTCTCTTTACACCCCCCCCCCCGTGTGTGTGTACAATTGTGTAGCATGGAGTTGATTCTCTCCTTCCACCTTTGGTGGGTTCCAGGGGTCAAGCCAGGCTTCTGGGTCAAGCATCTTTACTGTTCTTTACCACTGAGCCACCTGTCGGCCCTATGTGTTGATGCTGTTGTTGGGATGCTGGACCAATCAGACCACACCATTCCCTAACTGGCGTTACTTAACCTTGTGAGCATTTTCCCTCATCCCTAAAGCATCTGTCTAAACGCTCGCTCTTTTTATAATATCATGGCGGACATTGTATGCGCCTACCGTAGGTTTCAAATCCCATTACTCCAGTGTTGGTCTTTAAGTTGCCCTGCATTGTTTTCTACTACGCGATATCAGTGATTTTTTTTTTTTTTAAATCATTGTCCCCATTCCAATGACTTTCTTAAGCAACACTCCCCAAAGGAGAAGTTCTGGTTCCAAAACCAGAGATTTTAGTAAACCTATTTTCTTTAAGTTGAATGCATTGCTTAATGCATGCACATGGAACAGAATTCCAAAGGGACCTAGGGTTACAGAATGAAATCTTCTTGGTGATGTTTTTTGTTTGTAGAGGTCACATGGTGCAACCCAGACTGGCCTGGGACTTGCAATCCTCCGGCCTCAGCCTCCCAAACACTGAGACACATACGGCCACACCCAGCTTTGTGTATGATTTTTAATGGGAAAACTATAAGCACGTCTTCCTTTGTCATATGGGAGAGGCTGTGAATCAGAGACACATTTTGACAGTTTTTCACTATGTTATTGGTTGGTCTGTTTCTGAGACTTGCCAGATTTTCTTTAAAAAAAAAAAAAAAAAAAAGTTGCAGAGAATTCCTTTAAATGGATGTGTCCTAATTAAATCAATCAATTCTGTTGATATGTTTAAGGTTTTTTTTCCCCATCTGAAGGCATTGAGCCAGTGCAGTATAAGTAAAGTATCATTGCTCAGAAGATGGTCCACACACGTCTGAGCACTACCTTCCTGTAAGTGGAGCTGAGTCCCAGGGATTGCCCGTTGCCTTCTCCTGACTACTGACCATTTCATCTTTAGAGGCAAGGGACAAGGTTAGACACACCCGTTTGCCTCCTCACCAGCTACCTCACCCCCATTCCCCACCCCAGACTCAAAGGGAAACAGCTTGGCTATTTGCGCATGATCTGTCCTCAATAGTCTTTTTGAAAAGGATCTGTTTAGAGATTAACAAAAGTGAGCTTTTAAATCTTTAAAAATAATATGTGGCCAGTTTTAAAATTTTTAAAATATGGTGATGCACACTTGTAATCCCAGTACTTGGAAGCAGAGAGAGAGAGAGGAATCTAGGAGTTCAAGGCCAGCCTCAGCTACCTAATGAATTTGAGTCCAACCTGGGCTACAAGAAATCCTGTCTGCAGAATACCAAACAAAACTATTATTTTAAAGCGGGTTTTTGGGAGAATTCCCTTATCCCAGTTTTACCACTGTGACCGTGTAACCTTGGTTCGTCACTTCTAGAAAGCCCATAATGCCTTAGGACAGTGCGACGTGGGTAGTGACCTACACTCCGTAACCAGCTCAGCCCCAGCAAGGTCTCTCAAAAGGTGGCAGCTGCCCGAGTCAAACCTAAGACCTGAGGACAGGAGGCTTCCAGGCTGGGAAAAGGCGGCTGGGCGGGGCCGGCGGCTTTGTTCTTTCAAAGGCTGGCGCAGGCCCTGCCGCACTGCAGGGTGCAGAGTGCTGGCTACCAGCCCCGGAGGTGAACACCGCAGCCCCCCAACCCGAGGGCATGAGAGCTTTGGCGGGACTCTGCGGGGCTGACCAGGTCATGAAAGGGCCTGTGGCTCATTAGAGTGCTGGGTGCTGCCTGCCGGATACTGGGTGCTGCCTGCTGGGTGCTGCAGCCGGGCTCGCACCTGCGCCCGCATTCCGGAGGGTCCCCGCGGGCTACTCTGGAGTCCATTGAGCCTCGGGTTCCGGCTTCCAGAACCCAGCTGCTGTGCCCTGAAGTCAGCGGCGAAGACGCCACTGCTCTCCCACCCTCGCCCCGCCCCAGGACCAGCCAAGGACAACGCCAGTGTGCAGCTGTACGCGCTGCAGGTGGCTTGGGAGCAGCTCCAACGAACAAGGCGAAGCCATTTTCTGGGCGGATTTGCAAAAAATTTCCATTTGTGGTGTCATCACCATGTTGAAGCATCATAGCCATATCTC
Source organism: Uromys caudimaculatus (assembly GCA_028551405.1). Lineage (NCBI taxonomy): Eukaryota > Metazoa > Chordata > Mammalia > Rodentia > Muridae > Uromys > Uromys caudimaculatus. The sequence continues at coordinate 122,206,952 of CM052702.1, forward strand.
CTCATCGCTCCCCCCACTCCCCGCCTTCCTTTCTCTACCGACTTCATTTTCCTGGGAGAGCAGACGTCAACCGCACGGTGCTCCTCACGTGGTCCCACCTGTGTGGTAGGGGTGACTTTGTGGGACCGCGCTGACCTTGAGGCTTAGTCTGGGTTGTGCTCCTAACTGCGCATGTCCCCACATCTTATTCATCTGTTGAAAGGAAGGGAAGGATTAAAGCTAGACCAGGGCAGGTATGGGTAAAGTTGAAATTGGGGGTTTGGGGGAAGATAGACTAACTCAATTTATCTTCACCAATAAAACTGAAAATATTCATAGCATGCCCGCCATGCCATGCTTTTTTTTTTTTTTTTGGTACAGGGTTTCTCTGTGTAGTCCTGGCACTCACTCGTAGACCAGGTTGGCCTCAAACTCAGAGATCCATCGTTGGCCTCTGCTTCGAGTGCTGGGATTAAAGGCATGTGCCACCACCACCCCGCTGTGCTTTTCTTTTTAACCTAGTAAAATATGTGCATTGAGGGAGTCTGTCCTTTCTGGAGTCTACCTAAAGGCAAACCTTTGATACCGTTCAGGGCCAGCAGTGCAATGTGTAAGCAAGCTGGAGTCTGTGTGGGCTATGGGTTACTAGAACAACCTGGATGCAGCAAGCTAGCCAGGTGCAAAGACGTAAGTAGAGATTAAAATGCATTAAACAAAGGTAAAAGAATGCAGAACAAGGCGTTTACATAATACAATTTTTTCCAACATATCAAACAAATCTCTGGGTTTCTATGATTATATTCAAACACATAAATATTGTCTTAATAAAGAAAGGGCAAGAGAGCAATACAGTGACTGTCTCTGCACCTGCCAGGTCCTAGATTCCAACGCTTGCACTTCCAAAATAAATAAATACAATTTCAAAAGGCAAATCAGTTACAGATTACTTAAGGGATTCTTTTTTTTTTTTTTTTTTTTTTTTTTTTGGCTTTTCAAGACAGAGTTTCTCTGTGTAGCCCTGGCTGTCCTGGAACTCACTCTGTAGACCAGGCTGGCCTCAAACTCACTCTGTAGACCAGACTGGCCTTGAACTCAGAAATCTACCTGCCTCTGCCTCCCAAGTGCTGGGATTAAAGGAGTGCGCCACCACTGCCCGGCTTACTTAAGGAATTCTAAGCGGTCTGTTTATAAAGAAAACACTCAGGAGCTGTTGAGATGGCTCACTGACCTAAAAGCCCCGAGATTCCACTCCTCCCCCTAAACCTGACCGAGGTGCTCCTGCCCCAGATGGCACCCTGCTCTCAGGGTCAGTGTACCTGCCTTCCACTTGAATCGAGGGCAAACTCCCAGCTTCCCGGGCTTTGCCAGGCTTACAGTTCCCTCTTAACAGCACCCTGTCCCCCTGCCTCTGTCTGCAAACTTCCTTCCTGTCTCTTTAGGCTCCCCTTCCCCCAGAGGCTTCCCCTGCTTTGGGGTTAGGGCTAGCTGTTCTCAGTGCTCTAAGCTGATGGTTTATCTACTGTGGCCTCCTTAGGATTTGACTTCTGAACTTGACACCTCTCTGTTGAATGAATAGGCAGATCAGATTGACAGAGTCGAGCTCCTCTCCGGGGTGAGTTCTCTGGCGCCCATCTGATACATTCAGAGGGTTTTGCTTGCGCCTGTCAAGAGTTAGAACCAGGATTTCAACTTAGAGACTGTGGTTCTAAAGTCCATATTCTTTCATTTATTTATTTATTCTTTTTAATGTCACAACATGAATCAAATGCAATTCCTCAACCACTTCAGAAAGCTCAGGGCATGTTAAACCCTTAGCAAAGAAAGACATATTAACACCATTGGAGATGGTTCACGTCCTCTTAAAGTATAATTGTTTCCATCTTTGGTGTGTGTGTGTGTGTGTGTATATGTATATATATATATATACATATACACACACACACACACACACACACACATACATACATGTCCATGTAAGTGCTGGCGCGTGCAAGTCTGTGAGTTTGTGTGGAGGACCAGATGAGAACCTCAGGCAGCCTCAGGAACAAACCACTTTGTTTTTTGAGAAAAAGATCTTTTCCTGGGACCTGGGGCAGGAGAATTAGGCTAAGCTGGCTGGCCAAGGAGCTCCAGGGATCCTTCTGTCTCTGCCTTCTCAACTGGGAGGATTACAAGAATGTGTCTAGAGTTTTTTGTATGCTTGGATTTTTGTTTTGTTTTGAGGCAAGATATCTCTATTATGTAGCCCTGGCTGCCCTGGAACTCACTCTGCAGAGCAGGCTAGCTTCATACTCACAGAGATCCACCTGCCTCTGCCTCTTGAGTGCTGGGATTAAAGGTGCGCTGTACCATGCCCAGCCATGAGCCCAGCTTGTTATGTTGGAGCCTGCGGATCAGACTCAGGCTCACATCTGCTTGGGCTAACACTTTGCACACCTGCCTGTCTCCCAGCCTCCCACATATTCCCTGAAATTTATTTCTTTTTATTTTATGAGGGTGTTTTATCTGAATATATGACCGTGCAATATGTGTGTACAGTGCCCATAGAAGCCAAAAGAAGCTGTTGGATGCTCTGGATCTGGAGTTAAAGATGACTGGGAACCACCATGTGGGTGCTGGGACTTGAACCCAGGTCCTCTGGAAAAGCACAAAGTGCTGTAAACCACTGAGCCACCTTTCACCCACATCAAGAAGAACTTTCAAATTTATTTTTTGACAATTTCAAGCACTCACTAGCACTTCTCTTACCCCCCCCATGCCCTGGAACCCCCAGAGCCCACACTATTAACCACAATGCTCTGGGCCCCTAGCTCACTTAAGTTTTTCAGATACAAAACATGTGTAGAGAACCTGAGGCACATCAGATTGGGTGGTGTTCTGTAGTGAAAGGTAGACAGAGCTCCCATCCCCACGGGTCTCACTTACATTTAAGCCTAGAGTGTGCGGAGTGGGAGAGGACACAGAAAATGATTATATAAGGGGCAGAAGAGCAGAGTAGAAGACAGGAGGAGGGCCGGAGTTCATCTGGGACACATTTGCTTTGGAAGGTATAGGGTAAGAGCTGGTGAACCAGTCCAGAGCGTAAACCTAGGCTGCATTTACACGTTAGGACTTAACTTTTATTATGTTAGGCTAACATTTACAAATTAGCAGCACAGACAGTACATATGCCTTCCATTTTTATTTTATATGCATGCGCAGTCTATTGAGTACCTGGCATGTGTCAGAGGTTGCATTCGGTGTTCCAGACCATCAGTGGAGTCCATCAGCAAGCACATGGTCCAGGCAGAAGTGTAGTTAAATAACTGCAAACAGGTGGTGTGGTCTGACAGAAGAGAGGATTTGGAGGCGTGGCAGAGGCCTACAGAAGGAAGAGGGTCTACTTGAGGGATGGGGTGGCCAGGGAAGGCTTCACAAAGATGATGACAATGAAGAAGTCTTTGAAAGATGGCCAGGAAATTCTCTGTAGGCTGGAGTCATGATAGCAAGACAGGCAGAGAGACTCACCAAGGCCCAGAAGGGTACAAAGTGCAGCGGTGTCATGATTGGGACATGGCTGGTAAATATTCAGACAGGGTTGTTACTGTAATGGGGCCAGAGAAAGGTCCTCAAGATGAACAAGGGTTGGACTATGGATGGTATCATATGCTGTACAAAAAGTAGGCCTTTGATCCATCTCATAGACACCGGGCGATTGTCAGAGCTTAGAAAGACCCTTGGGGGTATCTGGAGCCACTTTCAGCTGAAAAGTTTACTTCAGGTTGATTAGATGTCAATATTTAAAAATCAAAAGATACCTCTCAATCAGGATAGGTATCACTGATACTGAGTGAAGCCCTCCACTTTGGATTGAATCGTGGCCCCCTAAAAGATGTAGTCCTGAGTCTCCCATCCCCCACCTTTGTGACCATATTTGGAAAATGAGTCTTAGTAGATGGTCACGTTAAGATGAGGACATCAAGCTGGGCACCAATCGAGTACTACTGGTGTCCCGATAAGCAGGGCACTTGTGGACCCTGAGACAGACAAGCACAGAAGGAGGAACTGAGGCAAGGATCAAGGGAGCACTTGGCGTCGATCAATTTATAGAACTTGATGTTCAACCAACCTATAGCAGAGGCACCAGAAGTCCAAGGAGGATCGGAATAGATTCAACCTTAGAAGGAACCAGTCCTGCAATGCCATGACCTCAGGCTCCCCGCCCTAGAAAACTGAGGCGGTACATTTACTGAAGCCCCCCAGTTTGAGGCGCTTTGTTAAGAAAGCCTGGAGAAGGGCTAGCCCCTCCCTTTTCCCCATCCCATTCATGGCCTGTATCCACCCACCTACCCTAGGCTCCTGATTGGCTGCTCTGTCCTGGTCCGTCCACCGGGCTCTTGGCTGGCACGTGCCCAAGTCTGGTGAAGTGATCAGCCAGCACCAACTGTGAGTGACTGTTGCTGTCCATGGATGTAGGCCACTGCTTCACCAGGACAAGCCTTGGAGGGAAGACCTATTATTCCTACCTCTCCATCCGACACCCCAGCCACCTCCAAGCCTTTCCTGCTTGATTCCACCAGCGTCAATGTCCGTCCAGCCTGGAAGGCATGTGATTTCAGCAGCCTGCTTTTAACTTCTGCTGACAGCTGTAACCTCAGTCTTCCTGAATTACTAAGACTCCTGATAATGCTGACCGCTTTGGAAGCCTGTGGGGACAGGACATGTTTCCTGTGCGAGACTATGGGTAGCCCTGAAATATAATGAATTCAAAGAAGCTGGTGATTCCCCTCGGCCCTGTGTTCAGGCCCACAAGAGCCCACTGGAGAGGTAGACTAGGGCCTGGGGATGTAGTTCACTTGGAGAGCCCCTGACCAGCACGCCACGCCCTGGTTTCTATCCCCTGTACAACATAAACCAGGTGTACCCACACTTGCCTGCAGTCCTAGCACTTGGGAGGTAGAAGCAGTAAGATCAGAAAAGTGAAGTGATCCTCAGCCACCTAGTGAGTCAAGGCTAGACTATTTACAGGAGACCCTGTCTCAACAGTAAACAAACAAATAAAAATAGAGAAATAGACTGATCTAAAACAAGAAAAAAAAAAAAACCCAATTTCTGAGTGTGGGGGTACACGCTTAATCCCAGTCCTAGGCACACAAGGTCAGACGATCAAGGACAGTTTCAGTTACATGAGATCATGTTTTAAATAAGCAAATAAAACTCAAAAGAAATTCGATGATACATGATAAAATCATCCTCTCAGGCCCATGGAGGAGAAGCAGTCAAACATCCGCCGACAGTGTCAGAAGCCCAGCAGAGGTGAGAGGGTCCATCTCCCATCAGGTTGGCCTGGAATTCACTGCGTAGCCCAGGCTTTCCTGGGATTTGCAGCGATCCAAGCCCAGGGTTTCCCAAGGGTGGGGATTACGGGCACAGCCACCACCAGTTCTTACTGCTCACTTCTGTCTGTATTTCGTTCACTCGGAGAAGCCTGGGTGGAGGAAGCGGTAGAAAGCAATCGCCCAGCCACCTCATTACAGAAATGACACCAATCGAGGCGACAAGACTCTCCGTGCAAGGTGGTGTCCTGAATTAGATCTTGGAACAGAAAAAAAAGACCCCAACAGCAAGATGTAGGAACCAGTTCAAGTCAGCTATCCAGTTAACAGCCCTGCACTAAGACAGATGTCCTAGTTTGGATACCTGTCATTTATTATTCTGTGTGATCCTGAAATCAACTGCTGCAGTACACGAGTTTCATGTGCTTTTCACAGATGATGAGATGGGGCAGTCGCACCCCAGTTTCACACAATCGTGGTGAACAGGACCTGCAGAATTGTGTGAAACACAAGATGAGAAGTCCCTCTGTGACACCTTGGGACCCTGGGCAAGTGTCTCCGGTTCTCTGACCACGCCTCTCATCTGTAAAGCACAGGAGTAGCATTAGGACAGCACAGAGCGACAGAGCCAGACTAGACTGAAGCTCTGCTGCTTCCAAATGGCCTAGTTGGACCAGTGATGTAAGCTCAGCCGATCAGATGTCAAGGCAGAGCAGAGGTAGAAGAGAAAAGCCCCCACACCATATGTTCCAGTATCTCAGTCACAGATCGAGGCAGCAAACTAGTTCTCAAAATTGCATGTTCTGCCCTTTCGATTCTACACAGCCTAGAGAGACAGATTTTGAGTTGAGAATTTTTTCTTTAAAAAACAAATTTGAGGTGGGCAGTGGTGGCACACACCCTTAAATCCTAGCACCCAAGAAGCAGAGGCAGGTAGATCTCTGAGCTCGAGGCCAGCCTGGTTTATAGAGTGAGTTCTAAGACAGCCAGGGCTACACAGAGAAATCCTGTCTCAAAAAGCAAAACAAAACAAAACAAAACAAAACAAAAAACCAACAACCCCCCCCCCAAAACACACATACACAAAAATTGCATGTATATATGTGTGGTATTTCTCTTTCTTTTTCTGTCCTTCTGTCTTCCTTTCTTTCTGTCTGTCTTTTTTTCTTTTCTTTTTTGGTTCTTTGAGACAGTCTCTCTGTGTAGCCCTAAGTATCCTGGAATTGTCTATTTAGACCAGGCTGGCCCTGAACTCACCCCCCACCTACCCCAAGTGTTTGGTTTAAAGGCATGTGCCGTCATGCCCAGTTCCTCATCATGCTCAACATTTTTTGGGGGGAATGGGTGTGTGTCCAATAGTGCAAGAATCTGTGGAGCCAGAGGAGGGGCTTGGATCCCCCTGGAGTTACAGGCAGTTGAGAAATGTCTGCTGTGGTCACCGTGAACTACTGTGAGAACAGTAAGTGCTTTCAACCCCTGAGAGATCTTTTCAGCTTCTTTTTTAAAATTTAAATTTAAAATATTATTTATTTATCTTATGTGTGTGGTTGTTTCTAAGCATGTATAAATGTGCACTACTTGTGTGCTTGGTCCCCAAGAAAGCCAAAAAAAAAAAAGTGTCAGATCCCTGGAGCCACAGTTATAGACAGCTGAGAGCTGCCATGTGGGAACTGGGAATTGAACATGGGTCCTCTGGAGCAGCCAGTGTTTTGTTTTTGGTTTTTTTGTTTTTTGTTTTTTTGTTTTTGTTTTTTGTTTTGTTTTTTAAATACTTTTTTCATTGATTTTTCTGGAATTTCCCATCATGCACCCCAGTCACACTCCAAGTTCTTCCATATCTGCCCCCTCAATCCTTGTGATCTCTCATACTCCAGAAAGACTTTAAAAATTAGAAAAAAAAGAAAATAGACAAGTCTACTTTGTGTTATCCGTCTACTCACTGGAGCGTGGTCAAACTCTCAGTGTTCTGCCCCTTAAATAGAACTGAGACCTTCCGGTCCCACAGCCCCACCAGAGGCTCTCAATGGCAGAAGCTGCATGGCAGCTCCTTTATTACACTTTTTGAAGAGTTCTCTTCGATGGCTTCCTGTTTAGGCTGTTACTTCTGGGGGGTCTGGGGAAGATAGGGGTTGTCTCAGAAGCCTTCCAGGTCCCTCTCCCTCAGCCGTACCCTTGCAGTCATTGATAGCACTGCAAAAGTAACTTCCTAGCTCTTTATAGTCAGAGCAAGCATAGATCATGGGCTTCCACATGGTTTCTGGTGACAAACAGCACAGACCATAAACACAGCAGCATAGGCCTCCTGACATCCACATAGCCCTAGATGGAAACACAGGCCACAGACCGAGGCTGTAGTAGGACTCCAGACATGGCCCTCGATGATGGACCATGGACCAGATATCACCATGACCTCAGGTGGTAGCACAGGCAGCTCTGGTCAGAATACCACCACCACCACCACCACCCGTGGCACTATTATGGCCCATGGGCATCAACATGGATTCAGGCTGCAGCAAGACCTCAGACATCGAATGTCCTTGGGTAGTAACAAGGGTCATAGATATATCAGGGCCACTGACTGTTGCAGGATACTTGATCACACTGTGAACCCTGAGATTGTGTTATTTACTGAAAAACAAACAAACGAACAAACAAACAAACAAGGGCTGGTGTGGCTCAGCCCTTAGCACACACACTTTAATCCCAAACAATGAAGGTAAAGTTAGTTTGTAGAAGGAAGCACCCGTGTTTGAAAGTAATATCTAATTGAGTGGTGGAAAAAGTGACAAATCAGAGAAAGATTTGACAGACTAGGATACACCCAACTCTTACGTGAAGAGAGAGGAAAGGGAAACTACTTGAGGGGCAGTGCAGAGAAGGGGGGAGACGGTTTTACTGGGACAGTTGTACAGAGACAGGCTGCAGAGAGAACAAGCTAGACACAGGTGAAGACAGAATGAGCCAGAGAATGAGGAGCCAGAAGATTCAAACAGTACAGAGTTAGTTTGAGGCCTAGCAGAGCAAAAAGTCAGAGGTTGAGAGAAGCCAGATTGAATCAGTCAGCTTGGAGCAGAGTTTGAGCCAGAACCACTGAGTTGAACCAGCCAGCCAGAGTTCAGAAAGAACTAGAAAGGGTAAGCTTATTCTGCAGCAAGTCTCAGAGGCTGAAAACATTCTAGGCCTAGATAAGATTGTACAGAGGCTAGAAGTTTGCAGAGCTAGGCCTGGGTGAGCAGACTGAGGCTTCTGAGATAGCACTTAGAGCATAGAACTGACCCACTCGTGGCCCGCAGCAGCAGCATGGACCACAAGATTCAGCATGGCTTCAGGTGGCTATACAAGTCACTTACATCCACATCTACCCCCACCTCCCCGGGCAGCAAAGGCAGAGGATATTACCAAGGCTTCAGTCAGAGGAACAGACTACATAAGCCCACATGGATCTTGGCCTGGAGCAGCAGCATGGGCTTCAGACACCAAAATGGCCTCTTGTGGCATCACAGTGGTCCTTTGAGGAGGTCCAATCCAGTGGATAAGGATAACCATTCCTTATCTCGGGCCTCCATCATTGGACAGAGGCAGGGTGACCCCACAGCTAGGTGGAATATTCAGGCATGGTTATGTGTATAACTCCAAGATGTTTCACACACACACACACACACACACACACACATACACCCCAATGTGGACACTTTTCCATTGACTTGATGATAGCACTTGTTTAAGTTACCACCAAGAAAAGCCATTGTGAATAATTCTAACGTTTCAAGATTTAAAAAAAAAAAAAAATATAGGGAAAAATGTAGTTTGGAATTGACCAAATAATGTGTGTGCCAGACATTTTGTGTGTGTATGGGGGTTTCCCTGAGATCAACAGTGAGATAGACCCTGACTTCACAAAGCTTCCGCCCTCCGGGGGACACCTGCAGACACTTGCACAGACTTACTGAGACAATCAGTAAACCTGAGTCGTTCTGAGCTCAGCGGCTGCTCGCCGAGCCTTTGTATGGGTTATTAATACACTCGAGGCACTGACAGCCACGTCTTCAGTGGGGTTTCCCCTCCCCTTTCTCTCCCTAGAGCCTGAGATTTCCAGAGACAAAGCTTTTCAAACCACTCTTGAATGAATTGAGAAAATGAATTAAACTGCTAAATGGTAAGTGCTGAGTTGGTATCACTTCCGAGGAAGGCAATTTTGCGCTATCCGAATGCTAAATGGGCTCGACCTGTGACCCTGAAATACCACCTCTTTTGCAGATAGGTTCACCGATGTGGGAAATGCCCGGTGAACAGGGTCCTTGGCCACAGAATTGTTTGAAGTGGCATGTTGCTAGTGATGGCCTGAGGGCTCTGGAGTGCGCATGGTTAACTAGGTCATGGGTTAGTCATACTGTGGATCATGGACGTGCTAGATGTAGGAACAGTGGTAAGACCCTGACGTATGCCGGGCAGTGGTGGCGCACTCCTTTAATCCCAGCACTTGGGAGGCAGAGGTAGGTGGATTTCTGAGTTCGAGGCCAGCCTGGTCTACAGAGTGAGTTCCAGGACAGCCAGAGCTACACAAAGAAACCCTGTCTCGAAAAACCAAAAAAAAAAAAAAAAAAAAAAAAAGACCCTGGACTTATATTAAGTGAGAACTAAGCAGCTAAACACAGAAGAGTCACGGCAGACTACTATTATCACGGATGGAAATGGTCAGGAACACATATCTATAAACTTGCTTCTGACCCTATAAAGACACTTAGACTACACAGGAAGCTGAAGCAATGATTACTGTGGGCAGAGAGGGAGGCGAAGAAAATGGCAGTTAGAGATCAATAAAGTAGGCGAGATTTATTTATTTATTTATTTACTTATTTTGAGACAGAGTCTCTCTCTCTATAGCAAAAGGTGTCCTGGAACTCTCTATGTAGACCAGGCTGGTCTGGCAGAGGAGAGTTTTTTTGTTTTGAGAAGGATTTTTCAGTGTAGCCCTGGCTATCCTGGAACATACTCTGTAGACCAGGCTGGCCTCAAATTCACAGAGATCCTCCTGCCTCTGCCTCCCAAGTGCTTGGATTAAATGTGTGTGTTACCACCACCCAGCTGAAAAGGAGATATTTTTATACTTAAAGTGTATAACATTTAGTTTGTGGCCATGTACATGTGTTCATGTTTATGTGTATCAGAGGACAGTTTCTGAGAATCAGTTCTTTCTATTGTGTAGGTCCTGGGAACTGAACTCAGGTTTTCGGACATGGCGACAAGCACCTTTATCTCCTGAGCCATCTTGCCCGTCCTATCTGCCCTCCCTCATAAAATATTCTTTATGTGTTGCTGTTTGTCTGTATGTTTATCTGCATATCACCTGCATATAGTGCCAGGGCAGCCACAAGAGGGCCTCAGATTTCCAGAACAGATGTTATAAATAGTTGTTAGCTGCCATGTGGGTGCTGGGAATTGAACCTGGGTCCTTTGCTAAAGCATCCAGTGCTCTTAACTGTAAAGCCATCTCTCCAGATACCCCTCCCTTGTCTTTGAGAAAAGGTCTCAGTATTATGCCAGGGTGGTGATTTGATGAAAGTGGGCCCCTTAGACTCAGGGGAGTTGCATTATTAGAGGTGTGGCCTTGTGGGAGGAAGTGTGTCACTGTGGGATAGGCTTTGAGGTTTCAGAAAGTCAAGCCATGCCTAGTGCTCTCTTCTCGCTGCTTGCCAATCCAGATGTAGAACTCTCAGCTCCTTCTCCAGCACTGTGTCTGCCTGCACACTGCTGTGCTTCCCGCCATGACAGTAATAGACTAAGCCTCTCAACTGTAAGCCAACCCCAATTAGATGGTGTCCTTTATAAGAGTTGCTGTGATCATGGTGTCCCCTCACAGCAATAGAAACTCTAGCTAAGATACCCAGACTGACCACTCATTTGCAATTCTCCTGCCTCTGTATTCTGAGTGCGGGGATTATAGCTATATACCCTTACACCATCATCTTACTTTTAAATCATGTGAATGTTTTCTATTGAACATGAGAAATTAATTGAATTAAAAAGCATATTTCATGGGGGCTGAAGAGATGGCTTAGTGGGTAAGAGTGTTTTCTCTACAAGGATAAGAACCTGTGAGTCCCCAGTACCCACATGAGGAGTCACGTGCATGCATGTGTGCGTGTGCGTGTGCGTGTGTGTGTGTGTGTGTGTGTGTGTGTGTGTGTGTGTGTGTGTGTGTTGTGTGTGAGACTCAGTATTGACGGACTGAGATTGACAGGTTGGCAAAGTTCACTGGCCAGTCAGAAAAGCTGAAGCTTCTCATACACTGAGAGTCTGTGTCTCAAGAAGATAAGGAGGAGAGCCATAGAGGCTCACAATAAAAGGCACAGAGACCTAATATATTTATTAACAAGTTGCAGGAATTATGTGGGGCAGATTCTCATCTTTTCTAACTCTCTATGGCTGCCTACTTCCCAGCCATGTAATCCTTTACCTAGAATCTGAGTCTTGTCAGGCTAGCTCAGTCCATGTGTGACCTCATGGCTGTTTTCTGTCATGACCTCATGGTGAATATTCATGGTCCATCTCCTCTTCCTGATCCTTCTTCCTTCTTCCTCTCTCTTCTCTCCTTCCATCTCTCTTGGCCACCTGCTCATGGCTAATCCTTCATGGTGACCCTCTCATGGTCACCCTCATGGTCCCTCTCCTCTTGTTTCCTCTCTGTTTGCTTGGGACCCCCTGACTGGGATTGGAAGCCTTGCTCTATTCTCTTCTGCCCAGCTGATCAATCAGAGGTGACAGAAAACAATCTTTACACATCACTGAGACAGGAGATGCTCCAAATACCACAACAAGGACTGCAACCGGATCTCTGGACACAGCAATCAGCATCTGAATACCCAGGACACGAAACCATCCCCGACATATACCTGGTACAAGGCTTGGTTGTTCCATAGCTCAGTGAGAAAACAAATAGTTTCAGAAATAAGATAATTCCACGGGAGGTCTTAGCCCAGTAAGGACAATTGCACCCCAAAGGTGAGGGTCTGATATTCATTCATTCTTCATTCAATAACTTCTAGCATCAAGGAACTTCTCTTTAGCAGTGTTGTTTAACACATGCTCTGCACCAAGGCTGAGCCAGGCTCTGTGCTCAGGGCTTCAGTGTATTATCTCAGACACCACTCCCGAGATAGAAGATCTAACAACACAATCCAGGAAGTTGAGGGCCAGAGAGAGGGCTGTTTTATCTGTCCTTCTCCGTAAACTTCCAGACCCTCACCATGTATCAGGCCCTGTAGTAGGCACTCAAACAAGACATGACATTGACTCTGCCCAATAAGAGAGACAGATGTGTGAAATATTCTCAAAGATTTGAGCAGAACGAGGCACATTAGAGCCTCTGTTCTGAGGACTAGGGACAAAGGGAACAAAGAAGTGACAATAAAAATGACATCTCCCACGACACCCCTTGGCTGAGGACAGGCCCCAGGAGCAGCAGTGGCCCTCAGAGGCGCCTATGTGGGAGACAACCTCTGTGACCTCAGAAGCAACAATGAACAAAGGCTGTCGCCTCTCTGGGAATCGCCGAGATCTGACAAGAGCCCGGTGCGGTGTGTTTCATCCGGATAGACATCCTTGCTGGGCTTTGAAGCCTCAAGTCCTCTCCTTTGGCTGTCTACACAGATCAAATAAGCTGGACAGCTGCCATATCTAGACTTCACTCGGGGCTAATCCATAGTCACAGCCGGCCCCTTAGCAATCCGACCAAGCCGTCTGAGCAGAAGCAAAAATAATTCTCATAGGCAAAGACAGGCAGCTCCGGAGGTGGAAACATTAACCCTTCACTGCCTCTCAGAGAAGGCGGGGACCTTGCTAGTGTTAGGGGAGAGGGAGGTCGTGGCCCTTCCCAAAGTGTAGAAGCAAAGCTGTTAGCTACCCTTCCCGGTTCCGGAGAGCATCTATGAACACTGGTGAGAACTGGCTTTCAGAGAAATGACTCCCGTTCCACCCAACAGGACAGGATCTTCCCACAGCACAGAAAACAACTCTTTATTCCCAAGGTCATTCCAGGGGGAACCTTCATCCCATCCCCCTGCCCTCCTAAGCAGCAGTGAGAATCTCGAGAGCCACAAATCCAGAAGCCAAGGAGTATCACTAAAAAAGATGAACAAATCTCCATGAGTTCTAACATCTACTCCATTCCTAGCAGTGGTTTCCATGGAAATAGACATCTAGGGAGAAAGGTGTGTATGTGGGTGGGGCAGGATGAGATAAATGCTTTAAAATAATCAGTGTTTTGAAGGATTAATTTTCCCCTGTCACAACATTAATAGAAATATGAGACTTTTGCATGCCATATCTTGTATTTGAAAAAAAAAAAAAAAAAAAGCACCACATGGGTGGGATCTTCCACACGCATTTCCAAATCCAGTACAAGACTTCAAGACAAAATGCTGGTTCAGAAGGTCCTGGACCTCTTGGCTGTGGAGGTCTCTGGTCATTTGTGTTCCCGGCTTCTCGGTTTTCAGAGAGGACTTATCCTGGTTCCTGTCCAGTTGTAGAAGTGATTTCTGAGATCCATTCAGAAAGTTGAAGCACCAGGCTACATCTGTGCAGAATTGGCTCCTACTGTGCATAAGCTAAGCAAGAACCACTTAGACTGGCTGGGGTGGGGGCAGAGGGAGACTGACCCCACGCAAGGGCAATTGTTGGAAAATATGCCTCTATAAGCATATTTCAGGCAACAGTAATTTGCCAATTGCTTGCTTTGTGTGCTGTTTGCACAATACGGTTTTCATTGTCCTGTATGCCTATTGTATTTTATCTTCAGTGCTTCCCTATTGGTTAAGCAGATGTAGGATTGTTTTAAGATTAGGACTGTTTCCACAGAAGCTGTTTTATGTGTGGTTTGGCTTTTGAGAGACCAAATCCATTAATAAAATGGTAAACCCAATTAACAGAGTTTCTGAGCAGGTGCTTTGGGGAAATGACCACCTCGTGGGGACGCAGCTATGGTCAGCAGAGAGGAGAGGGTTCTAAGAGAGACAGGGTCACGCTGATTTCCTTTGTGTCTCTGCTATAGTTCTGCTTTATCCCGGCCAGAGGGAACCGTGACCTTGTGGCTCCTTTTGTTTACATTCTCAAAGAGAGCCCAGCCCCGCTCTGGGGAGCACGTGCTTTCAGAACAAAAGCAGCAAAGTGTATCTCGAACTGCCCTCGCTCTTCCCTTCCCTTTCCTGTCACCGCAAGGCTTTGGCAGACCAGATAGGGTTGCCTTTAAGCCCAGAGGCTTTGTTAGACCCAAGATCAGATTCCAGAGCCTCACGCTGTCCTGTATAGATCCCGGTGTTTCCAGCTCGGGAACCTGATGGGGAGAATGCGAACGGCCAAGGGAAGGACCACGCCCGTAACCTGCCAGTAGGAAATGGGTTAGCGACTGCGATGTTGCGCTACAGGTGACACGCTGCCGCGTGTCCGTGGTAGGATGCCTAGGTAGGGGACCGTGCAGGGGCGTGGAGTGGCACTGCTTGTCACAGGGGTTCGGGCGTCTTAGGCGACCGGGCGGGGTGTGGCATCAAAAGGGACACTGCTTAGGGAGCGAACGAAACTCCTATGGCTCGGTAGAGGAAGAGTCCAGTCGGTCAAGGTCTAAAAGACAGAAGTAGGTTAGGACCGACCCCTCCCCAGCACCGCTCCTTGCTCTGCACTTTTCCTAGAGAGGGAGTTTCGTAACGGATTCAGTTCTCGTGGCCAAATGCTCTTCCGATCAGAGACCCCGGCTAGTCCCGGCTCACACCTAGAGAGACCCCCTACTAGGAGTGCCCCACCCCTAGCATTGTCCTCTTGCCCCACTGGCCGGGACTACAATTCCCGAAATGCTCCGCTGTAGAGAGGCGGGGCTCTCCAGGCTAAGGGGCGGGACCGGCACGTGCCGTCACCGGCAGCCAATGCGGAGCGCCTCGTCTGGGTCACGTGCCGCTGTTTGGCGCTTTTGTGCGCGCCCAGGTCTGTTGGTGCTCAGAGTGTGGCCAGGCGGCTCGGACCGAGCAGGTGGGTGCAGGCTTGGCTTAGGCGGAGGCGACGGCGGGATAGGGAGCAGCCGGGAACGCGGCGGATTCCCAGCCGGGAACACGGGAGGGGCGGAGACCCCAAGCCCTGGCGGGTGGGGGGCGTTCGTCTTTTGTGTGGAGCTCGGGCGGAGCCTTGGCTTTTGTCCCTGATCCCTGGGGATGCGGCTTGGTGGGGAGGGGGCGCGGCCAGCGGTGGGCTTTAGCCCCGGGTGCGAGCGTGGAGACAATAGGAGGCGTCCTCTGCATCCACCGCCCGGCGGGCGCGGCTGTTCAGGGGTCCCCATTGTCTGAAGGAGAGCGAGGCTGGGGGCGCTCGTGCTCCTGAGGGGCGGCGCCCGCCCAGTCTCCCGGGGCTTCGTGGCGGTGGTCCCGGGCAGCTCCGGGCACTCCGTCAGTGGGTGGAGGCCATGCGACCAAACCCTCTGCAGCCACCCCAGGGCTGCGTGTCCGCGAGGTGTTTTTGGCGGGAGTTGGGGGGGAGTAGACTGCCGCGCGCTGCCAGCCCGAGAGGGGCGGGGCCACCCCCGAGGACCGTTAGCCCCGCCCATCCTGTCGCTGCCCACGCGCGCGGGATCTCGAGTGTGGAGAGGTTCGCGGAGATTCGAAAAGGCGCGGGGAGCCGAGGGGCGGGGCCAAGGGCCGGAACGTAGGGTGTGTTCTGATTGGCCCCGGACCTCCAGCCTCCCCGCCCGGGCCAGGACCACGCCCATGCTGTGTAGTCTGCTGCTTGGGTGCACTGCCACAGCCAAATGCTTTTTTCGTTGCCTCGTTTTTTTCAGTGTCTAGCGTTTGGAACCTTTAGTCATATGCCTCGGGGCTGAAAGAGTGGTGATCTTTTTAAAAAATACTCGACAACTGTTGAAAAAAATGTTTGCAAGGAAAGGCATCAAATGTGACAAACCTGCGGGTGTGGTGGTGCTTGTCTGTAATCTCAACACTCACAAGCTTCCCCCCTTTCCACCGCCTGTGTTTACATGGAACCCAGGGCTTTGCAAATGTTAGGAAACTGCAAACCCACTGGGCTGAACCCCACCCCTCTACCCTGAGGAGGCTGAGGCAGGAGGATTGTAATTTTAAGGCCAGCCTGGGCTAAGTAGCTAGACCCTGCCCTCAAAAGAAACCTAGAGGTTCATAAAACTTCATTTTCTTACTGTGAGGCTAGTCGTTTAAACCCCAGGAACAAAAGGACTTGAATACCATTGGCTGCCAGCTTGGGTGTTATTCACCATGGCAGACTCAGACAAAGCAGGGGTGGGTATTTCAACTGCACAATGAGTTGTAGACAGAATTAAGATGGCTCCGATCTCATTGTCGGGTTGAATCAGGAATATCTTCTTCTGTTAGGTAGAAAAAAAAGGTTAAGGAAAGGAATCCTTCAACTTCGTGATTGAACCTCTGATTTTTTGAGATTCCAAGATTTTTTTTTTCCTTTGAAGAATATCATTTAATTTGATTTTTCTGCTGCCAGAGTTATTCAGTTAAAATATCCCAGTATGTTTCGGTGTTTCTAGATGATTTTTTTAAGTGATGTTTCTTGATTTCCACATAATGATTTTCCTGACATTGTCAAGGGTGTGATTTGAGATCCCTTTGTGCTGATGACATAGGAGAAATTGATTGCATGCATTGAAAAATCATTTCAGGGCTTTCCTTGCCAGTGGATCGTGTAGAGTGTACAGCCAGTCTCTTTCTTCTGTTCGACATGGCATCTTCTGGTAGGTAATTGATTTAGAAAAACTGAAATCAGGGTGGGCTTATGGCTTTAGAAGAGGAAGTGGTGCAGACCTTAAGCTTTTAATTTGGCATTTGTGTTCTTTTCAAAATTTAATTTACAAATTAAAAGGCAATTAAGAAATTTTTATTACTTGGATGAATTTATGAAACATTCATAGCCATTCATAATTTTGCCTTGGTCCAAAGCAAATTTGTGGGATTTTACACACGCCATTCTTTGTTTCATAGAATGATTGTCAAGTACTGATTCCTCCTCAAAATGGCATTTGTTAGCCCAAAATGTTGAGCTTTAAAAAAAAAAAAAAAGATGTTATTTGATTTCTTTTGATTTGTATTTTGATTCGATTTCTACAAACACTTTCATTAGCTTTCATTCTGCTTGTTACATTATTGGTTTTTAGAAAATTATAGAACCCTTTATTTAAGTAAGCAAGCTGGGTTTTTCTCATTTATCATACATCTGATCAACTCCAGATATTCAGGTGAAAGAGCTGGAGAAGCGTGCTTCAGGCCAGGCTTTTGAGCTGATTCTCAGCCCTCGGTCAAAAGAATCTGTCCCCGATTTCCCCCTTTCCCCCCCAAAGAAGAAGGATCTTTCCCTGGAGGAAATTCAGAAGAAATTAGAAGCTGCAGAAGAAAGACGCAAGGTAACCCAGACATTTACAGGAGATACAGGAAACTTATTAATGTAATGAGACAAACTGGTTTCATTTTCATACAAAGGAAGAAGGCCTTGTAGCTAAACTGTGATCTTAAGTAGGAAATGTCCTTGTGCCTGAGGTTCAAAGGAATCAGCAACCTTCATTTAATGAGCTCCTCTCAGGGGCCAACTCCTCAACTCAGGAGCTTTCTCTAACAAATGGAGGCTCCTGTGGTGGGCATTGTCTCAGGTAACAGACTCAAAAATTGTATTATTAAGGCATTTTCCTGAAGTCCTGTTAGTAAGTGCTGGAGGCAGAGTTGAAGCTAAAACCAGTGTTTTGTCAGAGCTCATGCTTTTTCTCCTTAAAAAACAGGACATTTGTTGGTGGGAACTTCTTTGTTTCCTTAGTTTTGCTTTTTTTTTTTTTTTTTTTAAGAGCTATGCAATAAAAACTTTTAAAATTCCAGGCACGTGATATCGCAGCTTTTTCTCACTTGCAAACACTTCTGTTACCAAGTAACCGTCATTGAAACCCAGTGAGGCCTGGAGGGGGGTAGCCCAGCAGCTAAGAGCTGACCGTTCTTCCATAGGACCCATGTTTGATGCCAGCACCCACATGGTAGCTCACAAACATTCAGCTCCATTTCCGGGGACCCAGCTGCCTTCTTGTCTTCATGGGCACCACACTCACAAGTAGTACAAAGATACATGCACAGGCTAAACAACCATGCACATAAAGTACAATAAATAAGAAACAAGGCCTTCTGAGAGGCTGCAGAGGTGGCCCAGCTGTTGAGAGTGCGAGCTGTTCTTGAAGACCAGAATGTGGTTCCTTGCACCTCCATTGGGCAGTTCACAACTTCCTGCAAGTCAAGTTCCAAGGGATTTGATGCCTTCTTCTGGCTTCTAAAGGCCTGACACACACATGTGCATATATATATTTATACAGACCATAAAAGTAAGAAAACTAATGAAAAGTTTAACAAATATTAATATAATTATAGAAGAGTTGGAAGATGAAACTATAACCATTATAGTCATTATTTCCTGTTGCCATGTATCTCTATCCTTGTGACAGTATTGTTATTAAGAACTTTAGATAGGAGCAGCAGTTAAAAGCACCTGCCACTCTTGCAGAGGACCCAGGTTCCATTAATAGCACCCATGTGGCAGCATATAGCAGTCCTCATTCAAGTTGCAGGGGATCCAGTGCCGTCTTCTGGCCTCCTCAGGCACCAGGCATGCATTCAGTGCACTTACCTGCAAACAAAACACTCAAGCATAAAATATAAACACATTATATAAGTTTTCATTAAATCTCGTCCATCTCCAGGGAGAATGAGGACATTAGCTGGGTACATCTATAATCCTAGTACTTAAAAATGGAGGTAGGAAGATCAGGGTCATCCTTAGCTAAATGTACCGTTGAACGCTGACCTGGCCGGGGTGTACTTCAGCTGGGAGAGTGCTTGCATGGTAGAGGTGGGAAGATCACATTTTCAAGGTTAGTTCAAGGCCAGCCTAGAGTCAGACCCTATCTCAGAACGCAAATAGAATGTCAGCATTTACCCTGATATACCATCTGCCTGTTCTTTCATGTAGTTTGGGGTCCTGGAGTAGGAGAAAGCAATATAACCAGAGACTAGCCAGGAGAGCTAGGCCTTGTACTCAGTAGCCAGACTACACAGTAACTGCCTAAGCAGTGACACTTCCATCTGGACAGATACTATCAAAGGTGCCCTGCACTTAAGTAGATTACTCAAGTCATCTGAATAAACAATAAAGTAAAACTATTTTTAAAATTTTATTCAAAAATCTTCTGAGGGTTTTCTTATCAAATAATTCGGAAGGAGATCTGAACAAGCTAGGTTGGTGTGGTGTATATAGCTATAATCTCAACACTTGGAACGAAATGTAGGTCAGTCAGGTTCCAGGCTAGCCTGGGCTACACAAGATCTTGTCTCAAAACCAAACTTTTGAATGAACAGCTAGTTTTCCAAAGTAAATACAAACACCGGTCGGAAAGCAGGTGATTTAGTATTTCATGACAGGTGCTTCAGCCCCTCACTTGAAGATTTAGTTTCAGGGGACCCTTTTTTCTGCCTGTTTCCCTGATAAATAATTTCTGTTGCAGTTTTAACAAATGCCAAAGATACTTCAGAGGGGCCTCTTAAACTTTCTTGCAGTCTCACGAAGCGGAAGTCTTGAAGCAGCTTGCTGAGAAGCGGGAGCATGAAAAAGAAGTGCTCCAGAAAGCCATTGAGGAGAACAACAACTTCAGCAAGATGGCGGAGGAGAAACTGACCCACAAAATGGAGGCTAACAAAGAGAACCGGGAGGCGCAAATGGCTGCCAAGCTGGAGCGTTTGCGAGAGAAGGTTGGTTTCTCGCTTTAGAGAGTTAGCAGCTGCAGGCAGCAGTGAATCAGCTTAAACTGTCTTGCTAAAAAGATGACTGGTTCCCTTTTGTCGTCAGTTTGGGGCTGTCAGTTTGGGGCTTAACGTTTTCAGTAAGGAATTCTCCGCATACACGCATGTTCCTTGGCAGAACCGTTGGAGCCTTAACTGCTATCCCCAGAGACCAACAGGTTTAAGATGATGTCTTGGGATTTTTGGTTTGTGATTCCCATGGGTTGTGTGACTGAGGCTGTGTGGAACCTCCTAGGAGGCAGGGCTCCACAAGTTATTTTTTGGACAGATGATACTTACATACAGTTTCTTCCAGGACAAGCACGTTGAAGAGGTGCGGAAGAACAAAGAATCCAAAGACCCCGCGGATGAGACCGAGGCTGACTAAGTTGTTCCGAGAACTGACTTTCTCCCCGACCCCTTCCTAAATATCCAAAGACTGTACTGGCCAGTGTCATTTACTTTTTCCCTCCTGACAAATATTCTAGAAGCTGATGTAGGACCGATTAGGTAGATCCAGACCGTGAGATGTTTAGGGGCCCAAGGGGAGAAACTGAAAGTGTTTTACTCTTTTTTAAAGTGTTGGTCTTTCTAACGTAGCTATTTTTCTTGTTGCATCTTTTCCACTCGGGCACACTCGGTGTGCTGGGTTAATGGCTAGTACTGTATTGACTGTGGAAGACGTTTGTGAAGAGTATGTAGTGGCTTCCTCCGACCCATTAGATGCTGAATACCTGTTCACTTTGCAATCCCAATTCTGTCCCAATCTCACCAGATGCTACTGTACTTGAATGGTTAATAAACTGCACAGTGCTGTTGGTGGCAGTGACTTCTTTCTGTTCAGGTAGTGACAAGCCGCAGACCTTTTCACCCGTGGCCTCCTGCTGCTGCAGACATCCAACTTGTCCTTTGCTCCCAGTCTCTCGAATTGTCCACGCACAATCATGGCTTTGTGTTGCTGTCTTACCCAGATCAGCTGTTTTTCTTTCAGATGTTTATGTGCAAACAAGCAGTGTTTTGTTCCCGTTAAAAAGGCAAATTACAGACACAGTGATTTCTAGAGAACAGTTTTGAGGCATCCCTAAGGTCCTAGGATATTTGATGGTTTGTTTGCTTAATATGACAGCTGGGAGGAGAGGCACAACCTATGTTCCTTCCTTCAAGCGACATCCTGAGATTCAGAATGCTCAGAAAATGATTTGTACTGCTGTAGTGGCACCTGTGAGAATGGGAAAGGCCCTTTCTTGTCGAGCAGCACTGACTGGCGTGGTTTGAGAGGCAGGCACCTCACTGAATATCCAAGAGACTAATATTTACTGTGGTCAGCATGCTGCCTCTCAGTTCAGGGAAGGCACAGGCAGTTTCCTAGCCCTTTGGGGAAATAGCTTGAATTCCATACAATCTGTCTGCCCCTCACATCTGCATAACGCTTCTAGAAGTTAAGCATCCACGAGGCCTGAGAGTGCTTTTGGGACCAGGCCTAATGGCTTGTGCCTGTAATTTTAGCACTTGGGAAGCAGAGATGGGAGGGTGCTGGGGAATTGGAGATTCCAGCCTAGGCTACCGCGGATGTGTCCCTCTCCATTCAGTAAAGGAGTGGAGCTCCAGACGTGCCTCCGCAACTCTGCTTTCACGGAGAGATGGAGAGGAAGGACCTCCTGCCCTCTGCAGGTGCCGTTGGGGAGGGGCTTCCAGTGTGCAGAGAACGTGTTTGGAGCCATTGTATGTTTGGCACTATAAGCTGTTTTCTGCCCGAGGCTAATGAGTGATGCATTTCTGGGCTTGAGCTGGGGATGATTGTGTTGTGCCTCAAGCTAACTCAGATTGTGCAGAAGGCAGGCCACCATAGGAGCTCTGAGAAACAGCTGGGGTCCTTAGGGCAAATAGAAACAAAATCAAGGGTAACTCCATAAACAACAGCAGTTCCTTCTGAGCAGAGGTCAGGTGACGTATTGTGGGGGGGGGGTGCTGCTTGTCATCAGATCCTGTGTCTGCAGCAGGAGATGACCTGCTGAAGGGGTAAAGTCACGGTTGAGCAGATGAGCATTGGGAATGTGAGCCTGGAGACAGGAGTTTGCGGTATTGATGCTTGGGCCCTGCAGGTGGCACAACTGTTGGAGAGACAAGCAGAAAAGCCCATTTCTCACAGATGGGATGAAAAGGTTGGCTGTCACTGCTGGTGGCATGTGGACAAAGAGTCATGGGGGTTCGTGACCTGGGTGATGTACTTTTTAAAAAACGAGCTGTGCTAGGGGTCACACAGTACCACACATGCCAGGTGAACACCACTGAGCTATGTCCCCATCCGAGGGGAGCCAGTGCCTTTTCCTAGGTGTGGGGGCTTGGCTGCCTCAGGACTCTGCGGCACACCCAGAGGGCCAGGTGCCAGCACTTCCCTCATTAAGGCCAGAGTAGTTTGACTGCAGCCAGGCCATGTCACCATGGAGCGCTCCTATCATCCTGAATAGAAAATGAGATAGCCTTAAGATCCCCCCCCCTTCCCTCCATAGAGGTGTAATTAAGACAGGGTTTTTCGACAGGCAGTGGTGGTGCACGCCTTTAATCCCAGCACTTGGGAGGCAGAGGCAGGTGGACTTCTGAGTTCAAGGCCAGCCTGGTCTACAGAGTGAGTTCCAGGACAGCCAGGGCTATACAGAGAAACCCTGTCTTGAAAAAACAAACAAACAAAAAAAGACAAAGAGTTTCTCTGTATAGCCCTGGCTGTCCTGGAACTCACTCTGTAGACCAGGCTGGCCTTGAACTCAGAAGTCCACCTGCCTCTGCCTCCCAAGTGCTGGGATTAAAGGCGTGCGCCACCACTGCCTGGTTTGAACATGGTTTGTACCTGTGATCCTAGCACTTTAAGAGACTGGGGCGGGACTTGCAGGGGTTAAAGGCCAGCCTGGGTTATAGTTGAGGCCCTTTCTCTGATAAGGTTTGAGGATGTAAAAGTTTTTACAAGTGTTCTCTACCCTGGGTTGTGTGCTAGGGAGAGAAGCAAGGTGGGGTGGGTCCCCTCGCACCCTGCGTTCACACGTGAAGTTTGTAGACTGCTCACCTGAACCATGTGCTTGGCCTAGTACTTAGTAGAAGTAACTGTAAGAGATAGGGTGGCCTGGGAAGCTTAGGAGAGAAAGCACTTGGGCTAGCCTTTTGAGCTGTCAGATGGACTCAGTTCCGGCCCCAAACAAAGCACTTACTAGTATGCACTTATAAAGCCTGCCATTGTGGGTGCTGGGAGGCTCTCCCTTGATCCCAGTAGTGGAGGCCCCTACGGAGACAGGCGTTAGAACACGGGGATTTCATTTCATTTTTGGGTTTTTTTGAGACAGGGTTTCTTTATGTCTTAGAAGTTGCTCTGTAGACCAGGCTGGCCTTGAACTCAGAGATCTGCCTGTCTCTGCCTCCCACAGTGCTAGGCTTAAAGGCACCACTGCCCATCAGAACGTGGATATTTAAGGAAGAGAACATAGAGGGGAGTGACTTGACAGCCGCTAGACTGAGACGAGAGCATGTTGGGGGCGGGGAGGAAGCAGGGAGGGTGCTTGTTGAGGGCTCTAGAGGGGTCCGAGTGACTCACTGAGGATCAACATTGTGCAGCAGAACCTGTGAAACAGGAGAAAAACACTCAGTAGCCCACAAGGGAAAGGAAATGATTGGGTGAGAGAGATGAACTGCCAGAATTGGGTCACATGCCTACTGAACCTGTAAGACAGTCCACCCCAGGCCCTGGGCTGCCTGAAGTGGTGGGTGGTATCTGGCAGCCAGGTGTCTTCTAGCCTAGGATATCCCACTACCCTACTGTTGGATCCAAACTCTTGCTAGCAGAAAGCCCTGAATATAACCAGGGCCACGCCCTTCAAAGCCGTTCACAACCATCTCTTGTTACTCTGGCATGTGTGGAAAGAGGTTTGTCCCATCCAGCATGTCATACAGTGCTCCCCTCCCTTCTGCATAATTTCACAGGGGCTAGTTGTGGTTTCCAGGTAAGTCTGTACTGGAAGAAGAGTGGCTGCCTTCCCCAGCAACCCAGCTGTCTTGACTCAGCGTTAACTGTGATTCAGAATAAGCCGAAGGCAAGGCCTGGTTTCTAGGGACGTTGTGCTTACCTTTTGGGGGGGCAGATTAGCCTAGGTGCCCTGGAAGTTACCTGCCAAGCCAAGATTGGCTGTCCGCCTGTTAAGACTGCAGACTCACTGTGACCAGATGCCGGGGATCCCCACAGTGAGCTGAACCTAAGGTCCCAAAAACTAGTAGAGTGACTCTCCTGACACCTGCCGCTGCTCACATCGAATGCTAAGCATCCTGTGGCTCAGTGGAAGCCCCAGTTCTGCACTTAGGAGGTCTGGGAGCTTAGGGCTGTAGCTCAATAGAGAAGTTGTCTAGCATTCATAAAGCCCACTCTGGGTTCTGCCCCCAGCACCATATACACCCGGTGTGATGGCGTACGCTTGTACCAGTACCGAGTACTGGGAGACAGGAAGATCAGAAGTTCCAGGCAACCTTTGCTGTATGGTGGTTTTGAAGCCAGCCTGGGATTTATGACCCCTAACTCATTCTTTTTGGAGACACAGAAAAAGGTTTTAGACTCATACATACATGTAGATTTTTAAAGCTTAGTTGTAGGCTTTAATGGGCTTCAAATGGTAGCACCTTCTGGGCAGGCCCCTGCCCAAAATGACCAAGGGTTGTTCCCGTGCCTTTGGCCCCTAAGTCCTAAAGAGACAAGATTGATCCAAGGGAAGAGACAGATGGAAAGAGCCAGATGCCCCAAATCTGCAAATAAATAGATGGATATTCTGAGGGGCAGCAAGACACTATAAGGTGCTTGAGTTCAGGCCCCAGAACCACCAGCCTGCACCTACACAAATACACAAACGCTCCATGTAAGTAAATGTAGAAAAAAATGCTGAATTAGGTAACCACTCCCATAGTCCACCTCGGTGCACCTGCTTTGTCCTGTGGACCCCATGGGGAGTCGGCTCTGCCAATTAGCCCTGGAGGTGCCTTAACCCTTAACTGGAATCCTACACCCAAAGGTACAAGCTGACAAGTTGACAGCCCGCAGCCAGCATCAGTCCTCAGGCACGTTGCTGGCCCAGGCTGTGTTTTAAATGATTGGATTAGTTGACATTTGCACGAAAGAATCTTTTTGATTTTAGGCTTCTTGAAAAACCGTGAGCTTTGGCTTGCAGTCCCACCCACAGTCCGCTCCTGGTGGCTGCTGCCCCCTGGTGGCAGAACTTGTGCACCACAGCTCTCTCCTCCGGGTGCACCTGCTGGTCTGCAGAGGCGCTGGCTTCAAAGAGCTCAGGATTTAGTGGGAGACCCTGTCTCAAAACCCAAGGTGGACTGCTCCTGAGGAACACCACCCAAAGCTTGACAACACTTTGCCCTCGCGCACGCGCGCACACACGCACACACGCATACACACACACAGACAGTATTTTTTATTTTGTTGCCAGGAAAATTCTTAGGATAAGATTTCTTAATTACAATTGCTACTCTGCAGTCCTTAGAAGAGGCAACCATCCTTGAAGGCACAGTGTTACACAGCAGAACCTAGAGACTCTTCTTGCACGGTTGTGTCATTCACTGCTGGGGCACAAGGGCAGATGAGTGGCCACTGGGGTGTTGGGTCTAAGGCTATAGGCTCCCTGACTCATCCTGGATCATGGAAGTATAAGAATTTGCAGGGTGTCCCTCTGCTTCAGGTGAGGGGACGTTTCTCTACAATCGCCACATCAACTTCTGAAGGTAAGTCCTAGGTGGAGCCAACCCTCCTTATTTAGAGGCGCCTCGGGCCACATGAATGACTTGCCAGGTGTCTTAAGCAGTTGGTAATGGTAGGTTCAATTTCCATAAGGCAGCTGTCTTAGTCAGGGTTTCTATTCCTGCACAAACATCATGACCAAGATGCAAGTTAGGAAGGAAGGGTTTATTGAGCTTACACTTCCATGCTGCTGTTCATCACCAAAGGAAGTCAGGACTGAAACTCAAGCAGGTCAGGAAGCAGGAGCTGATGCAGAGGCCATGGAGGGATGTTACTTACTGGCTTGCTTGCTTCTCCTGGCTTGCTCAGCCTGCTTTCTTATAGAACCCAGGACTACCAGCCCACAGATGGTACCACCCACAAGGGCCCTCCCCCCTTGATCACTAATTGAGAAAATGCCTTACTGCTGGATCTCATGGAGGCATTTTCTCAACTGAAACTCCTTTCTCTGTGATAACTCCAGCTTGTGTCAAGTTGACACACAAAACTAGCTAGTACAGCAGCCAAAGAGTTTTTTTGTTTTGGTTTGGTTTTTTGAGTCACAGAGAATGGGATTCAAGGTGCAATCCAGCAACCATTCAGGGCTTTGGGTTTTCTTGCCATTGTCATACAGCTGGCGGTAAGAGCTGGGGACTAGGTTTAGAGAAGCGACACACCAGGCCTGTCTTACCCCACCCCCACCCCCCCAGTGACTGATCCACAACATGGGTCTTCTCTGCCTGACACCGACAGGAAGGCAAATGCCTTCCTAGACTGAGAAGGGGCCCACAGCCCACTGCACAGAACCATCTCTCTGCAGCTGGCTTTCTGGATCCAGTTGGCCTTCTGTCCAGCCCTCTGGGAGTCCCTCTGTTCTTTCTGGAACTTAAAATATTTGTAAGCCAGGTATTGTGGTACATACCTTTTATCCCAGGGCTCAGGGAGTAGAGGTGGGAAGATCTCTGTGAGTTCAAGGCCAACCTGGTTTGCAGAATGAGGTAGGGCAGAAGTAGTCAAAGTCAGTTTGGAAGGAGAGTGTTGACATTTGAACATGCTGTGTCTCCTGAGAGGACCACAGTCCAGCCTGGCTGGCCCTCCACTCGTGTTTTCTGAGCTCGTACTGACCTTCATATTCACAGTAAGTAAGAGGCTTACGCACACCATCTTAATGCTCAGAATAGCCTTATGATGTGATTTCTACTGTCATCCCCGTCACAGTTTACAGGGAATTGAAGGTTGGGGCTCAAGAGTCACATGCTCAGGTTGCTCTCAAGTTGGTCTCCCAGGTTCCTTTCCAGGTCAGATCCAG
Organism: Uromys caudimaculatus; assembly: GCA_028551405.1. NCBI lineage: Eukaryota > Metazoa > Chordata > Mammalia > Rodentia > Muridae > Uromys > Uromys caudimaculatus. The sequence continues at coordinate 122,234,129 of CM052702.1, forward strand.
CGTGTCAGATGTGGCTGGTGACCGTGTTTACCTTCTCCTGCCCCACCGCCCCTCGGTGATGCCATTTGGCCATCATGGTAGGCTTGATCCATCCTCTCCTGATAAAAGACTTGCATGGCTTTTTTGGAGCCCTGGTCTAGCCTTTGCTAACACTGCCCCTTCTTTCTGCCATCCCCAGTCCCCTGCCTGGAACAGACAGAATGCCTGGAGTTCAGCAGTCATCTTGTGACTGTGAGGGTAAAAGTCCCATGACAAAGGGGACTGGAGCAGGGGACAGATATGACCTTGGGCCTTGGTGATATCATTTAGCTGCCACTGCCACTGGGACTCACTGGCCAGGTTCTGTTGCAGGAGGTAAATTAGACTAGTTACATATTTAGCTGTTGGCTCAAAGTAGCAGCAAACTGCCTGCTGGACAAGCCCGAGGGCCCGGGTTTGATCCCAGAGCCCACCTTAAAAAGCTGGGCCTGGTGCACAACTGTAACCCAGCACTAGGAAGTAAAGGAGAGGGGACAGACAGGTGGCTCCCTGAAGCTCTCTGGCTAACCAGTCCAGCTAGCTGATGAGCTGGGTTTAATGAGAGAAAATGTATCAAAAAGTTAGATGGGATGGGCAGGGTGGTGTAAGCCTTTAAAACCAGCACCTAGGAGGCAGAGGTAGGCAGAGCTCTGAGTTCAAGGCCAGCCTGGCCTACATAGTGAGACCCTGTTGATACTAATACTAATAAATACTAATACTATAATAATAATATGAAGAGCAATTGAAGAAGACACCCAATGCCAACCCCTGTCCTCCACATGAATGTGAACACACAGGGGCTGGAGAGATGGCTCAGAGGTTAAGAGCACTGACTGCTCTTCCAGCAGACCCGGGTTCAATTCCCAGCACCCACATAGCAGTTCACAAATGCCTGTAACTCCAATTCCAGAGGATCCAACACCCTCACACAGACATACATGCAGGCAAACACCAATGCACATAAAATAAAAATAAATAAATCATCAAAAATATAAACACACATGCATGTACACCTGAACACACACATTAAAAACATAGCATACGCCACATTTAAAAAGTATGTGTGAGCCGGGCAGTGGTGGCGCACGCCTTTAACCCCAGCACTTGGGAGGCAGAGGAGGTGGATTTCTGAGTTCGAGGCCAGCCTGGTCTACAGAGTGAGTTCCAGGACAGCCAGGGCTAACAGAGAAACCCTGTCTCGAAAACACCAAAAAATAAATAAATAAATAAAGTTGGGGGGGGGATTCCTACATTTACTAAGTTATCTATTCAGTGATTCAGAAACTACTAAGGGGCTGGGTTGGTGTTAGAGTGTGTGCTTAGAATGCACAGGGCCTTGGGTTCAATCGCCAGAACCCAAAGGAAAAAATTATCCACAGAACTACATATCTCTTGTAGGGATAGAGACTTAAGCAATTCGTAACACAGAACCACAGCCTCAAGAAGTGCGCCCTCTGGTGGAATCTGGACGCCAGACCTGGTTCCTGCCTGCCTGTCTATTGGTTCCTTCCATGCAAGAGTTTGATGGGCCAGGTGAGGTGGGGCACGTCTCCTCTTACAGTCCTTACCCACCCACGAGATGAGGCAATCCGAATAATCAACATTTCTCCCTGCATTCTATATAAGACAAATACCTTACTGCATTCTGGGGGAGGCATTCTTGTCCCCATTTCATAGCAAGAAGGAGAAGGTATGCCACTTGGCTAATAGTAGCTGTGCTAGTCAAACCCAGAGCTTTTGATTCCAGAGGCTGCGCTCCCTCCACCTGCCACCGTTTCCTGAGCCTTTTCTGTTCATATGGAAAAAGCCAGTACCCGATCTGCCCCTTCTCCTTGCCGTAGACACAGGCTGCTCTTGTGGTCAGGTGCCCAAAGGGCCCTGAACCCTGCACTCGTACATGTGTTTGCAAGCTCACTGCGTGCTGAGTGCTAGGAATGTAGGCCACATCACAGGACAGCACATATCGTCCACCAGGGTGTAGTGACCAAGCCTTGTGGTGTGACAGGTGCTGGGGGGGGCATTGGTGGGACCAGTAACGGGGACGGAAAAGGGACAACTGACAGGCAAGCTTCCTAGGGAAGGTAACAACAGAGTCCCACAGGGATTGAGCACATTTAACAGAGGGGAAAAAAAGTTTTAAGGAGATAACTCAGTTAACAACGCTTGCTATACAAACACGAAGTCTTGAGTTCCATTCTCAGAACCCATGTAAAGAAAGGCCAGGTATGGTGGTGTTTAGTAATAGCAGAGCTGGGGAGGTGACGGCAGGAAGATCCTATGTACAGTCTACTTGCTTAGTGAGTTCCAAGTCAAAAGAGAGACAGTTAAAAAAAAAAAAAAATCAGCCAGGTGGTGGCTCAAGCCTTTAATCCCAGCACTTGGGAGGCAGAGGCAGGTGGATTTCTGAGTTCGAGGCCAGCCTGGTCTATAGAGTGAGTTCCAGGGCAGCCAGGGCCACACAGAGAAACCCTGTCTAAAACAAAACAAAACAAAACAAAACAAAACAAAACAAAACAAAAAGCCAACCAACAAACAAAAAGCCCAGGGCTGGAGAGATGGCTCAGTAGTTAAGAGCACTTGCTGCTCTTGGGGAGGACCCAGGTTCAGTTCCCAGCACATATATAGGGTGGCTCACAACTGCCTGTAACTCCAGTTTCATAGAATCCTACACATTCCGATCTACAGGGCACCTGCATGCATGTATGCGAGCACATACACATAACAAACTTTAAAAGAAGTTTTAAGTGGATATTGCCTGAGGAGTGGCACCCAAGGGTAGTCCTTCGACCTCCTCAGGCGCGCGCACGCGCACGCACACACACACATGCATGCACACAAAAGTAGCAATGAGTGTTTCCGACATGGGAAGGCTTGTGTAGAAGGGTCAAGTGAAGAGACTGGGCAGTGTATGGGGGTGGCTGAGCTATGAATGGAAGGAAGCAGGGAGGGGTGAGGCTGGGGAGGTCCCAAGTAACAGCTATGTGATGGTTGGTTGCGTAATATCAGGGAACCTCAGAGGACAGGAGCAGGTGTGGTGAAGACCAGTCAGAATGAATGAACGACAGAGCTCTGGTGGCTATGGAGTGCCTGGCATGTGTCCCACAGGGCAGAGGGGACAGTGGAAGGACAAATCATCCAGGTGCTAGGACACAAACCTCTTCCTCCTCTGCTCCCCTGCTGGCCCCCACTGTCTCCATGCTAACCCCCTGTACGCCAGCCTCCACGCTAACCCCCTGTACGCCAGTCTCCACGCTAACCCCCTGTACCCCAGCCTCCACGCTAACCCCCTGTACGCCAGCCTCCACGCTAACCCCTTGGCTTCACCCTTGCCCTAGATCCTACAAAGCCAGGTCTTCTGCCCCAGAGTTCATCAGAATGAAAGAAATTGCCACACACATCACTGATAGGCAAAGCTGGCTGTGGGACAGGTCCACTGGTAGTTAGCTCAGGGCGTGAGAGGCACTGGGAATCTATCTGTTGATTGGAATTCCTGCTTGACTCACTGTGCTGACCGACACAGAAAATTCAGCCCCCGGGGTTCTAGGAGCTAGAATCGCTGAACACACAAGTCTCTAGACATATCTACAAGGAATTATATCGATTAGGTGGATTGAAGTGCAAAGTCCCACTTTAGATATGGACTATGGGGTGGGACTCAGGAAAATAAAATACATGTGAACTATTTATTATATATTTGTTCCATGGGCTAGTGGCCCCAGACTGCAGAAAAGGAGACAGAGCTGAGCACAAATGTTCACTACTCTTTGCTTCTTTTAAATATTTATATAATGCAGGCTTTTTGTGGGGACAAGGTTTCTCTGTGTAACACCCTATATAGACCAAGCTGGCCTCAGATTTAGAGATCCACCTGCCTCTGCCTCCCAAGTGCTGGGATTAAAGGTGTGCCCCACGAGGCCCAGCTGCTTTCTCTTCTTGGCTGGAGCACCGTGGCCAGCTGCCTCCCACTTCCCGCCTCCCGCCTCCGCTGTCATGATGTACTGTACTCTAGAACTATAAACCCAAATAGATGCTTCCTTCCATACGCAGCTTTTTTGTCAGGGTTTCTGTTGCAGCAATGAGGAAATCAACTAACCCTCTCCCATGTGATAGCCTTCAGGAATGTAGAGCTCTCTATCCTGTTAGCAACCGTGTCCTTGGCAACTGGAATGGGCCCGAATATGTAGCGGGTGAGGTACTCAATATTTCTAGGAGGGAGATACCTGGACCCTGGCAGGGACCTGCATGTAGGGGTCCCACATCTCTTTCCACTGTGATGATCATTATCTGTCTTTAGCGCTGAATCTCCTGCCAGCTCGTGACCTCCCTCCCTCTTCTCTCTTTGGGTCTCTGTCTGTCTCCGTCTCTCTGTCTGTCTCTGTCTCTCTGTCTCTGTCTCTCTGTCTCTGTTTCTCTCTCTCTCTCTCTCTCTCTCTCTCTCTCTCTCTCTCTCTCTCTCTCTCTCTGTGTGTGTTTATATGTGTGGAAATTTCCACTTGGAAGCTACAAGGACAGCTTGGTTTCCCTGCCGCGCAAGAGGGGCTGAGTGGAAATTTCCATTGTCACACAGCGTCCTGATGAGAGTGCATAGACTGTCTGGGTCTAGCGGGGGATGCTCACTGATGCCTGTGTCTGCACCCCGCCAGGCTTGGCGAGTGGGTGTCCTCTGCAGACTGGTGGTCCTCCAACTGGGCTCATTGCACTTGAGGACCCTAGCTTAGGACTGGAGGAGGACCTTGAAGGATCTGAGACCACCAAGTTCAATCTGTTCCTTTGAGTCAGACTAGGGTACCTTTTATTTAGTCTTCGACAATTTCATGCCTATAAATAATGTATTTTGATTGTGTTCACCACAGTCCCCCTCTCTTACCCCTCCATCATGTCCTCCTCCTTCATGTTCTCTGTCTGTCTATCCATCTGTCTGTCTGTCCCCCTCCAAGTCTGAAACTCAAAGCGATCTGCCTGCCTCTACCCTTCCCTCTTTGAAGATATAATAACCCACCGAGTCCCCTGAGTCTGCAGAAGTGTTGACCCATCACGGTGAGTTAGTCTGGTACAGGTGACCATGGCTGTAGTGAGTTCTGGAGTGCACAGCCATGGCACGTCCGGTGGACACCCCCAGGACTCCTCAGCTTCTGGCTCTCCCGTTCTCCCTGCACCCCATCTTCTGAGATGTTCCGGAGCCTCGGTGGAGGCAGAGGTGGTGATATAAACGTCCCACGAATGACTGAGTGCTTAGTGGCCACTCGTTTGCCATGTTTTGACCCGTTATGAGTCTCTGGATTAACTACTGCCCACTGCAGGGAGAGGCTGCTTCTCTGGCCGAGGTTGAGGGCAATGCTGACCAGTTGGTATAAATATAAATGTTAGAGGTTGGGTCCTTAGAAAAACCTGAGGCCCAGAGGAGCAGCAGGTCATCCATGGCCACAACAAAAGAAGAACAATAAATAGACACAAAATCATGGTCCCTAAGGCTACACCATTGCTCCTTAGACCTCAAAAGCTGCCTGTCCCTCCTCCCTACACAAACTGCTATATCTGACAACTCTGTGTGTGTGCGTGTGTGCGTGTGTGCGTGTGTGGAGAGAGAGAGATAGAGAGAGAGATGGTTCTGTGACTAAGAACACTTTTGTAGAGGACCTGGGTTCAGTGTACAGCACCCATAATACGGTGTCCAGGAGTTCTGGGGTTTTTTTTGTTTGTTTGTTTGTTTTGTTTTTTGTTTTTTCGAGACAGGGTTTCTCTGTGTAGCCCTGGCTGTCCTGGAACTCACTCTGTAGACCAGGCTGGCCTCGAAATCAGAAATCCATTGCCTCTGCCTCCCAAGTGCTGGGATTAAAGGTGTGCACCACCACTGCCAGCTCGAGTTCTGGTTTTGATTAGACTTGAAACATCTAGAATTTGCCCTGAGGTGATTCCATTCTACAGTCGCCTGACTTCGTGGTCCCCGATCCTTGGCCTCTAGGTGGCAGGAGACCTGAGGTGTTTTGTTTTGTTTTGTTGTTTGTTTTGTTCTGAGGTTTATGTTCTGGACTGTTACACCCAGGCCTCAGTTCAGATTTTGCCTGAGCGGTCCTAACTCTGCCTCTGCCCTTTGCCTTCCAGGCCCTCTGAGTGACCTGGTCTGACCTTTATCCCCATCCCTCGGGGCTTAAATATTTACTAGTGATGATGGCACTGACCTTGAGACTGGAGAGAAGCCTTGGGCCAGAGGATCCTGGGTGTGAAAGATGAAAAGCACTGTGGGGATAGGCAGGTTTGGACTCTAATACCAAGCAGTTCCACCGGCTGCGTCTCTGTTCAAGGGACACTGGCGGTCACAGGATAGATACAGTCTCCATTCTCCTGATGGACTCACTAGAATGTATGGGTTGGAATGCAGAGGACTACATAAATACTATGAATTTTAAAAGGTAATGTAGGAAATAGGGAGAGGTGCTCTGGGCAGGAGTGGCTAGTTTTGAAGGCTCTCCTCGTCTCTCTCTCCACCATGAAAGCCAGAATACCCTGTTCCCACCACAGGCTTCTATGAGTATCTGTGTCCTTTGCACATGTTAGTCAGTATCTCTGATCCTCCTTAGAAACTGTAAGTCAGCATTTTTACCACCCAGCGTCCAGCCCTGTCCACAGATGGGTAAACTGAGTCTGAGAACCAGCTGGTGAAACTGCTTGCTATTAGAGCCCAAACACCACAAAGCCATGCATTGGTGTACGGTGTGATGTGTTTATAAAAAGATGAAGAGAAAAGAATATATTCTATGGCTGTGTGGTGAGATGTGGGGGAAAGGGAGTGTCTCAGCCGGCCCATGCCGAGGCATCCCTTCCCCCTGAGGGACCAGCCATAGGATGGTATAGTATAGAATAGAGTTTATTCAGGGCATGGGGAGGGGAGTTAAGAGGGTAGTAGAGGCAGAGAAAGGCAGAGAGAGGAGAGAGGAGAGAAGTAGAGGCTGGCCATGAGCACGTGGAGAGAGGGGGGAGGCAATGGGGAAGGGAGAAGGGAAAGGAAGAACCCAAGACAACAAGAGGGCAAGAGAGAAGCAAGAGAGGGAGGAGATAGCAAGCAGTCCCTTTCATAGTGGGTCAGGCCTACCTGGCTGTTGCCAGGTAACTGTGGGGCGGAGCTTAGACAGAATGCTAACATGGTGGGTGAGCCACAATTGTAAACCTACTACTACTCAGGAGGCAGAGGCAGGAGGATCAGGGTAAGTTCACACCTTCCTGGTCAACAAAGGCAGTATTAAGCCACCAGCACTCCTACAGAGTAAGACCCTGTTCCCATAAAACCGGGAGGAGGATGGGGTGAGGGAGATCTCATGCAACTCCCTTCTGCCCCAGAGGGAGCTTTAGAAAGAAGAAAGCAGTAAAAAGGCCTCAGCTTCCTTGCCTAAAAGACTTGGACTCTAGAAAGAGTCAGTCAGGAACGTTCTACCCCAAGCCTAAGGGCTCTATGAGAGTCCCAGGGCTCTGCGAACCAAGGAAGGGACTGTCTGCACCAAGCCAGATCCCGCTCACTCAGTGCGTTCCTGGCAGTCCCCAAGGGAAGCCAGTACTGTCCTCGGCGCGGCAAGGCCCTCTGTATTCTGCGACCTGTTTTTCAACTGTGAGCTGCCTCTGATCACAGGGCCCTCCCAGACCTTGCCAGTCTCTGAAAGATCCCAGGTCTCTCAGTTCCAAACAGGAAAAGTGACTGAATTCAGAGCCCAGGGCCTGACATAAACTCTGAGAGGCATCAGGAACCCGGGCTTTGAATCCAGGATGGCGACTCTGTTTGTTTAGGGCTGGGTTCGAAGCTCAGGGGCTGGATGCTTGCCTGGTCGTGTACCTCAGAGGCCTTTTCCAGGTAGGAGAGGAGGCTGGCAGAGTCTAGCTGCTTCTGAGTACTAGTCACTAAGTTATGACAGCTCAATATTTATTTCTCTTCTCTCTGTACTTACTTCCTCTTTCCACAAAAGTCACCAACTAACTAGGACATGTGACATGCCTCACTCTACAGCAGAAAGAATGATGCCTCTCTAAATACAGTTGTTTTGAAAAAATCACATTGAGGGGCTGGAGAGATGGCTCAGCGGTTAAGAGCACTGACTGCTCTTCCAGAGGTCCTGAGTTCAATTCCCAGCACCCACACGGCAGTTTACAGCCATCTGTAATGGGATCCAATGCCCTCTTCTCATATGCAAGCATACATGCAGATAGAGCACTTGTGTGTAAGATAAATGAATCTTTTTTTTTTTTTTTAAAGATTTATTTATTTCATGTATGTGAGTACACTGTTGCTGTCAGAAGAGGGCATCGGATCCATTACAGATGGTTGTGAGCCACCATGTGGTTGCTGGGATTTGAACTCAGGACCTCTGGAAGAGCAGTCAGTGCTCTTAACCTCTGAGCCATCTCTCCAGCCCCAATAAATGAATCTTTAAAAAGATCCCATCGAGCAGTTTGATATAAAGGTGATTGATTAAAGGCCTGAAAAGGTCAGTCTAGAACCCAGATCTGTCAGTCTAGAACCCAGATCTGTCAGTCTAGAACCCAGATCTTTCTCACTTCCCTCGCTCCTCATGTGCATGCTGAGAGGAATTCCTTGGACCACATGGAGACCGGATCGCCACAGTGAGCTTCCAACCCTACCCTAAGATCCTCTCTCCTACCTGGAAAGAAACCAAGGCCAGGGACCACACCCCGATGGACTTCCCTTGTGAATGAACATGGGTCTCTTGGGTTCATTCAAACTTCAAGAATTATTGTGAAAGTTCATTTCTGTCCTATTTTATTTTATTTTATTTTATTTTATTTTATTTTATTTTATTTTATTTTATTTTATTTAGAGACAGGGTTTTCTGTGTAGCCCTGGCTGGCCTAGAACTCACAGAGGTCCACCTGCCTCTGCGTCCCGAGTGCTGGATTAAAGGCAAGCGCCACCACTGCCCGGCCTGTGCTCCTTTATTATTCCCGTAAATGCTGTCTCCTTTCCCCTCTCCTTCCCTCGTAGATAATAATAAACATTCTGTGACGATTCCCCTGTTTTCATGTTGATGCTTTTATGTGTTTCCTCTCCTATTTAATCTTCCCTGGACCCAGAGGGGAGACGTGGAGAGAGGATACATTTAGATTCACAGCACACAGATACTGCAGTTGGGGATTGCCGCTTTAAAACCCACCTTGTCTTTGCAGGGTGGACAGATGACACAGAAATTAAGAGCCCTTGCTGCTCTTCCAGAGGACCCGATTTCAGTTCTTACCCCTCATGTCAGGGCTTTGCGGGTGCGTGACTCCTTGTATTTCCAGCTCCGGGGGATTGGCCTTCTTCTGACCTTCTATGGTACCTTTATATACATTTGCACACACACACACACACACACACACACACATGCACACACACACACACATGCATACACACATGCACATGCACACACTGAAAAATAAGAGACAAATCTTTAGCTGGACACGGTGACACATACCTTTAGTTCCAGGACTCAGGAGGCCGAGGCAGGCCAACCTGATCTACAAAGTGAGTTCCAAGATAAACCCTATTTCAAAGGAAAGAAAGAAAACATGAGAATGTCCTCTGTAAACTGTGGCATGATGCCACATGTTCTTATAGTTATAATTCCAGTAAGAGCTTATCATGGGAGTGGAAAGAATATTTAAGTTAATACTTCCAAATCTGCAAGTTTAGTGAAAACTGTAGCTCTACAGCTGTAACTGAGGAAGCTCACAGAGCTTATCGGGTCACACATGGAAGGGAACTGCTGGCTTAGCTCAAAATGGGGAAATTAAGTGCTGAGACTTGACTTTCAAGTTAGTTTGGAGTTACAGCCATGGGGGTTGGTGCTGAACAATTTGAACTCTGTGAGTTCAAGGCCAACCTGATCTACAAAGTGAGTTCCAAGATAAACCCTATTTCAAAGGAAAGAAAGAAAAGAAAAGGCATCTGGGGAGATGGCTCAGTGGTTAGAGCACTGGCTGCTCTTGCAGAGAGTGCTGTTTGTTTGGTTCTCTGTACCCACCCGATGGCTCACGTCTATCTGTGACTCTGGTTCCCAGGGATCCAACGCCTTCTTCCATCCTCATGGGCACTAAGCCCTTCACTGATGAGCTGTCTTTCCAGACCCCTCTTTGGCATATTTTGATGCAGATCCAGTCCCCACTCTTAAGAGCCTCGTGAGCTAAAGGGGAAGAGAACTCTGTGCTAACACAGGGGACTTGGCTCCCACGGGAAGCTTTGAGGCCAGGTTCTGCTCTCCGCTGCAGTTATTCAAATCATTTCCCTTTGACCCAACACTTCTGCTTCTAGGACTTTGCCTCACAGATACTCTAGCTTCAGCGGAATGATGTAGGTGAAAGGTCAGTCAGCGTAGCCCAGTGTGTAACCAAGGACACAGTGAGATGTCTGTGGCAGGAGACGAGACAGGCAAGTTAAACACTAAAGGGAGTTTAGCCATTTGTGTAGATAAAGGGGTTGGGGACGAATGTGCATGAGGACCAGCACTCCCAGCAATGTGGGGCACCTAGTTCCAGAGAAAATGGCTTCTTGTGCTTTCGGCCCCACCCAGCATCTGTTGGGATATTTCTTGTGAGCTGGTTGTTCCTCGGCCCAGATCATTTACAGTTCCTGTAACTTGACACTCAGATTTTAAAGAAAAATGCCCCAAGTCACTTTATTAAAAAAACAAAGTATTAATTTTATTTCTGAGACAAGGTCTCTCACTCTGTATCTTTGGCTAGCCTAGAACTAAAAGGGTTTGGTTCCTATGTCTGTGAATCATTTGCATGTAGTACTCTCAGAGACCAGAAGAGGGCGTCAGATCCCCTAGGACTGGCGTTAACAACTGACAGGGCTATGTGGGTGCTGCGAGTAGAACCCAGGCTCTCTGCAACAGCAGCCAGTGCTCCTAACTGCTGATCCATCTCTCCAGCCCCACTCCTAGTGACTTTAAAATACAAAATAGTCTCCTTTGGGCAATTTGAGTATAACTCAAGTATTTGTTTTCTGAGGCTATTTATTTATTTATTTATTTATTTATTATTTCCACTCCAGGCCTGAAGATTTCTCTCCCTACCCCACCCCTTCTTCTTCTCTTTCTCCCTTCCTCCTTTGCATTAATCTCTACAGAGTACTTACTGGAACACAATAGTGACCCAGGACCTCTGGGAGCTGACATTTCTTGTGGGGAGATTCAGTCCTTTAGTCCCGGGAGGGGAAGGCTCTGAGGGAAGCTGAGGTGGGTATGGGACCCTCTCTGATTAGGTAACATCTACATAGAGATCTGAGTGAAGGTCAGACAGGCCTGCCACTCTCTGGGACCCTGTGAGCAGCACAGCCCTGTACACGGACGGTCCCCAGGCTTACAGAGGGATTCTGCGCTGCCATCTTGAAATCTTCAGTTTGGTATTTTCATTCTGCACAAGCCTCACAGATTCAGCAGTTAGTCCCAACTGAGGCACCTCAAGTCATCTCCCCACAAACCCCAAAGGTCAGCAGGAGAAGTGCAAAGGTCACAGGGCTGGGCAGGTGTTGCATCTTTGAGCCAGGAGTGGAATTCTGGGCCTTTGCACTTTGTAACACCCCCCCCACCACCACCATGTGCCTGTGCCCAAGCAGGTGGAGAAAGTAAGGGTCCATTCCAGCTTGCTGCTTAGGAAACAGAGCTATGTCCTGGGGCATCTCACACACACAAGGGGAAAGTAGTCTTCTCTGGCAATATGCCAAGCCACGTCACAGGGGACACCTGGCTTGTTGAAGCTCTGTCTAGTTCTATCCTGCTCTCTCCAGAGTCCTGTCATTTCCAGAAGCCCCACCTTGCTCTCAGCACACAGCTCCATTTGGACAGGACAGGGCCTGCATAAAAGCTTCCAGATAGCACTGTGTCCCCAAGGTGTAAATGGCCTGCACTAGCCAACAGTCCCCAAGGCAGGAAAATGGAGGTGGCTGAGTCAGTAAGGCTGCTGAAGTCCTCTTTTGTGGAGGCTGAAGTAGGAGTTAGGCCTGGCACTCTGGTGTCTGCCACACTGGGGACAATCACTGTGGGAATTGCCATCTGAAGATCCGTGCCAAGGAGAGTCTCTGCCAGCAGGCTGCCTGGGACCACCCTCTTCCCCAACCATCCCAAGATGTTCAGCCCAGGCTCATGGTACCTACAGCTGGCTCTGTCCAGTGGCTCAGGAAGCATACACACCTGGCCTGTCTCCATAGAGATGTGACACCCTCCTCTCTGACGCCTTTGCAGGGAGCGGGAGGAAGCTAGTGATATAGCCAGTCATTTTATCCTTTGGAATCCCCAAGCCCTGTTGTCATAGGGGATGTCTGGCCTGTTGAAGCCCCGCCCCCATCCTTGTGTTGTCCTGTCCTATTTTGCTCCCTCCTGTCATTTCTCCTTCCGGTCCTTCAAAAACCCCACCTTGTTCCCAGCCCACAGCTCTGAAATTCATTCACTAACCGTCCTTAGCCTGTGGACGTGCTGTTTTTTCTGCCGAAGTCCTTTTTGCTCCTGAGGGCTCCTGGGGTACTGGAGACTAGGAAACTTGTCCTGCCTCTGGTGTGGCTGCAATAACAATTTTCAGCTAGACCCCAGAGTTCAGTCTGGCTTTGCTACGGGTGAGGCCAGAAGGCCTCCAGCAATGGAGTCTAACCTCAGCTGTCCAGGGCTTCTTCTTCTTTTCTCATTTTTGGCAAAAGTTGGAGGGGAAGGGCAGGCAAGATGGCTCAGTGGGCAAAGGCACCTGCTGCTTAGCCTGATGGGTCTCTCTCTCTCTCTCTCTCTCTCTCTCTCTCTCTCTCTCTCTCTCTCGGCGGGGATGTATCCAGAAAGGTATGTGACTTGTTCATGGTAACACGTAGCTGGTGCATTACAGAGCTCATGAATATGCGACTTTGTTGGGGACATCTCAGGTGCTACCTGTCCCTGTCTGTTCTTTTTCTCACTGTGAGCACCTCGAGTTCAGAGCCTGGCTCCTGAGGCCTTTTGACTTCTGTTGGGGGCTTGAGGGAGGCTGGCCCAGGACTCCAGTCTCACTGGAAACCTTGTTCCTAGGATTTGAGACAACAGCTGGATGACACACAGTTACTCCAAGGTCCCAGAGTCCTGAGCTTAAGGATTGGGGGGTGGGGGGGGGGCGCACGCTGTGCTTCTGGACCATGGAGGCCTTGCCTCACCCAAGGACCTGAACTGAGCTGTGGGAGGAAGTGGTGTTCCCAGTGCTGCTTCCCTGCTGCCTGGGCTGGGGCGAAGCTGCTGCATAGCAGGACCATGAAGGAAACGCTGGGGTTACTCCTTCATACCATCCCCGTGCTGCAAGATAAGAGCTGGCTTAGATCCAGGTCCAGTGCTAGGCGACTGGGCGGCCTTGGGCAGGCTGTACTCTGGAATCTGTTTCCTAGGCCACAGTCAAAGATGATGACAGAGTGTGCTGTCGATCAACAGCATACATGAGGGGCCCTGCATGGAGTTGACAGGCAATGAGGCTCCATGGCTGACCAGTCCTCACTGAATCACTGGGCTCTCAGAGCATCATGGCTAAATCACTTCTCTCTTGCAGCCTAACCTCCAGGGCCACTTCTCAGAGCCTGAGGCAGACACATCTACAGCTGCCTGAGCTGGTATGCATCTTTCCCGGCTCTAGGCCTCAACTTTTCTATCCACAAAACAGTGGCCACCGCATTCACCTCAAAAGAATGTCTGAGCTTTAAAGAAGGTCATAGAGAAGGCCCCCATCGCTGCTCAGAGCTCACTGCTCACCACATGCCAAGAACATTATGTATAAACTGTGGATTTTAAAACAAGCTAAGAGGGGACGGATGTGGTGGTGTATGCCTGGAACCTCAGCGCTTAGGAGGTGGGGCCAGGAGGAGCAGGAACTTAAAGCCAGCCTTGGCTTCATTTGTGAGTTCCATGCAGGACTCCGCCTTTAAAAAACATACAAATGAACAACAACAACAACAAAAAAAAACAACAAAAAAAAAAACATAACACCCCTGACAAAACCCAAACCAACCTGAAACAAAGAATCAAAGCAGTGTGAGCTTGTTCTTCCTTCCAAAAATAGAAGCTGAGTGCAAGCTCTCTTCTAAGTCCTTAGTGTTTGTTTAGTTTGAGACAGAATTTCCTTGTGTAGCCCTGGCTTTCCTGGAACTCATTCCATAGAGCAGACTGGCCTTGAACTCAGAGATCCCCTGCCTCTGCCTCTGGCTCCTGAGTGCTGGGATCAAAGGCGTGCACCAGCACTGCCACCACTGTCTGCAAAGTCTTTAATTTTTATTCATCTTATTGAGACAGGGTCACCTTACGTTGCCCAGGCTGGCCTTGAACTCCTGGGCTCAAACAATCCTCCTGCCTCAGCCTCTAGAGTAGTAGGCCTGGGATGGTACTCCATTTTTCTTAGGTATGGGTACCCCGAAGACCACAGGAAGGGGCAGGCATATGAGGCACTGTAAGCCAGTATTTACTGGAGGCATCCCCTGCCTTTAAAAACCCATTGGGCTGTTCACCTTTTCTGCTGTGTCCACACCTGGAAGATGCGACAATGGGGAGTGGTTATTTTAACAGAGATCTAGACAAACCAGGACAGGGACAATGTCAGAGATCATGGGATGAGACTTTGATAAGCCAGAAAGTCCAGCTTGGGACGCAGCTCCCCAGGCAGAGTGGCATCTGGACTACAGTAGCCCTGTGAGGCATGAGCGGAATGTGCTGAGCTCATGCTGGCCTCAGAGCTCTTGTTGGGACACCCACCCGACTCTTTTGGGGAAGTGGGCAAACTCTGCAGGAGTCTGCAGCCCCATTTCTGAGCCTAGGTTCTCTGGGCCTCCTATTTTCAGACTGTATTGTGACCGCAGGAAGTCCCGGGATGTGTCGGGGAGTGACCCCTCCTGCAGCCTGAACTTGCATAACGCCAGGCGGGAAGCTGCAGACTGGTGGAGGCGGCTGAGCCCTGGGTGCCCTGCGCCGCCCTCCGGGCTCGGGGCGTGGCCGCTGCCCTTTTATCTGCGACTCCAGTGCGGGGATGCGGCAGACAGCACCCAGCTCTGCTCTGATCACAGGTGAGACTGCTCCTGGAGATCCCGGGCTGGGCTGGGAGTAGAGAAGTGCTCCGGCAGGCACGGGGGTTGGGGGGTGTGCTCCTAGCTCTGCCTGCGTGCGGTGCCCAATGGCGGAAGTGGGCAGGTGGTGGAAGATGGGGCGAGGCCGAAGACAAGAAGACCCTGACAGCTGGACAGTTATGTAGGGGAGCACCTCTCGATAGGGGTGGGGAGAGGTCGCTAAGGGAATCAGCTGCAAGGAGGGGACCGGAAGAAGCAAAATTTGAGGTCACACCCCCTCCTGGGAGGAGCAGTGGGGGGGGTCACTGTAGCGGGGAGTGGGGAGAGCAGAAGGACTATGGGAGGACCAGAGGTAGTGTGTCATGGAGAAGGAGGACCAGGATTGGAGCATAGCCAATGAGCTTATGGAATGGAGAGAATACTTTAGTGTCGTCTGCAGAAGGTAGGCATGGGGACAAGCCTGTGCAGGATCACACCCAGGGACTAACCTCACAGGCTGTGTGCTGCATTCTAGGAGCGAGGCGATAATGGGGCAAGAAGGAGCAGGAGTGGAAGTATGTGGGGTGTATGTGTGTGTGTGTATGTGTGTGTGTGTGTGTGTGTGTGTGTGTGTGTGTGTGTGTGTGTGCAGATCCTTGTGGGGAACCCCGAGGAAAACTTTAGGGAGGTGGGAGGGCTACCAGGCCAGAATATTGGATCCCTTCCCTAGCCTCAGGAAAACCAGATTGCCCTAGGTAGGAAAAGAGACAAGCCCTCCTCCCCCAGCCTTAATCTCCCAGCAGCCCCTGCAGCCTCTTGGGCTGCCTCAGGCAATGCGCTGAGAGGTTGGTGGATTCTTCAAGCAGAACTGTTCTTGTTGCATACCCAGAACACCAGGCTGAACTCTCCCCTTTCAGGGTACTCTCCTTGGAGCAGTGGGGGTGTCTGAGCTTTGGGAAAGAAGCTCCTTAAATTTTCATTCTGATCACGTTTCTGAGTACAAATGGAGACCCACAATGCAGTGTTGAACACAAATGGTTTCTGTTCGGTTCTGGAGGTAGCCTTTTCTTTAAATTGGTTGGGCTGAATTGGAGAATTGGTTTGCAAAGGGGGAGGTGGCCTGGTTGCCCAGAGATCCGAAGGCCTGCCAGAGCTTGTCCCAACTACATTCACGCACACTGCATGCCCAGTTTGCCTGGAGCCCTGCTTCTGAAGTTAGTCTTAGATGAATGTTGGCATCATCTTTCCTCTGGGCCTGGATCACCATATGTACCTGGGGCTTGAAGTTATGCAGAAGCATGTGGGAAAGTAGCTACCTTAGGTGACTGATGTAGCCCCTAATCACAGCCATTTGGGGTCTCCCATGGCTTGTCTTTCCCTCAGGATACCTCTGGAGGGTTTGCCCCCCAGCCACAATATTAACTCTGACTAGACTTCTCATTGCTATTCTTTATCTTTTGTAGATAGGAGTCTTGGCTTTTTTCCCCATATGGGCCTTGAACTCCTGGGTTCAAGTGATTTTTCCCTTCTGTTCCCAAGTAGCTATTAACTTAGTTTTGATGCAGGATCTTAGTATGTAGACCAGGCTAGCCTCAAACTCAGAAACTCAGAGATCTGCCTGCCTCTCTTCTCGAGTGCTGGGATTAAAGGCATGTGCCATCACTCTCTGGCCAAGGGTTATTTATTTTTTAACAGGATCATAGAAACATGAAAAATTAAGTGTGCATGGTGGTAGACACCTGGAATCCCAGCACTCAGGAGGTAGAGGCAGGGGAATCATGATTTGAAGGCCAGTCTGAGCAACACGGCGAGATCCTGTCTGAAAAGGACAAAGAGCGCAGAGCCAGTAAAGGGCTTTCTGGGTTAGTGTGAGGAACTGAGTATGGCCCCCCAGCGCTCACATGAAAAGCCTGTCACACCAGGGCTGAGGTGGACCTCAGGGGACTCATCGGCCAGTCAGTCTAGCCCAACTGGTGAGCTCCGATTTCTATGAGAGACCCTGCCTCAAAATAAGGTGGAATTCGGTAGAGGTCCTGACAGACCTCTGTCCCCACAGCGACCCACATGTGGGCGTGCATACGCATGTGCGCAGCCACAGAAAAAGAAACACAGAAGGAAGAAAGCAAGGAAAGACAAATGAATAAAGGAGAAAAAAAACGAAGGGAGAAGAGACATTTGTACATTGTGTGATTTCTGAATCCTGGCTTTATTCTCTTTATCTAATGAGGCCTAACCTTGTTCTCCATGGCGAGATAAAATAATCTTTAAGAGAACGTGCTGAACAGTCCAGATAGACAAAGCTACAATGAATACTCTGCTTGCCAAGGACAGGAAGAAGCAAAGGGACGACCAAGCCTGCCAGCCCTGGTTTTTTTGTGAGGCCTGAAGTGTCTGAGAGCTAGAGGATAACTAGGCTAATTTGCTCGCTCTGTTCTGCAGGCCTAAAATACTGATGGAATGTCACAGGGACTCAGGGCCCTTTTAAGTCGGTGGATTCATCTTTTCCCCCTTAAAAAAGGAACCAAAGTGCAAGGGACTTTTCCAAGCCACTTGGGGCTTATGTGGCTGAACAAGGAGATCCGAACAAAAGTAGGAGAGCCAAAGCCAGGGCTAACACTGCGCATCCAGCGATGACAGTTTTTATAAGAGCCCTGTGGTAGCTCCTTTTAACCTCCCAGGGAACCAGCTCAGAGAGGTAAAGGAAGTCTCAGGAGGTTACCAAGCTAGTAAGTTCCAGACTTCAGATTCCAGGCCCACACAAAACCCAGACTTTTGGCTTCTCAGAGTTGAGTTGTAGACACCCACCCTTTAGACAGCGGCCCTGTCTTTTTCACGGTTCCCTTTGGCTTGCTTCCCTCCACAGGTATCTGTGTGGGTGAAACAGCAGAGCAGGGGACACCCATCCTTCCCTGTGTTCCCTGTTCTGTGGGGTGGCCTGGTGGCTGGAGATTTAGTAAGCATTGGTAGAAAACTGAGCATGGAGGGGCCAGGCTGGCTCTCTCCGAATCCCACTTTCTGCAGATGACCCACAGCCAGCTGCAAGGTCCCACCAAGAGGAATGTGGACTCCAGGAGGAATTAGGGCTGATAAACCTTGGAAGAGAAGGTGAAGAGGGTGACCTGGAGTTTAGAAAGAGGGGAACATAAGCTAGGCCGGGAGAAGGGGGATGGAGGACAGGAATTCTGGCTTCTCTTGGCAAACTATTTTTTTTTTAAAAAGATGTATTTTATTTTATGTGTGTTTCTGCCTGTGGGTTTGTGCACATTTGAGTGCAGATGCCAAAAGAGTTTAGAAGATGGTATCAGATTCCCCCTGGAGCTGGGATTACAGGCAGTTGTAAGCCTGTGGGTACTGGGAACTGAACTCAGATCCTCTGTGAGCAGCACATACTCTTAGCTACTAAAGCATCTCTCCAGCCCAAGGCGCTCTGTCTTTTGGGCTGCCTGCTTACAGTTTGCCTTCTTGTGTCCTCTAGCTCCATGATAGGGCAGCTGAGGTTAATTAAGACTGCTTCCCTGGGGAAGTCCCTTCCTAGCCACCTTTTCTGGGTCTGTGGGCAAGTGCCAATTTGCAGAATTCAGATTCTTCCTGCAATCCGGGCCTTGTCCTGAATGTTCCTTGCTGAGAACAACTTAATTATTAAATAGGTCAGTGTCCTCAGGAGTGCAAACTCTAGCCAAACTTCCCTGGTCCTTAAATGTGTCCCCAAAGATCAGATAAATGTTTCAGGGGACAGTTGACCACTTCCCTCCCCAAGACAGGGTCTAATGCAGCCCAGGCTGGCCTTATACCTGCTATGTAACCAAGGATGGCCCTCAACTTTGATCCTTCTGCTTCTACCTCCCAAGTGCTGAGATTATAGGTGGGTGCCACCACATTAGGCTAGGATACAGTTATCTTTCTAATCTTACCCCCAGATCCACTGACACAGATTGAAGGATTTTTGTGTTTGTTTTGATGCTGGGTGGGACCTTGGGCCTTGTGGCTGCCAAGGCCACACTCCCAGCTTCAGGACAGATTTTAAACGAATTCCCCTCAAGCTAACTGCAGGCTGTGATTTCTCTGTCTACTCTAGTAGTCATAAAAATGGCAGCAGTGATTTACTGAGTACCTAAACAGTGCTCAAACTTAGTTGCAGTCATTTATATTTATTTTATTTATATGAGTACACTGTAGCTGTCTTCAGACACACCAGCAGATGGCATCAGATCTCATTACAGATGGTTGTGAGCCACCATGTGGGTGTTGGGAATTGAACTCAGAACCTCTGGAAGAGCAATCAGTGATCTTAACGGCTGAGCCATCTCTCCAGCCCCTTATCCTTTTATTCTTAACTCTCCTTCTGATTCCTGCTGAACCAGCCAAGTGCACCTGCTGTCCTTCCAGACCCCAGACACTTGGTACCAGCTGGCTTGGCTTTTCTTTTGCTGTGTGATCTCCAGACAGCACCGGTAGTTCTGTCATGGAGGTGTTGTCTGTGACTGTGGCCTGGCTGGGAGGGCGGGTGTGGAGCCTGGATTGTACTAGTGTGGGAATCCCTTAACATCACACAAGATACCTCCAGGCTCTTGGAAGCCCCACCCCCAGGGTCCCTCATAGCACTGGCATCTGTCATTGGTACCAGGATCCAGAGAAACACCCCCAGGCCTAGTGGGAGGCTGTGGCATTCTGCGGAGCTGGCTGTCCAGGCTAGGCAAGGCCTGGCTGCTTGATTGGCAGACCATTCTGGATGTCCTGGGGTCTCTCTCCATAGTCAGATCTTTCCGTTGGCTCAGGCTTGACCTCTGCCCCTGGTTTCTTTGGTAGATCTCTGAGTTCAAGGCAAGCCTGGTCTACAGAGCTATGCAGAGAAACCTTGTCTTGAAAAACAAAACAAAACAGAACAAAACCGAGTGTCCAGGATTTCGGGCAGAGTACTAGGTCCCCTAGGCACGTTCTTTCCCTCTTCCTCTGCCCTTGGGTAAGAATCTCTTTATCTCTCTGGAGTGTATCATATGTAAAACAACAAAATGGGGGACAAGTGCTTACCTCCCAGGGAGGTTACAAGACTTGATTACAAACTGGTAGTGAAGAATGGACATATAGAACGAGCCGTTTGGTTCCCCCTGGCTTTATCCTGCAGTCATGACTGGGAAAGGAGGCCTAGGCCATGTAACCTTGGCATATGTGGGCTACAACAAAGCTGAGTAGATTTTACCATCGAACTTCCCAGAGCCAAAGATGTGTCCTCATGCCTTGGGAGGACAGGAGTGGAAGATGGAGCCTCGGAGTGGACTTAACAGATCACGGGCACCCGGTAACTAGGTGTCCACAGCTTCACTGTTCCCAGGGCGGAGAGGAAGTCTTGCTGTGTTGGCTAGGTCTAGGAGGGAACTCTCAGGTCTAGTGTCCTTGTGAACCATACAAGATGTGTTCTGACGCCTATTCTGCCCCTACAGACAAAATGGAGGCCACATTGTTATGGCCGAAGTCCATTCTCTTAAGAAGAGGAAGAAGCCCTGGGTGGAGATTGTTAATAGTTCTTGTTAATAGGTCATCTAAAGGCTTCCTGAGTCTGTGTTGAGCCAGGCTCTCTGAGGTGAAGGAATCAGAAGAGCCCCATACCCCCGCAGGCTAAGGAGCCCCCCATATACAGTGGTGTGTGGCTGATCCAAGTCTGGAAGCCTAGAGAGTGGGTGTTTAGAGAGGGAGAGCAGGTTTGGGGCCAGTCCTGATGTCACCTGCACACAGCAAGCTCTTGAATTGTGCATGCATCCTTTGGGTGGCCCCGGGGGTGGAGGTGGAGGAGAGCACATAGGCTCCTGCACGTACACTGGCTGGGGCAAAGGTGGCTTTGGTGGGCATCTGATGCTCCATGCACAGAACACTGCATGCTGAGTCAGAAAGCTTGTTAAGGGAGTTGTCTGGCAGATATCAAGAGATGAAGGTGGTGTCTGAGGGTTACCATTGCAGTGGTGAGCTCCATGGCCCAAGCAATTTGGGGAGGAAAGGGTTTATTTGGCTTCCACAGTACGTATAACAATACCAGTTCATTTTCATAGGAAGTCAGGACAGAACTCAAACAGGGCAGGAACCTGGAGGCAGGCACTGATACAGAGGCCATGGAGGGCACTGCTCACTGGCTTGCTTTTCATGGTTTGCTCAGCCTGCTTTCTTATAGAACCTAGCCCCCGGATGGCCCCACCCACAATTGGCTGGGCCCTCCCCCATTGATTACTAATTAAGAAAATGCCCTCTAGGCTTGCCTGCCTCCCAGTCTTATAGGGACATTTTCTCAATCAAGGCTCCTTCCTTTCTGATGACTCTTAGCTTGTTTCAAGTTGATATAAAACTAGCCAGCACAAACTGATAAGCCTGGATTAAGGAGCAGGCAGCAGGCAAATGTTCTGTGTTTATTAAAGAAATGACATATCACACCAGCCACCGTGTCTTAAATATTAGTTTTTTTTTTTTTTTCTTCTCTGTGATAAAGTACTTGACAAAGGCAACTCAAGAGAGGAAGGGTTGGTTTGGGCTCACAGTTTGAGGGTGCACAGTCCATCACGGTCGGGAAGACACTGTCATGTGCACTTCCCGCAGCTGGTACATTGCACCCAGTCAGGAATCAGAAAGCAAGGAAGGCTGATATGCAGTGTGTTTTCTCTTTCTCTTTCTCTCCTTTTTGGAAAAAAATTTTATTATTAATTGGAAATATAATTTTTAATACAATGTATTCTAATTATGGTTCCCCTCCCCCAACTCCTCCCAGATCTTCCCCACTTCCCCATACACCCCAGACCATATGCTTTCTTTCTCTCACTAGAATACAGTCATCAAAAATAGTTAACAGTAATAGTAGCATTAGTAGTACAAAACATACAAACAACAAAAATCCAAAGAAACATATCCAGATGCTGAGATGCACACATACACAGACAGAGAAAACTCATAAAAAAATAAAATAAAATCAGAGACCATAATATATAAGCAAAAAAAAAGTGTAAGTGTGTGTGTGTGTGTGTGTGTGTGTGTGTGTGTGTGTAGGGGGAAGCCCAAAGTATTGTAAGACAAAAACAAAAACAAAAAATGAAAACAAACAAAAACAAAAAAACCTCCTCTTCCAAGAATTAAAAAAAAGGAAAGGACCATTGAGTTTATGTCGTGTTGGCGTCCACTGCTGGGCGTGGGCCTGCCCTAGGGGTGGTTCGTATACCCAGTGAAACTCCATTGGAGAAAACTAATTTTTCCTTTGCAAGCGGTTATCCATTGGAGATAGCTTCTGGGTTAGGCATGTGGGGTTGTGTTTACTTCCCTCCCAGTATTCACCCCTAATCTGCCTTAGACCTGTGCAGTCCCTGGGCACGCTGCCACAGTCTCTGCGAGTTCAAACCGCAGGGCACAAGTCGGGAGGATGTTGCAGGTTAGCCTTGAATCCTAATTCCAGATAAACCAAGTTTAAGCCCTCATCCTGGAACTCAGAGCTTGGGACTACTCCTGTCCTGATTCCCACCTAGCCTACGTCACACCCCAGACCAACTTCCTTCCCTTTTAGTCCACAAAGTATGGAGACAAGCTGCCCAGCCTCTGAGCTCACAATAACACTAAATGCTTATGAGAGGTGTAATGGTTTGATGGGAGGCACTCAAGTAGAGAGGTCGGGAGTGGAGGTTGGGGAGAAGTAGGTTCTGAAGGGTTAATAGGAGTTTGCTGAGTAGGCAAGGTGGTGACTTTGTGCAAAGTCGTGACATGAAGCAGTGGCTGCAAGAGTCTGGTATAGCCCTCATAAGGACCGAAGCGCATTGCGGCTGCAGGAGGAAGTGGGTGGGAGTGGGGGAGCAGGGGGTGGATTAGGCAGAGGGAGGGGCAGTGGGAGTCCCTCGGAGCTCTGGATGGGTTGTAGGGTAGAGGTCGTGAGTCTCTTTAAGTTTATTGTCACTCAGAGTGAACACGGATGGTGGCACAAGCTCCTGGTATCAGAGAACCTGTCCCTACATTCTGAGTTCAGCGTGGCTATACTTGAGCAGAGAAAAATAGCTGGGGCAGCTGTATGGTGATTGGGCTGGAAAGGAAGTGACTGAGGCAGGACGTCTTAGGAATGAATGAACGAGGCCCTTCGAGGTGAGCCTCTGCTGAATCAGGTCGCGGTTCTGAGAAGGCCAGGGAAGAGAGGTCGGCTTCCCCCCAAGGGTCACTCCTTGATCCTCAAACTCAGCCTAATGATAGGGGATGAGACAGAAGAGACAGTCTGGGGCATCCGAGCCTCAGCTAGAGACACAAGGACTCTGACTTTACTCTGACCTCTCTTCCAGTTTCCTGCCCGGGCCCCAGGCATGGCGATGGCAGTAGCCCAGAAGTTCAGCCACCTGCTGTCCAGCCTGTGGCATGTGGGCCAGAAGCCTCTGCCACCAGAACCTGTGTTTACAGTGGACCGGGCCGAGGTGCCGCCACTCTTCTGGAAGCCTTACATTTACGCTGGCTACCGGCCGCTGCATCAGAACTGGTGTTTCTACTTCCGCACACTGTTCCAGCAGCACAACGAGGCTGTGAACGTGTGGACCCACCTCCTGGCGGCCCTGGCCCTGCTGCTGCGGCTGATCGTCTTGATGGGGAGTGTGGACTTCTGGGAAGACCCTCACGCCCTGCCCCTCTTCATCATCGTCCTGGCCTCCTTCACCTACCTCTCCTTCAGTGCCCTGGCTCACCTCCTGCAGGCCAAGTCGGAATTCTGGCATTACAGCTTCTTCTTCTTGGACTATGTGGGTGTGGCCGTGTACCAGTTTGGCAGTGCCTTGGCACACTTCTACTATGCCATAGAGCCGTCCTGGCATGACAAGGTGCAGGCTATTTTCCTGCCCACGGCTGCCTTCCTGGCCTGGCTTTCTTGCGCTGGCTCCTGCTACAACAAGTACAGCCAGAAGCCAGGCCTGCTGGGGCGCACATTCCAGGAGGCGCCCTCGGCGCTGGCCTATGCGCTGGACATCAGTCCCGTGGTGCACCGCATCATAGTGTCCCCCCTCCCTGCCGAGGAGGACCCCGCTCTTCTCTATCACAAGTGCCAGGTGGTTTTCTTTCTTCTAGCTGCTGCGTTTTTCTCCACGGTTATGCCTGAGAGTTGGTTCCCCGGCAGCTGCCACATCTTTGGGCAGGGACACCAAGTTTTTCATGTCTTTTTGGTGTTGTGCACTCTGGCCCAGCTAGAGGCTGTGACACTAGACTATCAGGCCCGAAGGGCCATCTACGAGCCTCTGCATGCCCGTTGGCCCCACAACTTCTCTGGTCTCTTCCTGCTCACCGTGGCCAGCAGCATCCTCACTGCGTTGCTCCTCAGCCAGCTGGTGCGGCGCAAACTCCATCAGAAGATCAAGTGAAAGCGCGTGGGTAGGAGCTGGCGGGGTGAGAGAAGGTGCTAGAATCAAAAGCCTGGACTTGGCTCCGGATGGGAACAAGGCCTGGAAAGGTTGATTATATCTGGCAGGCCATGATATACAAGCTCAGTGGCCAAAGTGATGCTAGCCAATCCTTGGACTTGGGGATTGGCTGGGAGCTGCAGGGCCTTGTTCAATTCCCTGCTGTGGGAGGGGAAGAGATGAGGGACCCCTGACGGCCCCTCCCTTGCTTCTATCAGAGTTGGGGTTCAGCTTTGGTCACCACTCTGGCTTGGGGGTTCCAAGTTGTTGGGTGAGAAGTAAGACTCAGGCCAGTATCAAATTTGAGCCGAGAGGGGAGGGGAAGTCTTAGCAGCCAGACTTCCTGAGCTCACTGGTGGAGGGAAAAGAAACAGGCCCAAAGATGGGTAGCATTTTATCTTTGCTGTACCCTGCACCACAGCCTGGATCGCTGGGTTCCAGAGAGTCCCCAAAGACAAACGATCCCCGCCATTGCCCGTACCCCTGCATCGCAGTCCAGCCGGGAAGCCTCCTATCTAGCATTGGCCTGTATTTCTTGCACACTGTTTCCAGCTTCTCCCCACAACTCAGTTATGATTTTGAGGTATGTCTCCTTAGCTCACTGTTTTCTGGGGCTCCAGGCTTTAGAACCATTAGGAATTGTCAAAGAAAGCTCAAAGGGCCAGACTAGTCAGCACTGCGGGGGCACTCAGAGCCTTGGGCTAGGAAGGGTGTTAGAAAGGCATTTCAGGCAAAGGGGACACCTGTACGGAGGTGAGAGACGGTGATGCAGGGAGCTGGGGGGGGGGGAAGCAGAGGCAAGTTTGTCCCTGGGGCTGGAGGCAAGGTGCGTCCCTGATATGCCCTAGATTCAATAAAATGACATTGCTTCCTCTGCGGTTTGACTCCTGTTCTAAGAAGGGGCTCTGTTCATTGGAGGTGGGTTTTTTGTTTTGTTGTTGGCTTTTTTTGGTGGTTTGTTTGTTTGTTTTTTCAGGAAGCTGCAGGGTGCTGAGGGGGTGGATGTGGAGCCAGAGGGGTTCATGTTTCATTTTTACCTGAGGGTAGATCTAATGTTGGGAATACAGTGTGCGTGTCCCCCCCCCCGTCCCCCCCCCCCCCCGTGTGTGTGTGTGTGTGTGTGTGTGTGTGTGTGTGTGTGTGTGTGTGTGTGTGTGTGATTAAAGAGCGGCCAGGTTTGCCAGCCTGGGAAACAGAGATCCTGTCTAGAAGTAAAGAGAGGACTGGGAATTGTTCATGTAGAATCTTTGCAGGAGACACTTCAGTCAGTCCCCAGCACTGCAAATGAATAAGTAAGTGAGTAGGACATATCCCTCCACTGATAACATATTCTGAGGGTCGTCGTGTAATACATGTGAAATTCATATATAAAATTTACATAAAATCATACCTACGAAAACTTATAAGAAATATGCACCCAGGGCTGGAGAGATGGCTCAGTGGTTAAGAGTGTTTACTGCCCCTCCGGGAGATGAGTTTGATTTCCAGCACACGTGTTGGGTGGCTCACAATCTCCTGTAACTCCAAATAATAATTACAAACTTTCTTTTAGTTCTGCTTTGAACTGACAGAGCTCTGCCTGCCTCTGCCTCTCAGGTGCTTGTACGCACAGCTTCCATGCACACTAGACAAGCACTCTAACAAATGAGCTACAGCCTCGCCCCTTGATTCCAATCTTGTTTGTTTTGTTTTTTCAGACAGACTTTCTCTGTGTAGTCTTGGCTGTCCTGGAACTTGCTCTGTAGACTAGGCTTGTCTCATAATTCACAGAAATCCACCTTCCTCTGCTGGGATTAAAGACCTGTGGGTGGCACCACCACCAGGTTCCTTGATTCCAATTTTTATTTCATGTCTTCAAAAATCTTCCATGTAGTGGCTCAACTACTCTTACATGCCAATTAGTAGCAATCTCTAGTGTTGACCACCAGGTCAGCCAGGGGCAAGAGGGTTTGGAGTGGGGTCTAGAGCCTGGCTCCACTGTTCCCTTTGTGGGAGGGGAGGCTCCCTAGTAAAACAGTACAGTTTGAGACTGGGGAGGTGGCTCAGAGGTTAAGAGCACTGGTTGCTCTTGCAGAGGACCATGGTTTGATTCCTAGCTCCTATGTGGTGACTCAGAAGAACATATAACTCTAGCTCCATCCTCAGGATCTGACTCTCCTGTCCTCCGTGTATACCTATGCTCATGCCTACAAACAGACACCCCCCTCCCCAAACATAATTCTTAAAAATTAAGTCGGGCAGTGGTGGCGCACGCCTTTAATCCCAGCACTTGGGAGGCAGAGGCAGGTGGATTTCTGAGTTCGAGGCCAGCCTGGTCTACAGAGTGAGTTCCAGGGCAGCCAGGGCTACACAGAGAAACCCTGTCTCAAAAACACCAAAAATAAATAAATAAATAAATAAATAAATACACATATATTTACACGAATATATCCACATATATATTAATATATTGCATGCTCCCTTATAGAATTTATGAATATATTTTATTTTATCACATATATTCTATACATAATTAGAGAATCATATATTATAGTCATATAAATTATAGGAATACATATTATATATGAATACATATTCTATATTATAATATGTATTCATATATATTTCTGAAAAAAAATGCAGTCCTGCCAAACCAAACTTGGTGGTGACCTAAACCTGCAGTGGATGCAGAGTCCACAAGGAATGAATAGTAAAGCGGGAAGAGGTGACCAGCTCCTGGGAAACGCCCGGCCTCCTTAGCGCACTGGGCGTGGTTAGACGCGGGGCCTGCGTCATGGCGGCCGGGCGGAGCCCCGCCCCCCGCAGTAGCGGGAGATCTGAACGCGGCTTCCCGCTAACGGCGGCTGCAGAGGCGCGTGGTTCGCGGCCGCCATGAGACGTAGGGGGCCGGAGGAGGAGGCGTGTGGCGTGTGGCTGGACGCGGCGGCACTGAAGAAGCGGAAAGTGCAGGTGGGACGCCATCATTGAAGCGATACGCGGACTTTGGGGACGCCTGAAGGGAGGGGGTCGGCACGGAGGGAGGACGGCTTCTGGGCGACTGGCTGAGCGCGGCCTTAAACTGGCGCCTAAGACGTCCTGAGGCATGCTGGGAGAGGCTCAACTACTGGTCACCCACAGGGAGTGTTCTGCCCAGCTTGTCAGAACCAGCAACATCAAAAATGCAGAACGGGGATCTGGCCTAACATTAAATAAGGATCTCTGGGGTGCTGGAGACTAATGGGCATTTAATATGCGTTGGCTGTGTCATTAATCTCTTTTTTCTTTCTTTCTTTCTTTCTTTCTTTCTTTCTTTCTTTCTTTCTTTCTTTCTTTCCTTCCTTCCTTCCTTCCTTTCTTTCTTTCTTTCCTTCCTTCTTTTCTTTCTTTCTTCCTTTCCTTTCCTTTCCTTTCCTTTCCTTTCCTTTCCTTTCCTTTCCTTTCCTTTCTTTTTCTTTTTCTTTTTCTTTTTCTTTTTCTTTTTCTTTTTCTTTTTCTTTTTCTTTTTCTTTTTCTTTTTCTTTTTCTTTTTCTTTTTCTTTTTTTTAACCAGTGAAAGAGTAGTCCAGGTTCACCCAGATCACTCCTTACCAACAAGTGTGAGATAATTGCTTGTTTAGCCTCTTATGCTGGCCTGGCTGTTGTGTTTAGGGTTTCAGGTTATATTACCTTGTTTGGTCCAGCAATTACCTAGGCAGAACATGATATGTCTCTATAAGTTGTTTCCAGAGAAATGTGGTTTTTGGAGTTTAGAAAGATTGCTATTGATTTGAGACTACTAAAGCAGAATGAACGGAACAGGTGGAAATCTGAGATTTAAATAGTTTGATTAGCCGTCTATAGACCAGCTGTTAACCATTTTTTACTGATGAAAAACTGGAGATTCTTTTTTTGTTTTGTTTGTTTTGAGCCAGGGTTTTTCTGTTATATAACTCTGGTTATTCTGGAACTCACTGTGTAGAGCAGGCTGGCCTTGAACTCAGAGATCCACTTCTTTGCCTCCCAAGTGCTAGGATTAGTGTGTGCAACCACAGCCAACTGAACAATTGAGGGTTCTTAAAGTCATCTTACAACTGAAGTAATGTTCCATCACCCTGGACAGGGTTTCTCTGTGTGGTCTTTGTCCTGGATCTCAGAGATCCACCTGCTTCTGCCTCCCCAGTGCTAGGATTAAAGGTCACCACCGCGTGGCTGAAGTAATTATTGGGGGCTAACAAAATTTCACAATTTTTTTTCCTTTTAAGAGCATTTTTGGAATAAGTAATATATTGATGTGTTCTGTAATTTAAACATATAAGTCTATGAGACATACTCCTGGCTTTGCCTGTAATTCATATGTGTGTGTGTGTGCACGCGTGCGAATGCATCTTTTTCCTATTTACAAACAGTTGCATGCTATACATTGCTTAGGAATTTGTGTGTGTGTGTTTAGATTTTTAAAATTTTTTCAATTATGTGTGTGTGATATGTTCAGGAGTGTAAGTGCCCACAGAGGTCAGAGGTGTGAGTCCCCCTGGAGCTGGGGTTACAGGTAGTTGTAAGCCACCTGATACAGGTGCTGGGAACCGAACTCAGGTTCTCAGGAAGAGTAGTCTGTGCTCTTAACCACTAAGCTATGTCTCCAGCCATCCCCGCCTACCTCCGGATGTGTGTATGGATGACTTTGGAGGGGAACTGTAGTTTCCGGCAGTTGTGAGCTGCCTGTTGTGAGTGCTGGGAACTGAACGTGGTTCCTTTCAATGAGCAGCAAGCTTTCCTAACCACTCTGCCATATCTCCAGCATGAACCTTGGGTTTTTACTTCTTGCCTCGTGAGTCAGGTTTTCATAGAGCGGCCTTCATGCCTTTGTAATGTTACATGTATAGAATGTCATTCATTGTATGCAGTAATATTACTGTAGTCGGCTCAGGCTGCCGTAACAAAATACCATAGACTAGATGGCTTAAACAACAGAAGTGGTTTTCTTAGTTCTGAGGACTGCCAGTCTCGGATCATAGTCCCGTTTTGGTGAGGATTCTCTTAGCTTGCAAACAATGTGCTTAGTTGGCATTGTGATGTCTGACTGTGTGGGCTCGTGTGTGGAGGAGGAGAAAAAGCAGGCTCTCTAGTATCATCAGAGGCTCACCCTTAACCTCAGCCAATACTAATTACCTCCCAAGTCTCCATCTCCAAATACCATCTCACTGGGAGTTAATGTTTCAGTATATGAATTCCATGTAACCACAGTTCAGTCCGTAGCAGAGGGGGTGCGTGTCTGTGTCTGTCTGTCTGTCTATCTGTCTATCTGTCTGCATCAGTAGTCCTTAATTAATGAAAAGTTGTCTTCCATCTTTTGCTATTTAAAACAGCTTATGAGCTAGGTTTGATGGCATGGGACTCAGAAGCTGGAGGCAGGAGGGTTCCATGTTTGAGGCCATCTTGGTATGGCTGAGTTCCAGGTCAGCTTGGACTATACAGGGAGACTGCCTTGAGGGGAACAGCAACAAAATCACCACCAAACCCAAAAGCCGTTTATGTGATGAACGTGGCACAGCCTCCTCCTGCACCTCACTGTATGCGTCGGTTCTTTGGTCTCCTATGTAATATGCATGGCTAGTTTGGTTTGTTTTCTTTCTGTGTAGCCCAGCCTGGCCTTGAACTTTCCTTGATCTTCCTGCTGAGATGACAGGTTATATGTAATATTTAAAGAAAACAATATGGGGCTGGAGAGATGGCTCAGTGGTTAAGAGCACTGACTGCTCTTTCAGAGGTCCTGAGTTCAATTCCCAGCACCCACATGGTGGCTCACAACCATCTGTAATGGGATCTGATGCCCTCTTCTGGTGTCTGAAGACAGCTACAGTGTACTCACATACATAAAATAAATAAATCTTAAAAAAATAATAAGAAAATAAATGCTAGTGTTTCTCTGGGCTCTGGGAGTCTCCAAGAGCAGATTGCAGTGGGTTGTGGCCCAAATGATAGCACAAGCCAAACAATCCTGGGTTTGTGATTGGCATCTAAAGGGGATGGCATTCTTAAGAACCGCCTCTTAACCTGTGGGGTCTGACGTCTGTGAGCGATGATGTCACAGTGAATTGAGTCGAAGGCCATTTTACTGGTTTTTGCTGCCTGGATTGTTTAGTAGGCTGTGAGGAAAAAAAAAAAAATCCACATACTTAGCGTTGAATTTGTATTTTCCTAGTATATTCTCATAAAACACTTCAAATGCCAGACAGGAGCACTGCAGTGTCTAACGACTATAGAAACCGGCCTCTTCTAGAGTAGCCATCAGAGAGGCACACAGGGCATAGCTACTGGCCAGTGCTTTGGAAAACCTATCTTTCCCCTCTTGGTCCTTGAATAAAACTGTTATTTTGGAGAGAATGGGGGTGGCATATAGTTTGACCTATATTTAGAGTGAGTTTATGTCTTATCTGTTCTTCACTGCCACAAGCATGCAGCATTGGCCTCACTGGCCAATTGGTTTGGGGACAGTGGATAGTGGTTCTTTTCATTTTTATGTTTTAAGAACTGTTTAACCAGGCATGGTAGCACAGGCCTGTAACCCCAGCATTTTGGAAATGGGGACAGGAAAATCAAGAGTTCAAGGCCACTGGGCTACATGACAGATACTCATTTTCATACATGCTTATAAACATCAAACCAAACAGATAATACTGAATTATTTTAGAAACAAAAGGCCTCATTGGTGGTAGCTACAGTTAACACACTGCTGTCCTTCAGGGTGTGTATATGAGTAAAGTAGTGGGTATCCGAGACCTCAGTGCTGAGCCCTATGTATGCTTTATCTTTTCCCGTAGATAGAAACCTATGGTAAATTTTTGTTTATTAAGATTTTTGTTTGGTTTGGTTTTTTTTTTTTTTTTTTTGAGAGAGTATCTCTACATAGCCCAGGCTGTCCTGGAATTTACTATGTAGACCAGGCTGGCCTTGAATTGACAGAGATCTACTTGCCTCTGCTTCCTGAGTGCTGAAATTAAAGGCATGCACCACTGTGTCCAGCATTTATTAGGATTTTTATTTTATAATTTTTATTATTTTTGAAACAGTGTCTTCCTATAGCCCTGGAACTTATGTAGACCAGGCTGGCCTCTCCCAAGAATTTGAATTCAAAGTGTGTGCCACCCGAAGAGCAAGACTTATTTTCAGTTGGGTGTGGGTGTGCGTGTCTGTGTTGGAGTATGTGCACAGTAACACAGGTGCCTGTAAAGGCCAGACATCCTCTGGAGTGGTCAAAGGCAATTGTGAACCTATGTAGCTACTCGGGTCCTCTGGATGACAAACATTCTTGACTACTGAGTCATCCTACAGCCCTTAGTAAGACAGGGTCCCAGCCAGGCAGTGCTGGTGCAGGCCTTAGGAGGCAGAGGCAGGCGGATCTCTGAGCCTGGTCTACAGAGAGTTTCAGGGCAGCCAGAGCTACACAGAGAAACCCTGTCTTGACACTCCTCCTCCCCAAAAAAGACAGGGTCTTGTACATTGCAGGTTGTCCTTGAGCTCACGTGTAGTCGAGGATGATCTGAACTTCTGGGCTCCCTTCTCTGTCTTCTGGGGGCATTATGCCCAGTTATAAGGTGCTGGAGATCAAGATGAGAGCTTTATGAATGCCAGATGAGCACTCTGCCAACTGAAGTCCGTCCCGAGCCCCTAAAGTCTTACCTTATAAAGAACAATAGTAGAAAAGAATGATAGCAGTATACTGACGACAGGGGGCGTAGAGTACACAAGGAAGTACACTGGCTAGAGATGACTGGCGTCCTGGGGGAGCAGGATGGCGCAGAAACTCACTGCAGGAGTCAGAGTGACAAATTACAACTTAACTTGATTATTTCTGTAATTTCCACTGATGTGTTAGACTTGAGTTGCCATAGGAAACTGAAACCACAGAAAGCAGAACCTGGAGTAAAGGGGACGCTTTCCTCACACTCGGGGTTATAGCTTCCACGCAAGACCCCAGTTCTATGATTGATTGAAAAGACAACCTATATAACTTTCAAGTTTTATCTTTTAACTATGCTTCCTGTATAAAAAAACATTGAAAAATCTGTCACTACCCCCTTGCCCCAGGATTGAATCTAGGGCCTGGTACATGCCAGGCCAGCACACTACCACTAAACTACTCTCCCTGACTTTTAAATCTTTTTTGCTTCCTATGCAAATGTGCCTGTATGAGCACGTGTGTGCGTGTGCAGGCATCCTTGTGAGCCCTTAGGAAATGTATTTTTCCTACACATTAGGGAGGTGGCACAAATTTAAGGTGATTAATATGTTTGCTGTCTTCCTTGTGTTACATTTAAATGTCATTATAATTAAAGAAAGGGCATGATCAGGAACATCCCAGAATTCCTGGCTGAATCATCGCTGGTTTCTGGGCCAGCGAGGTGGAGCGCCGACTGCTGTCATGATCCTCGGCTGCTTTGTTAGCACCTGTGCCGGCAGCACGTCCTCTGCTGGGCTTTTGGCTATATTTAGAATTCTTCCCTCCATTCTTCCCTCTTCCATCCGTCAGTTTGTCCTTGGGCTGAACAGAAGGCCTCCCTGTGTCTAAGCCTCTTGCAGGGTATTCAAGTCCTCTGCCACCTCCACATCCTCACCCCCTAAGGTCTCACTATGTTCCCAGACTCAAAATCCTCCAGCCTCAGCTTCCCATGTGCTGGGATTATGAGAGTGCCTCACTGCCTAGTCTAGAGTCGTGGTTTCTTACCGTCTCTCCCACATGAGCCAGAATGACCCTTTGCTCAGTTAAAGTGAATCTGTCTCTCATTACAACCAGAAGCTCCTTTAGCCTTGGGGACACTGATTGGACATGCATATTCTCTCTCACTGCTGGGCCTCACTGTTTGAGCCACACTGACCCTTCAGGTCCCTCTGCCTGGTGCTTTAGCACTTCTCTGCTCCTGAGCGGATGGAGGAGTCACATGCTCTATCCTGCGCTTGCTCAGATCCCAGTTTTGTCAGTGAGTTCTTCCTTAGCCACATAACATAGGAGCCTTTGTCCCTGCCCCACATGCTCGTTGCCATCTCTCCCTTCATCTTTCACCGTAGCACCGTCCGTCAGCGTGCGATATGCTCTGTATTTAACGTGTCCCGTGTGTACTTGTCTTCATTAGACTAAAGGGCCGCAGGAGGCTTTAACAGTTGCTCTCAGTAAATAGTTATCTGCCACGTGAACAACTGGGCCAGCTTTGCTGTCTCTGCTGCTGTTGCCTTCCTCTTCCACTCTGAGGGATGAGTGGGAGGACTTTGACCTTTTTTTGGGTAAAAATAGGCTAGAGATGTCCAGGAAAGCGGCTGCAGATGTGTTTAACACTCCTCCTGGCTGATACTACCTCCTTTATTTTTAATAGAGAAGGAAAGCTGTTTCACTAAATGGAAAGACTTAACAGTAGTGGAGTCCAAGGGCAGCACTTTCGAGATGTACACCTGTAGCCCCAAAGACTGTCATCAAGTCTTAGACTTTGTGTCCTCCTGGCATCCATTTTAGTCAGAAGTTACCTTTTCTCATGCCAGAAGTGGAGGTCAAAGTTTCCAAGTTTGTACCCTAATCTAGAACCCCACAGTTCCTCAGTGTGGTCAGTCCAGTTACCTGCCTTATACAGCTGTTTGCTGGTGACCACTTCCTGTGGGACAGCTCAGTGCAGCTTGGCTGGCTGGCTTTGCTTATCTTCCTACCTGACATTGACTGGGTACTAACTCTGTGATTTCCTAGAACTCACATCTGCTTGCCTTAACCCACCAATTGAAACTCTCCAAGGAAAACTTGTTTGGATAATGTCCTGGACTCATGGAAAAGGGGTTGGCCCAGTGGTTTCGTCTGCTCTCCTGCCTTAGGATTATAGTCATGTACCCCCATAACCAGCAAAGAACAACCCCTCCCCCTCAATGCAGGCTGACCTCTAGCTTGCTGAGGATTTTGTTTGTTTGCATTTCAGTATCTTGCATATATAGATACTCAAATATTCACACTGTTTCACACATTTAACATGTGTTCCCATAAAACTGAAAGACCATATGCCAGCGTGGGCTTCTTACAATGTGTTGGGTAGGTTCCAAGAGTGAGTCTTTCGAGGGAGCAAGGCAGAAGTGCTTTGCATTCGAGTTTTGGGATTCAGATTATGGGTCAGGATAGTCACACAGGATTTTCCCAAACTCAAATTCAAGGTGAAGCAATAAGGATCTCTCTCTTTCATGGAAAAATATAATGGTCACATTAGCAGGAGAACATGGGACATGGAAACTCATGATTTGTCTTACCTGGGTTGTGGGGACTCTAATGTCTTGGCTCACAGAAGTGTGAGCTCTGGGAATCTTTCAGCCTGCAGTTGCAGCTGGCCATCTCTACTGCTCACAGTCCCCTAACAGGAGTGCAGCGCTAAAGGGATCTCTGCAGGTGTCTGGAAGTCCTCTGAATTGGTGGGGCATGGTGGCACAGGCCTTTAATCCCAGCACTCAGGAGGCAGAGGCAGGTGGATCTCTTGAGTTCGAGGCCAGCCTGGTCAATCGTGAGTTCCAGGACAGCCAGGGCTACAAAGAGAAACCCTGTCTCGAAAAAACAAAGAAACAAACAAAAAAAGAAAACCACCAGTCTGATGTTGACTTAGTTGAGACTGCAGTGCTCATCTTGGGCGCACCGACCTGGAAAATGCTTCCAAGCAGCAGGCTAGGGAAGCCTGCCATGATTTCCTTCCCTCTGCCTCCAGTTCTTCACTGCCTGCTATTCGTGGTATTTTGGGTTTTTGTGGGGTCGACTATTTCTGTTTTTTAATTTTAACTTTTATGTGTATGAATGTTTGCTAGCATGTATGTCTGTGTACCACATGTGTCTGGTGCTGGTAGAGCCCAGAAGACATTGGATCCCCTGGAACTGGGGCTACAGATGGTAGTGACTTCCGTGTGTGCAGGTCCTCTGGAAGAACAGCTAGTGTGCTCTTACCAGCTGCGCTGTCTCCCCAGTCTGCACTGCTCCTGTGTTTAAATGTTTGGTTTGTATGTAGCCCTGGTTGGCCTAGAACTTGCTATGTAGACCAGTTTGACCTTAAATTTGGAGAGAGCCATCTGCTTCTGCCTTTCCAGTGCTGGGATTAGAAATGTGTGCCACCATACCTGTCAAAAATCTGCTTTTAAATGTACAATCTTGTTTCCAACAGGGTTTCCAAATGTACAACTGAAGTCAACTCCTGCCTAACTAATAATTTAGAGTCTAATGTGGGCATGTAAGCTAAGCACTTGGGAGGTGGAGGCAGGAGGTCCACAAATTCAAGGTCAGCTGCGTCGTCATTGTGAAACCTGTCAATAGTCTATAACTCCAGTTCCAGGAGATCTGGTGCCCTTGTCTAGCCTCTGAGGGTACCGGACATGCACTCAGTCCACAGACACACATGTAGGCAAACACTCATACTTAGGAAATAAAAATCAACAAATCTTAAGGGGAAAACTGGCAACTACAGCGTGAGGGAGAAAGGAACTTTATTCACAGCTGGCTCTGAGTGGAGCCTGGTGCACCACTGTGAAATCAGCGTGGACCTTTCTCTAAAAGTGAAAAATAGAACAAGCACATGGCCTTCTACCCCTGGACATATATATACCTGAAGGACTTAGAACATACTACAGAGATACCTGCTCGTCCATGATTATGTCCACTCTATCTCAACACCAAGGAGATGGAATCAACCCAGATGTCCATCACAGATGAACTGAATGGATATTCAACCTTAAAGAAAATGAAATGATGCAGTTTGCAAGAAAATGGATGGAATTTGGCTCACAGCTTGAGGGGATAGTCCATGTGGTGGTGAAGTCCTAGCCGTAACAGCGGAGGGCAGTTGTTCACGTTGTGTCTGTAGTTAGTAAGCAGAGACTGAGGGCTGGGGGCTCAGCTGGCTCTCCTTCTGCATGGTGCTGCCTACTTGAAGAATGAGTCTTCCCACCTCAGTTGAGACCGTCCTGAACAGGCACGGCTAGACGCTAACCTCATCTGGATACTCCATTCCTGGCATGCCCAGAGGCTCGTCTCCTAGGTTATTTTAATTGATTTGATTTGATTTGATTTTTTAATTTACTCTTTTATTTTCCTAGGTTAACTCCTGTCAGATTGACAGGATTAATGACCACAGTTAAGACAGTCATTTTCACACTGTCAATTCTTCAGTGAACATGGGAGATCTTTTCATCTTCTAGTGTCTTCAAGTTCTCTGAGTGTTTTATTAAAGTTTCCACTATAATTGTAGAGGTCTTTCACTTATTTGGTTCAGTTTATCCCAAGGTATTCTATGTTTTTTGAGGTGATTTTGAATGTGATTTCTTCCTTGGCATGTTTGCTATCGGTATCTAGGAAGGCTACAGATGGATGTAAGCTAATGTATCTTTCCACCTTGCTGAAAGTGTTCATCAGATTTTAGAGTTTTCTGGTAGTGTGTAGGCTCTCTGTCTATAATCGTTTCATTTATAAGTAGGGGAGCTTTGACTTTCCTTTATTATTTGTAACCTTTCCATTTGCTTCTCTGATTGTCCTTGATAAGACTGCTAGCACTGGTTAAGAGCAGATAAAGTAGACACCTTGACTTGTTCCTGGTTTTTAGTGGAAATTTTTTCTATGTAGCATTATGTTGCCTTTATATTTATTATGTTTCTTCTATTCTAGGTTTCTTTGGGACTTTGACCATAAAGAGATGTTTGAATGATTTGAACCCCATCCCATGTGGTTCTCTGGCCATGTTCTTTTTTTTTCTTTTTTTTGGTTTTTCGAGACAGGGTTTCTCTGTGTAGCCCTGGCTGTCCTGGAACTCACTCTGTAGACCAGGCTGGCCTCAAACTCAGAAATCCACCTGCCTCTGCCTCCCAAGTGCTGGGATTAAAGGTGTGCGCCACCACTGCCCAGCTGTGGCCATGTTCTTAAACCGTTGAGTATATATTTGAAAATTATCAAAAATGTATTGATTGCTAGTGCAGAATTAATTATTTCTAAATCTAAAGGAGAGGGCCTCATCTTTGCATTTTTTGATTAATACTGTTGGGTCAGCCTTACTGATAACTCTTGGATATTGGAAAGACTGGGCTAAAGTAAGGCTCTCATGATGGCGGAAACAGAGGGACATGACATTTGGTACAAACCGCCTGCCTAGAGAATGGGGTATGAGTTGGGCCCACAGGGTGGAACTAGTATGCTTCCAAGAATCACTGCTGTTAATAGTAACAGGTTCCATTATTTTTTTCCCTCAGACACATTTAATCAAACTAGGCACCAAAATGCTGACATTGCTTCCTGGAGAGAGGATACCTAATATTCCTTTTCCTCAAAGAAGAGGCACTCAGCAGACCAGTATTGCATCCTTTGTCACCTTACAACCTGGTATGGTACCCACTGGAAACACTTCAGTATCTGAGGATCAGAACAAGTGTGCTTACTTGTCTGTGATGGAATCTTTACAAGCTGTAAATGTTGCTTTGGAGAAGCTGTATAATATACATGTGTTTGCTGGTTCTGTTCTGCTCCACCTAATTTTAAATATTTGTATTCACTGATAGAGCAGTGAGGAAGGGCATATGTGAGAGCTGTCTCAGAGCAGGCTGGAGCACACAGCCAGTTGGGGGAGCACTGGGAATGAGTGCTCTCACTCTCGGTGCCACTCAGGATTGCTGTGTAAACTTAATGTGCACTGTTCTCCTCCAAACAAAACGTAAACACTTCTGTCTTATATAACAAGGGAGTTTCCGCTCCTCCACTCCCCCAAAAAACACTCCCCATTTCAAAATCTGGTGTATTCTATATACTCTTATGTTGAATTCTTAAGAAAAATTGAAGATTCTCACTGAATAGTTTCTGCAGTATATCTTATTAGAGAAGTAAAAAAAAAATCTACCATTCTGCTTTTAAAAATATCTTTATATAACTTGAGTGGTCTAGGAATCCTGTTTCGTTCACCGTTAAGGGAGAGTAGGATCCATCCCACACTTGCTGAAATGGATCGGCTAGACACTCGTTTGTTCTCAGTTTCTAACCGGTTGATTTAGTATCCTATCTTCATTGGTTTTCCCATGAAATGTCTGAGTTGTGGAGAAATGACATCTATTTTTATATGCATTTTAGAGTTTGATTGCTAATATGGTTTTTTATGACTTTACAAATGTCTGAATATATTTCCTTAAGGGTAATACCTGGGTGTGTGGTTAGCTAAGGCAGGGTCATTGTTCAGTAGAAACCATAGTAAATAAGACAGCCAAACTGTTTGGCCCTTTGTTAAAAACCCTGTGATGAAAACTGAGTTGGAGAAGTCAGCTATGATCTGACTATAAAACGTATTTGGCACATTAGGCAGAAGGTAGATCTCTGGAAGCATCACGTTTGAATAGGGGAATATATGATTGAAGTCTTAAGAGCATTCAGCAGAGAAAAGCAAGATTGAAAATAGGACTGTTAGCCATGAAGTTCTTTCAAGAGTCTAGGACTCCTTCCTGTACCTGGTAGTAACAGTGCCTCATACTGGGTTCAGAAAACCCAACAAACTCCTGCTCAGAGCATTTTTCTTAGTGTTATCATCTTTTGTTTCATTAGGAATGGCAAATGGTGGTAACCAGAAGAGCATTTTCTCTCTCAAAGAAAATCAGATCAACAAAGAATGCAAGAGAACCCAGCTAGACTGTTTGGACCAGGGCTTAGAGGAGGATTACTTGGTGTCTCCTTTGGTCACTTCAACTCCTGCAGACATCAAGGAAGCTGGACCTTCTCCTCAGTCTCCCCAGACTTCAGGCTGCCAGAGTTTGCAAACATCATCTTTGACTATGATGTCTTTGCCCCAGCCTGATGTCCTGACGGGCACTGGAGAGAGTAACGCCCCCCTGGATTCTTCCTTTACCCATTTCTTGGAACGTTCTTGTTTGCTGGACCAAAGAGAAGCCAAGAGGAAAAGGGAAGGGCTTCGTGGATCTAAGACAGACTGTTCAGGGATGGGAAGCCACATCAGACCACCTGGGGGCAAATGCCATCAGCCCATGGACAAAGTGGGGAAGAAAGGACCTGCCAAGGAAAACAGGCAGGCCCCTGTGCATCTTCAAACCTACAGATTTGGATCCTGCAGTAGGAAAAAACCACTCTTGGTGACAAAAAGCCCTTGTCCTCTTTCTGTATTTTCCTGGGACAGTGAAAGGAGTGACAGGGACTCCTGGAGTCAGCTTTTCACTGAGGATTCCCAAGGCCAGCAAGTCATTGCCCACAACACTAAAATGCCTCTCCAAGATGTAACCAATGCTAGGAATCAAGGCTCAGGGCAGTTTCTTGACAGCCCTCAGGCTCAGGGCCAAGATGGGCCTACCCAGTCACACCTGCTCTTTACCCAGGACTCTGAAGGTAATCAGGTCATCAGGCACTAGTTCTAGATGTTTCTGTGAGTGTATCTTGAAGTGGCAGAGACGGAGAGAAGTAGGGTGGGGCTGGGTAGAGAGGAGGGTTCAGGTGAAAGGCCAGGTGGGCTGAAGCTTGTGCTATGGAACATTTTCTGCATGTGAATAAAGCAGGCAGTGTGTGCTAGGCATGCTGGTTGGTTTCATGCTTTCCACTCAGGATGGTGACTGGTGCATTCCATGAATGGATGTGACGAGGCCCGAGACAGCAGCAGGACAGGACTAACCACTGAAACCATCTCAGTTCACGGACCTGCTCCCCTGCCCTTCTAGAGGCCTTGCGGCTTTTGCTTCTTACAGATCTGTGCTCTTTCATCTGCTGATCGCAGTTGAAGAGACGCCTACCTCCCCAGCCCAGGGGTGTGTGTGTGGGGGGGCATATGATCATCTCCGTACCCCTTCCCCAGACAGGGTTTTTCTGTGTGGTTCTGGATGGCCTTGAACTCATAGAGATCTGCTTGCTTTTCTCTGCCTCCCAAGTACTGGGATGAGCCACCACAGCCCATAGGCCATCTTTTTGTTGGT
The DNA here is from genome assembly GCA_028551405.1 of Uromys caudimaculatus. Lineage (NCBI taxonomy): Eukaryota > Metazoa > Chordata > Mammalia > Rodentia > Muridae > Uromys > Uromys caudimaculatus. The sequence goes on from CM052702.1 coordinate 122,274,446, forward strand.
ATTAACTATACATTGTATGCTCAGAGCTGGAGAGATGGCTCAGATGTTAAGAGCAGTTGTTGCTCTCATTAGAGAATCCAGGTTCAGGTGCCAGCACCCACGTGTCAGTCCGTAACTGCCTATAACTCTAGTTTTATGGGGTCTGACTTCTACAGGCACCAAACAGGTAGTGCTAGAGACATGTAGGCAAACACTCATAAAATGAAAATTTTTTAAAAAGTTATTTGCTTTATCTTTTCATACTCAAATCTGAACTATTACTCTTCCATGAAGGAAGAGATAAGTTCCCTTTGCAAAACTGACTCTAGGTTAACGTCTGCAAAGCTAGCTCTGGTGGTAATTAAAACATTTATCAAAGCTACACAGTTGAGTACTGGACCAGCCTGAGCTAGAATGGTGTCTTGCTCCAAAAGAGGCGGCAACTTTATGACGTGAGTACAGATACATATGCCATGTCAGAGGGCAGCTTCTAAGATATCTCTATTATGTGGATTCTGGACTCAGGGCCCCAGGCTGAGTGGCGAACACCCACTGAGCCATCTTGCCAGTCCAAGTCAACTTTTTAATAATGAGTGGCATCACTGCCCTGAATTCCACCAATCATAACTTTTGTGATTTTGCCTGTATCCTACTCAAAAGCACCACTGTTCATGTGGCACTCGACACAAACCACAGTCAGTTACCAAATGGAATTGCTTTTACGAGTTTTGGAAAATTTTCTATGGAAAGGACAAAATCCCTTAGAGTAAGATGTACAGGCGTTTTGTCTGAATGTATGTGTACCTCGTGTGTGTGCCTGGTACCAACAAGGCCAGAAGAGTGTCAGATCCCTGGGACTGGAGGAACAAACAATTGTTAACAGCATGTAGGTGCTGGGAATCAAACCCTTGTCCTCTGGAAAAGCAGCTAGTGATCTTGACTTCTGGGTCATTTCTCCAGCCCTAGGAAATTTCTCTTAAGATTCTCAACTTGTGGGTCTTGGCCTCTTGAGGTTGCATAGCAGGTATTCACATTATAACTCATGATGGTAGCAAATTTAGTTATGAAGTAACAAAATAATTTTATGGTTGTGGGGACGGAGGGGCACAATAGCATAAGGACCTGTATTAAAGGGTCACAGTGAGAACCACTGTCCTGAGGGCAAGAAAGGAAGTCAGGAGCCTGTTTTTTAAAAGTTCGCATACTTTAGAATCAACAGAGTCAAAACTTAGAGGTGAACAAAGAAAGCGGCACCGTTTCTCCAAGTCCTTCATTGACTGTCAGGTAACGCTTCAACACACACACAACATTCTAGAGAAAGGGCCTGAGGGCGCCTGAGTCATGCATGATGCAGTAAATAAAATCTTGGCCCAACCCAGAGAATCAGTCATTGTCCTAGAAGGATGGTACACTCCTTTTCTCTCCTCATTTCTCCTTCCTAGATGGACTTAGTAACAATCAGTGGAACGGATGAGGCCCTGGAGGGTAGATCAGGTTGTAGTTTTATAAAATATGTTTAAGAAAAAAGTAGACCAGGCCTCCCTGCAGCAACCCAGATGTTGGCTGGTCCAGTGGCCTGGCCTCTGTCCTAGAGGGAAAGGGTGACTGCTGGGCACAGGTGCAGGCCTACGATGGAGCAGCAGACGACCTTCCTGTGAACATGAATATAAACAGCCGCTCCCCCTTAGCCCAGTGGTGCTGCAGGGAAGCTGCTGAGCGACAGCTGTGCACGTGTCCAGTGAGACCAATTATGGAGTCTAATGCAGTGAGTTAATTAAGTCAGTCATTGAGGGTTTAGTTTTCAGAGACAAGAAAAAACAAACTTCACTCCTTAGGCAGAGACACTCCACTCTACCCAGTCATCTCTAACAAATGCCTCATCTCAAAAAAACCACAGACCTTAGCTGCTTCTGCCAAGGTCTAAGTGCAGGTAACACATAATCCAGCTCTTCTCTTCCAGCCCAAGCCCTAGTCAGCAAGACTTGTTGCAAATCTCTGAAACAGACATCTGCAGTGAGGAAGGCAGCTATTGAAGGAGTTCAGGAGCAAGAGACCGAGTCTGCAGTCAGTGCTGTCAGTTTCCTTTTCTACTGATGTCTTCTTCCTTCAGGGCAAACTTCCTCCTGAGGACCTCAGAGATAAGGACAGCAGGGTCTTCTTCCTTCAGTAAACGCCGGCTCCTGGAGACACAAGAACGTGTATTTAGGGAGCACTTGCTCTGTTCTGGGTCATGGTGTATGTGCACTTTTTAGCTCCCGAATCTTCACAGCAGTTCTGTGAAGCACTTGCCAGTGCATGTTCCCACGCCCATGGGAAGGTCCGGCATGCAGACCTGGAGTTACAGTCAGGGTTTGGCCTTTAAAATCAAGCCATCTGATTTGGACCCCATCTCTTAACTAGATGCCTACATTTCTTACACAGCTACAAAATATTAGTAAAATGAAGGCCTATCTATCAATTAGCTGGAGTTCTGAATCTTTTCTCAAAAGGGTCTGCAGTAAGTGACTGATGGGTTAGCCATTCTGATCCTTACAAGTTCTGGTGACAAGACATCTTGCAGACATTCTACCACCATCTTCCCTTAAGTGAACTGTTTGGGGTGCCCCCCTTTAAAAGATCAAAATCATAGCAAAACGTCTACATTATAAGGAAGTGTAAGAACAAACTGAATTCTAGGGTAGGCACACATTTATCATAGAAGGGCATCGTGGATGCCCTCGAAATAGTTGTCGAAGCTGTTAATGTCTACACTTGTTTCCTGAAGAAATACACAGAAGTCACAATCTGTCTTTGGTCTATCACATTATCTGAACTTTTGCTGACCTAGCTAACTAAACCATTCTTCTTCTTTTTTTTTTTTTTTGGTTTTTCGAGACTGGGTTTCTCTGTGTAGCCCTGGCTGTCCTGGAACTCACTCTGTAGACCAGGCTGGCCTCGAACTCAGAAATCCGCTTGTCTCTGCCTCCCAAGTGCTGGGATTAAAGGCGTGCACCACCACTGCCCGGCTTCTCTCTTCTTCTATTAGAGAAAAAAGATGCCAGGACACATGTAGGACAGGTTTGGCAATGGTTTGGGACATAATTTAGTCTAAGAAGCCAAGAACTACAAGCTGAGCTGGTGACAAATGTCTCTATTTCTGGCACTCAGGAAGCAGAGGCTGAAGGACCACAAGTTCAAGGCCAGCTTGAGCTACACAGATAGACAAGAGGCATATTTTAGAACGCTGACTAGAAGAAAAGGGGCTCAAAATGAGATGAGGCAGCAGCTGAATTTGGGGAAGTAAGAGAGATCAAAGAGCTCTTATGTGCCGGACAGGAAGACCGGAGTGGTGAGTCTCTTGGCCAGCACTAAGGAGGACAGCTATATGGGCACCCACCACCAAGGTCCATCTCCAACCAAGGTGCCCAAGAACAAGGTCCTCTGTAGTGTCACTCAGTACATCTGGAGTAGCTACAAAGGACAGGCTCCCTCAGGCAGTTCTAGAGCTTGTCTACCAGGAAGCTTCTCAGGGGGCTTAGAGAATGGCCTTGCTTCAAACTCCAGACTCAAATTCCCTCAGACTTGAGCAAAGTCAGCCAGAACTTCATTCTCTAGGTATTATGCTTTGATGAGCTTAATGTGTACAAATTTGGGGTGGGAGTAGTCGCTCATGTCTTTGATCCCAGCACTTGGGAGGTAGAGGCAGGCAGAACTCTGAAAATTCAAGGCCAGCCTGGGCTACAGAGTGAGTCCCAGGCCACCCAGTGCTTTATACTGAGACCTTGTCTCAAAACAAAACAAAACAAAACCCCAAAAAACAGACAAACTAAATCTGAGCAGTTTTGATGAGCAGCCAGATTTATATGAATTTTAAATAATATATAATGTATATTATATATGACGGCATGAGGTGGTGGCAAATGCCTTTAATCTCAATACTCAGGTGCAGAGGCAGCCTGGTCTACAGAGTGAGTTCCAGGACAGCCAGAGCTACACAGAGAAACCCTGTTTTGAAAAACCAAAAACCAAGCTTGGTTCTCCAGTCCCTGCGCTTATATGAGTGCAAGCGCCTGCAGAAAGAAGCCAGAGGTGGAGTCAGAGAGCTGTACTGTGGGTAATGGGAATCAAACTTGGGTCCTGTGCAAGAGCACAGTGCTCTTAACTACTGAGCCATCTCACTATTTTATTCAACAATAAAACCTGTTTTGAAATTCTCCTTCCACCAAAGTACTAGTCTGAGACACCAGTATGTCCTACAAACCTTGTTTTGAAGGATAAAGCAATGGTAGCTAGCAGCATGTAAACTAAAAAGCTACTGAATCTTTTTTTTTTAAACCAATGCATTGGTGTTTTGCCTGTTATGTATGTCTAGAGTTATAGACAGCTGTGAGTTCCCATGTGGGAGCTGGGAATTGAACCTGGGTCCTCTGAAAGGGTGCTCTTAACTGCTGAGCTCTCTCTCCAGCCCCATAGCTGCTGTCTTAACAACACTCGATTGAGGTGACTTAATAGAACAAATGCAAAGTGTTGCTTTGTCCTCAAAGTAGGTCCTAGTCAGTCAGCAAGCTTTGTGCATACAGCAGCATGATTCCCCATCACGCGCCAGGAGGACTAAGCTCACCAGAGCCCCTGCCGGGTACTCACAGGTCTTGGCTCTGTTTTATGCGGTGGAAGTCCTTGAGGATGCCCATCATGTCTGCAAAGCTGCTGGCCTTGGACAGAGAGATGCAGTCCTCCTCTTCCGACGAGCTGCAGGTAGTTTTGTGTTCTGATTTGCAACATTCAGGGCTGGCAGAACAAAGCAGGGGGATTGTTGGAAGCTCAGGGACCTCAACCTCAGTCTCCTCGGTGATGTCACTAATGACAAAGGAGGTTGTAGAGTGGAATGAGGATCCAAAGCAAGGCAGAGGAGAAGAGACATTCGAACTTCCTGGAGATAAGAAATCCGGCGTTAATGAAGCCGAAGCTGAAAGAGAAAACAACAGGCATAATGGGCATTGCGCTGCAGTGCAGCCGTGAGCTCACACACACTCATTCCGAGCTGACACCATGACACTGCTGGGATCTTCCCCACTCCACTTCCCATTCAGAGCTCCAATTAGACAGAGAAGCTCTGGCTTTTTTAGTGTCTAGGACTGAAAACCCATCCCACAGGGAGTCAGGACTCCTAAATGCTCCCATTTTACAGTGGGATATAGGTTTGAAGCCCCGGTTTTTGTTTTTCCCAAGACAGGGTTTCTCTGTGTAGCCCTGGCTGTCCTGGAACTCACTCTGTAGACCAGGCTGTCCTGGAACTCAGAGATCTGCCTGCCTCTGCCTCCCAAGTGCTGGGATTAAAGGCGTGCGCCACCGCCACCGCCACCGCCACCTGGCTGGAAGCCCTGGTTTAAACTGAAGCCAAGCAAGGCCTGCATTTCCTACATTTGTCGTTTTCTCAACTGGGATGGTGCTTTGGTTTCGTATTTTGAATTTTGCTATTTATGCGCTTACACTGTTTTAGACAAAATCTCCTGTTTTAATGAGACAGTTGTTCTTCAGCGTTCCTAAGAAATGTTATTACACTTATTTACTGTATGTGTGTGGGTAAGGTGTACCACAGAGTAGGTCAGAACAAACTGCAGGAGTGTGGTCTTTGTTCCCCCATGTGGGTCCTAGGGATGGAGATGGAACTCAGTTAGGCTTGGTGGCAGGTGCCTTTACCTGCTGAGCACCTCGGAGCCCTGTGCCTGCCTGTCTGAGTCACAGACTATAATTTTTCTCATCCTTATCTTGCTCAATAATCAGAGGCAGGGAAAGGACAGCCTACTATATACTACATGCTTGGTGAGGGTCCTACCTGCATCTGCTGCCACTATTTTAGCAATCTGGCTGCGCAGGTGGCTTAGTTCATCCTGCAGCTCAGTGGTGCGGCTTAGGGCAGGCAGGGCTGGCTTCTTCAGGGCCAGGAGCCTTTCCTCAGACCCACGCAGATTGGGCACTGAGGCATTCCGTTGCATGACAATCAGAGGGCTAGGCTTCCAGGTATGTCTCAGAGGGCGTGTATCGCTCCTGGGCAGAGAAAGAAAACTACGTCTTACTACAGACAGCTAGCCACTGTATATCCCTGATTAAATTCCTTCACCCCACAGGTTCCACTCCCCTTTAAGCACCACCTCCCCCTCCACCCCCAACCTCTTATAAGCACCATCCTTGCTGATTGCCACTTCTGGTAGAAACTGCCCATCACCAGAGCAGCTACCTGACCCGAGCATATGTTTCCTCTTCATCTGCAGCAATCCAGGCAATGTCAGCCAGAGTAGGGACTGGAGGTACATCTTTCAAACACAGATCAGAGATGTTGGGCAGGGTCTGCGAGAAAGCAAAATTCAACATTTACCCAACACGAGAGCTAATCAGATTAATGCAAAATGGGACACTTAATCCAGCACTTAGTGAGAAAGGCTTCCTAGAGTAAGGAGAAAGCTTCCTGCTTACAAATCAGGCTATTTAATTTGCCCCTCCACCCTTTAATGTGTTGCGTGCATGATGTCTGTACCATGTACCCACGGATGCCAGAAGAGGGTGTCAGATCTTCTAGAACTGAAGCTACAGACAGCTGTGAGGTGCCCTATGGGTTCTGGGAATCAAACCTGGGTCCTCTGGAAAAGCAGCTGCTGAGCCATCTCTTCAGTCCAATATACTAAATGTTAATACTACTCATATATATACTACTCTGAAGAGCCTCTGTCCTTAATTGTCTTTGCTCAACAGCATATGACAATAGGTATAGTCAAATGTGAGGAGACTTCCACAGTGTCACACTACACAGCTTTATTTGCTTCTGAGTACCTAGGACATTCCCAAGTTCCTCTGACAGTTCCGGATAGTGTTCAGTAATGAGACACTTGTCTGGTAACTACACACTTCCAATCCCAGTCTTACACCTAACACTAATTCTGATACCACTCTAACCCTGGATTCATTTCCTATACAGACCCCATCTGTCTGTCTGTCTGTTTCTTATCTATCAGCTTGCTGTTTCTCTTAATACCTAGGCTCAGGTCCTCATGCACGTATTTCTGCCCCTGTGCCAATAATACTTTCTTTTTCTTTTTTCTTTTTTTTGATTTATTTATTTTGTGTATGTGAGTATACTGTAGCTGTCTCCAGACATACCAGATCCCATTACAGATGGTTGTAAGCCACCATGTGGTTGCTGGGAATTGAACTCAGGACCTCTGGAAGAGCGGGTGGTGCTCTTAACCACTGAGCCATCTCTCCAGCCCCCACCAATAATACTTTCATGTCTCTGCTTCCCATACTTGCCACCATAACCATCTAACACAGGCTGGTGCCTCACCAGGAGTTCTTAATGGAGGTTACTGGCTCTAAAGAACATTACTTAATTTTCTGCCACAGAAGCAGGTCTCAGAGACCTCGCCCAGACAGGAATCTCTGCTGTAGAGTGGATGCTTTTAAAGCCTCCATAGACACAGAGTAAAGCAGCCCAGTAATAGAGCGGCCATGTTTGGACAGAAATAAGAGTGCGGGGATTTGAGGCCACAGAGAAACACTAAAAATAGAGGCAAAGTGGCCCACTCAAAGAGCTGGTGAGAAAAGCAGGTCTACTCGAGAGTCACAGCACTCACATAGAGAGAGACACATGGCACAAATGTCTCAGAGCTCTAAGTCATCTGGAGATTTGGTTAGGCAAAGGCTTTTGGGCCTGCTTTGATAAAAATGCATTGCTGGAAGCTTATAAAACCTGAGTCACTTAGTAGCAGCAACAAAGATGAAACCTTGTCAATTTATGAGCAGGCTGGAAGTCTGACTGTTGTGGTCACACATCTGTGTGCAATCAGAAAGGCAGTGTCCAGGCTCTGTTATAAGTACTCAGTGAATGGACGTGACCAGGAAAGCAGGCAAAGCCTTGGCAACTGGCAAGATGCTGCAGCCCAGAAGCAGCATCTGCCTCCCGTTCTCTGAGTCTTTGCTTTCCTTGACCTTCCTATACACTCACCTCAAAGGATGCCCGGGGACAGGGTTTCAGGGGGAGATTGGTCCCAATTCTTCTCACCACGCTGCGAGCAGCCCCATGTGGCTTGTTTTGCCAGATTGGGATAGTCTAGAGAAGAGAGACAGACAACCCCAAACCTCAGAGTGAGTCCAACTACTGTTCCTTGCCTGCCTTTCTCTTCCTGGAGGTGAGTCAAGCCAACTGTTAGGGCCAGTCTCTACCCCTGCTGCTCCCTAAAGTAGTCAGTGGTTGGGAGGGTCTAGAGAAGGAACTAGAATCAGCTGGTATGCCTGTTCTGGCTCCCTCGTGTTCCTCTGTACAAAAAGTAAAAAACATGGACTTCTGAAATACCAAGAAGTAGGACCCCAGCCTTGCTCAAATGGCAGGGCTTCAGGGAAAAGCAGAAATGAACTGGTGTCTCAGGACCTCGTATAGTTCTTAAGCAAGCACAGTACTCAGCTCTCTAGCCCCCTGCCTTTGGACTCCTTACCACATTGGCTTCCATTCCTGATGTTTCTGCCAGCTCCTGCACCCGAAGGACAAGGCACCCACAGAGAAAGCTGGAGGTGTGACTCCTTCATATCAGGCCATTTCCCAGAGCATGAGATTTCATTTCCTGTGAAACAATCCCCAGAGAGCAGGGACTCAGTGGCTACAAAACAAGCCTCTGCAGAGCCATTACTAAAACCAATACCACCAATGTTTAAAGGAAGAAAGCTAGCCCAAGAGGCTTCCCTTCCTTGTCCCTAGCTTTCCCAGACCCATTAGAGGCTATGTTTCAGATCTGCTGAGAAAGCTTGAGCAACCCAGGGAAACTTCCAGGCTCTAAGGTTAACGGAGGCAACGCCTCCAAGATGCAGATAGAACACTTTGGTGGTTACAAAGCTCAAAGGAGAGCAAAACCAAGAATGCCGTCCAAGCCTAAGCATTTATTCTTGAAAATTCAAGTGGGTAAGAAAGACTCAACAGCCAACTCATGCTAATTTCAGTCTACTAGGCTATGGGGAAAGAGAGCTTTAAGTGGCTGTAATGCATCACCCCACCCCCAACTGCAAACATTCTGTCACAGCCACACCTCACAGGCCCAAGAGCTTTTTCTTTTTTCCCCCTTGTCTATGACTATGCCTTGTAATGCTTTTGGATGTTGCTTTCTTCATTGGTAAAATGGAGAAAGGTGAAAGTTTCTACTCTAGGCTACCCTAAAGGTCAGTGAAATTGGGTGGGTAAAGTGCTTAACAAAATTTAAAACAAGACGGTTACTTCTGAATTTTGAAAATTCATTTCTAAGGTTACACAAAGCAATACTCCTGACTGCACCCTTCACAGCTGCCCTGGCATGGAGGTTCAGTCAGTGAGCTTTTTATGTCCATTCAACACAAACACCCACTAGTGCCAGGCGTGTAGACATTTGTGCTTTTAAGGAACTCAAGTCCCACAGGACAGGACCTGGACACAATTTTCTATGAAAGGCTGGGCATCATTAAGAGGCACACTAGGCAGCTGGGCATCTGAGGTGACTACAGCCCAGGGCCCCATGATGAGTTTGGAGAGAATAGAAAAGTGAAGGACAGAGCATCCCAAGAGGTTGCAAGAGGCAAACCAGAGGTCTTTTCATGAGGGATTGCAATTCCTGGGTGAGAAGTCTCTGGAGGACCTAGGTCTGACTCTCAACAGTGAGGATGGACAGTACCTCTCAGGGGAGGGCTGGAGTTACTCTTTTGCCTTAGACAGTTGTCATGATATATATGGAGAGAGGAAAGGACTTGTCTGGCCAGTCACCAAGTGGCTGTTCAGTGGACAGTGCCTAAAGTCTGGTCCAGATTCTGACATGTGCAGCCCTGTTCAAGCCTACAGAGCCCCTGTGTGCCGGACTTCTTGCTAAACGCCACTTAATGTGCTACCCTGCCATTACGCCCGCTCCTGTTCTGCTTCATCCCCAAAGACTCCAGCCAAATCTAAACCTCAGGTGACAGCATTTTAACAAGCTGCCTGTTCTATTGCTCTGGTGTTTAAATCTTTCAACTCTCTCCTGGACTCCACAGTCCTGCCAGCAGGGTGCACCCCATCTTCCAGCTCTCTCCAGACCAAGCTCTGATACCGTTTGCCAAGTACACGATTTGAAGCCATACTCCCTCTCTGGGGCCATGCTGCTACCGGGCTACCAGCTCCCAACACACCCTTTCTGTGCCCCAGTCTATTCCACTGCTTCTGTGGGACCCAACAAAACCCTTCTTTATCCAGCTCCTCCCAGTCCCTCAGCACTCTGCTCATCCATCACTGTCCCTGGCAGCTTGCGTCCTCGGTTCACTCTGTAGCAGCCTGGATCGGTTCACTCTGGAGCAGCCTCCGAGGCTGTTCAAAACAGAAATGGAAGAAACCAAACGGCCCACATCCCGGCCTCTGCCAACCGCTGTAAGCGCTTGGCTTTCTTTTAAGAAACCGCTGTAGGCGACACTAACTTAGCTTCGAGGCCCCGCCCCCCGCGTGCCCGCTAGCCGCGCTTGCCCGTTTCGCAGACCTGGGTCTTCACACCTTGGCGCTGCCGCAGCCCCTCTGCGTTGGCCGTGCACGCGTCTTTACGCGCGGTCTCTCTCGGCAGACCCTCTCTGCTCCGAGAAGGACCTCGACCCGGCAGTCCTGGGCCAGGGAGAAACTTTTGCCCAGCGGTGCCCGGCGGACACCTGGGCAGAGTGCGCGAGGGTCTCACGAAGCGCCAATGGCCAGCCAGATGCAGCACCTTGCGCCCTCAACGACGCGTCCCCACCCCCCGCGACCCGGCACGGGCCAAGGTCGGCCAAGTTCTTACCGCGCGTCCAGCGGCCCTTGGACCCACGGGCCGGGCCGGAGCGCGCAGAAGCCTCCAGGCCGGCGTAGGTCCCAGAAACGCCGCGCGGCCCGGCGTATCGCACTCCAACGGCTGGGTCGACCCCAACCGCTGGGTGACTTGGCCAGCAACTACGCCTCGGGACTAGTGTCCTCACTAAGGGGGGCAGACAGCGGAGATTCCCGCGAGAACTTGCACGGGAATAGGGAACGCGTGCTCCCCTGCGCCGGGACGGAGAAACGCCGGTGACGCACCGGGGCGCTGACCGAGCCCGCCTCCTGCGGTACCCCGCATTGGGCTCACCTCAGATTCCAGCTCCAGACTCACCTCAGCCCCTCCTACCACAGCGGGCGGCCAAGCCTCAAACGTCCTCACTTCCGCTGACCCGCCTCCGGAAGCAATCATTTGCAGCTGCGCGGCGAGCCACACGCCCAGGAGAGGCGGGCCTCGCAAGGGGCCGGCGCGGACGCGGGCTCTGAGTGGACGGCATACCGCCAGGAGGCCACGCCTCTCTAGGCCACGCCCTCTTCCCGGGGAGGGCACAATTCTGTGCTTCCATCCGCTGGAGTTTCCTTCCATGTTTAGTTGCTGCCGTGGGAGTTGCTTCCCGTGTTTATTGTCAACAAACTTCTGGAAAGCGGTAGTCTACCAGTGTTGCTGCTCAGCACCGAAAATAGTTGATGCTGTCCCTACTCCTGCTGCGGGTCTCCGAATCCTCTCATCTTGGCATTTCAGCCTTTCCTGTCCAGTCTGGACTCGCCCCATTTCATGTTTCCCAGACACAGCTCCCAGCAAAAATGGCTGCTTCGCCTTTGAGGCATGCCCTCCAGTGCTTCGGAGTAGCTTTCTTCTATTTAAAAGCTCGCTGTCTCACACACGCACATACACATACACACGTGTGCAACATAGTTCAGTCTGTTAATTAGATGGGTGGATTGATGACACTCCAAAGCTCTCAAGCGCTGGTCTTTCTGCTGGTCTCCATGGCATCCAGTTAATGAGTACACAATTTCTTCTCTGCACATGGCTTTGACTGACTCACCAGTTGCATTCCCTTGGTCCCAAAGCCTGTAATCCCCACCTGCCAGGGACAAATCTGTTGGATTCGTGGGTGGACAGCTCTATGCAGTCACAATGGGCATTATGCCCAGACCTGCCTTACTACACCCATACATGCTTTATCCCTCATTGTTGTCCTCTTGAAATTACAGTTAAATGTTGCTGAAGAACGAGTACTCCCTGAGAAACGTGTCCTTAGGTGACTGAGTTATACACCATAGCGTGAGTACTTACACACACCTACATAATACACTACACACCTAGATGAATTGGTAAAGCCTATTTTTTTTTTTTTTTTTTTTTCTTTTCGAGACAGGGTTTCTCTGTGTAGCCCTGGCTGTCCTGGAACTCACTCTGTAGACCAGGCTGGCCTCGAACTCAGAAATCCACCTGTCTCTGCCTCCCGAGTGCTGGGATTAAAGGCGTGCGCCACCACTGCCCGGCAGTAAAGCCTGTTGCTCCAGGCTACAAACCTGCACAGTTGCCAACTGCGCTAAATCCCAGGGAGGTTGTATCACAATTGTAGACATTTACATCTAAACCCAGATAGGGCTCGGGCCAAGTTCTAGATAGCTGGGACTTCTCAGCTCCTTTTTGATTGTTGGGTATCACTGTTGGACACAGTCTATCAGTGACAAAGCCACCACTGTGTGACACCAGAGCATTTAAACATTTATGTTTTTCTTGTCCTTCATTTTGCACTGGCACCCATAAGATAAATAAGTGGTTATAGTCAATCCTTAACCTGGAAACTGACTGACCTCTCCATGTCAGTGAAAATGATCTGGCAGAAAAAGCTGGTTTGCTCTGTAGTGGGGTCCGAAGAGCCTTCTGTGCAAGGCTAGGCTTTGACACGCCCTGGCTCAGCACGTGTCCTTGCCTTCTGACTGACCTCCTTTTACAGGTCTTCTCCATCCTTCCACCCTCCCCACCAAGTGTGAGCTACGGTGCCTATGAGGTCAGATAACCAGGAATCACTTCTCTCCACCATGGGGAACTCAGGGACTGAACTCAGGTCGTCTGGGTAGCAAACACCTTTACGCAGTGAGCTATCCCACCACCTCTATACCTTCCATAATTATCTAATGCCTATCATATGCTCGGCTTCTAACGAGTTCAACATCAGGACAGTTCTCAACACAAACTTCCGGATTCTCCAGGATATTTTCTCATTCTATCTATTACAAACTCACCTTCCGCAAGTCTCTCAAGCTCTGTTGACAAGGCTCCAAAAACATTCCAGCTCAAATGTGCCCATCCCCCAATAGGGGCAGTGGTCAGACTATGGAAGGACAAAACCAAACATCTTGCTCAAAGGAAAAGCACCAAGCTACCTTAGGCTCTCCAGTTTTATTACAGGACTTGCTGGGGATGGGGAGAGAAAGGCAGACGGGTGACAGGATGGCAGCTGGGGACGTGCAGAGGCTTCTGATGAAGACGCAGAAAGCCCAAGCAATCAGTAGTTCCCATAGGACTGCTCAGAGAACCTGACAGAGCTGGTGGAACCTCCTTTGTTTAGTCAGATCTGAAGACGTGATTTGATTCCCTTCCCACCACAGGGGGAAATGAGCCAGGGCACCTCCAAAACCGAGACATAGCCTTTAGAGTCATGTGGGTTTGGATCACAACTCTGGTCCTCTGAGTGACCCTGGGAAGTCACTTTGCTTCCCTAAGACTCCAATGTCTTCCTCTGAAAATGGGGGCGATTTCCCAATTCATGGTTATGAGAAAATGTATGTAATCTTCACAGGGCAACCCAGAGACAAGGGTCTTGGGAGCCAGAGAGTGTGAGGGGGGCTCTCTGTGGTGACTCCAGGGGCAGGCTGGGGAGTAGGACTCAGGGAAAGTCTAAGTGCCTTCCTCCTCTGCATGGTTGAAGCCCGAGCCTCTGGTGAGGCCGGGGAAAGAAATGGGACACAGGGACCTGGCTGATGTCAGGAAGGCTCTGATGAGGTTAAGTTCAAGGCGGCTCTTGGGAACGTGGCGCACAGGACAGAGCTGGGAAATATGAGCTTTGACTGCTTGTGAAAAGTTGGAAGAGAAGGAAGATGGGCTTATTTCCCCACCGTGTGCAACTGCAAGGACATCAGGCTGGACCCATTTGGGATTTCAGACCCAGCCATCATGCGGCTGCTGCTGGGGGAAGCCACCGCCCCGCTTCTTTCTCCTCAGCAGATTTTTAAAAAATAAAAACTGTGAGAAAGTTCTTATAAAAACACTTTTCTGTATGCATAAAAAAGACTGGCCATGGTCAGCAGTTCAAGATGTTCCCCAAGTCCCCAAAAGTGGCCAATGAGATCTAGTGGCCACCCCATGGTAAATGAGTTGACTGGCAGTGTCCTGGAGGCCTAAACAGTGCTGGCAATAAGAAAGGCTGCGCTCTTTGGCTGGGACGCACTTCTGTGGGACAGGGGTCAGGTGGCAGAAACCTATTGCAACCTACTTCACAGTGAACTTCTCCAACTCCCCGAACAGGCCTGGGCTGGGGTCATCAGGTCAATGGGCTGAAGAGTAGCAGTGGACAATGTGGTCTCCACTTCTGTAGAAGGGCTCTGTGCACAGGCTCCAGACAGCTGTCTCCAGCGACAATGACCCCAGCTGGGGGTGCTGGGCACAAAAGGCTACCTAGGGGATGGCCAGCATAGAAGGCTCCAAGCAGGCATCGGGCTGGCAGCCTAGTCCTCTGGGTCAAGCTCTTTGATGCCTTTGGCTTGAAAGGGGAGCCTGGAAAGAAGGGGCCGTCTACCTTTCCAGCCCATTCCTTATTCACACCGAGGTCCTGAACTATATCACTGTGTGGAAGGTCCAGGGAGGTCTCCCCAGGCCCCTTTTTGGGGGACTTGAAGAAGCTCTTAGAGCCAGATGAATGAGGTGGGGATCACTTCCGGTCTGAAATGGACTCAGGACACTGTGGCTCCAAGGCGTGTGGATTTTCTGCCAGGTTTTCACCAGGTCCATGTTCTCGAGGACTCTAGGACACTAGGGCTGGAGGAGGGGCAGGCCACGCCGGAGTCCTTCCCTCAGGAACTGCATGTAGGTAGCAGTGGACGGGTCCTCAAAGGTGGATGAAAAGCTGAAGACGTTACTGTTCTCCATGTCTTCAGGCTTCATGGAGGTGATGTCCAGGAAGTAGTTGGCATTGATGTGGTGGACCTAGAGGAAGGACTGGGTGAGAAGAACTGGGGAGGCCACAGGCCACATCTGCCCAGGCCATCTCAGCCTCCACCAGCCTCACTGTGGGCTGAGAGCAGACAGGCTACCACACTGAGGATGTACTGATTAGAGACACCCAGGCAGGGCCATTCCGTTTCTCATCTGCTCCCAGGGTAGGAACCAGTAACCCACACCTTTTCTCCTTGACTCCCCAATACTTCCAAGGACTTTCCTCACCTGAGCCTGGGCCAGCAGAAGCATCAAGCACAGTTTCCTCTCCCATCCAGCCCCAGTTCCCACTCCTGGCTACCACCCACTAAAGGCTGGCCAGTTCATTCCCCTCCTATAGCCCTGTCCTTCCACTCTGGCAAAACCGAGACCAAAGGTGGGGCAGCTGCTCAGAGTGGGAGCCTTACTCTACCAGTCTGAAAATGGGCACGTTTTCCAAAGCTGGTGTGTCCTGATACCAGGCCCTCTAAGCAGCCCGCAGAGAGGAGAACCTGGGCTCAGGCCAGGCCCTCTGTTCCTCTACCCTCCTTCCCTGGCTAAAGTGGTCCAGGGAGCTGTCCCTTGGGCCATGTTTTGTCCACTGAACTGACAAGGTTCCCTGGGGGACATGTTTGGCTCTATTGCTGTACTAAGAGCCTAGCTGTACCCTCCCCAAAGCACCTCTGAAGTCTGCTCAGGATCGCCATGCCAGTGATGGAGACCACCCCTTGTGTCCCTGCCTGCTCTTCACTGTCACTGGGCACCTACCACCGTGCCATTGGGCAGACAGACCATCATCTCCACAGGAAAGCTGTACTTCTCCAGGTGCAGGCCTGCCAGCTGCCTGTGGACTGGGTTCGCCTGCTGGATCTGTGGCGACAATGATACTTCCTGGTACCTGGGCCCAGTGCTGTCTTGGGGACTCCCACAGGCTGCTCCCATCCCCACAGGCCGCTCCACCCATCCCTTGCTCACCTGCAGGTCTTCCAGCTCCTTTACCAGGGACCAGGTACTGATGAAGCTCTCATTGAGGAGAGTGAGTATGGGCGGGCTTTCCAGGACAGTCTCCCGGAGAGTCCGCCCGGAACCTGTTCAGGGCAAGGCCAAAGGTGAGTAGCCCTGATCTTACAGCAATTACCTCAGTTTAGATAAATTCTGTGGGGTTGCAGAATGTCTCCACACCCAGGTGAAGTAACAGGTTAAAAGATAGAAGCCAGGAGTAGTGGCACACACCTGTATCCTAGCACTCAGGAGGCTGAGGCAGAGGGTTACCACAAATTCAGGGCCAGCCTGGGCTATATGATGAGTTATAGGCTAACCTGAGCTACAGATTGAGAGCCTGTCTCATGAAATGAAAAGCTAAGAATAGACTCTCAAGGAGCAGACACTGAATGAAGGAGGAGGGGTCAGCATGGACATACTGGCATGCTGAGCTGCGGCTGGGGTTGGCCCAGGGCCTCCTCAGTGACCGATTCTCTTTTTCTTTTTTTTTTCTAGAGATTTATTCATTTATTATGTGCTTGGCGTTTGCCTGCATGTGTGGCTGTATGAGGACATCAGATCCCCTGGAACTGGGAATTATAGACAGTTGTGAGCCACCATGTGGTTGCTGGGAATTGAACTCAGGACCTCTGGAAGACCAGCCAATGCTCTTAACCGCTGAGCCATCTCTCTAGTCCCAGTGGCAAGTTCTTAATTCCACTTAGCTCTCTGTCTCTAGGGCCTTTACACAGACTTTCCACTCAAACCCTCTTCCTCCGGTCATGTGACACATCCCTAGGCCATCTCTCAGAGTTTCAGTTTAAATGTCACTTTCGCCCAGAAGCCTCCTGGTTCCCCCAGGTTCACTTCTGTTAGCCTACTTTGCCTTGTACACCACTCCCTGCTCTCCGGTTACCTGCCCTGCATCTGCGTCTACACCACACTGGGAATATGGCGTGGCTACCGCAGGTACCCATCATGTTGGCTGAGTGACAAGATGAGGGCAGGGGCATTGTTTGTCTCATCTTTGAGCTCACTGCTGGACACCCAGAGAACTTTCCAGAAGGTCTTTGGCGAACATTCTGGATAAGAAACCCAAGCCCTGGCTGGAGAGATGGCTCAGCAGTTAAGAGCGCCGGCTGCTCTTCTGAAGGTCTTGAGTTCAAATCACAGCAACCACATGATGGCTCACAGCCATCCGTAATGGGATCTGATGCCTTCTTCTGGGGTGTCTGAAGACAGCTACAGTGTACTTACATATAATAAATAAATAAATACTTTTAAAAAAAAAAAAAAAGAAAGAAAGAAACCCAAGCCCAGCTTCTGGCACTGTTTCCTTTCTCACGTGTAGACTTGACTTTACAGAGTACAAGATATATTGACACCCAATACCACAACTGGGAAGTCTAGTCCGGTATGCTCTGCCCATTTCACTGCTGAGAAAACTGAGGCTCAGGTTGAGAATTGCTGCTTGGTCAAGGTCACTAGATTAAACTGGCCAAGCATGAACATGTCTGCCTGGCCTTTTTCCTACACTTTGGCATCGTTTTCTAGGCTCACCCGAGTACTGCAAGCATCCCTGGGACCTCCGTGGCCCAAGTCCTCAGGACTCCAAGTCCTGTTTGTCCCAGAGCCTCTTGTGACTCATCCATAGAATACGAAATTCCCCACTTCCCCTTAGAGTTGACCAAGTGTTCCCTCACCTCAGCAGGACTGGTCATCCAGGGCCCCCCACAGCAAGATGGAATGAACAAGTTTGTTCTCAGCCTTGGCTCTGTCAAAGGCCTCCGTGAACGGCAGGTAGTTGACCTGTGGTCAAACCAAGATAGAAGCTACTGAGTGGCCAGGGCCCTGTTTGTGGTTGGGTTGGTATGCATTTATCTGTGTGTGTGTGTGCATATATGTATGTGTGTATGTGTGTGTGTGTGTATGAGTGTGTGTGTAGTCCCATGCCACAATGTTCCAGCACAGTGCCATGACTAGACTGGAGCTCCCAGCCTTGGCCTCATGGAGTCTTATTCTGGCCTTCACGCCCAGCCTCACCTTCTTGAAGGGGTACATGGCCACCTCCAGGCGCCGGGCAGCTTCTTCCCAGCTCAGCTCCTGATGCCACTTGATCTCCTCAAACACAAACTGGAGGGGTTCTCCCGAGGGCAGGCGGCTGTCAATCATGTTGCCGTCCTCATCTGGGATCACCGAGGGCACCGAGGGGCCCACAGCCTCCAGCTCCATCTGGGCCGGAAGTCAGTGGTGAGGGGTGTCTCAGATAGGGGCCCTGAGAAACCTTCAGGGATGGTCTACTCTGCAGAAGTGGGGAGACGGGGCTCAGGGCAAGGCCTTGCAGCTGAACATATCTGGGTAGGGGCACCTTAGTGTTCACCTGGGGGACGTAGCCAATGTCCACCTCCATGTTGCTGGTCTCACTGGCCCCATATAGCCACTCCATGTCCACATTCAGGGACCTGAGGATGGCCAGGGAAAGCAATGTCACCATCAAAGCCCAGGTGCCATCTCGTTTAACGCAAGCAGCTGAAGACACAGGCAGCGTAGGTGTCACTGGGATTTTGACAGCAAAGCCTGGGCCAGGTCTGGATAATGCACAGGGCTCTCATAGCACGACTGCTCATGACCCTTTGTGGCAGAGAGAGGAGGCCAGTGCCTCCCTGCAGGACACAGGATGAGGCAACAGTAAGAACCAGGTTGGTGCTGAGGCCCTGGAGGGACTTCCGGACTGGCTCTCACCTTGCAGAGGACAAGGCTGGCTCGGTCAGTGCAATCTGAAAGTCTGCCACATGGGGGAGCCCCAGGACTAAGCAATAGTCTCTGTGCAGTGACTGAATACCCTCAGAGGTGTCCCTGGGGCCTGATTCTTAGACACAGTCCTAGAAGCAGTAGATCCTGGCTAGTCATCTATCCTCTGTGTTATTTGGTCCTTGAATCAGGTACACTTAAGTCAGCTTCTGCCCAGTACTGGGTTCAACTCATGAGGGGGGTGGGTATACCACCGTGTCTCTGCCCTGCCTCTCTAGAGAGGGAGAGAAACCACTCTTCGCAGGTTCAGACTCTCCCAATCATTGTTATTCCTGATCCATTGGATAAAACAGTCTTCTTCCAGGATGGTGAGGAAACTGAGGCTCAGAGAGGGACGGCCTTACTCATAGCCACACAGCCCACTGCTACTAAGAGCAAGATTTGAAATGGGGCCTCAGGACTCCCAGCTCTTGCACAAGACCCCCATGGGCCTGCTTAAAGTCTACTTGCTATCAGGGAAGACTCTTGAAGCCACCTGCCCCAACTCCACCCCTTCGTCCCTGGATCTGCTGATAGGGTTGATCCAGAACAGGCAAATGACCAGCATAACGGTTGTCCCAGAAGTCCCACCAAAGCCCTGTGATGACTGCGTTCCCTCACCCTAGGGCTTTGACTAGATGCCACCTCCTCTGGGAAGTCTCCTTGGACTCCCATGGGCCCTGCCCAGCTGCTGACCTTCCTCTCAGTGGCATAAGTAGGCTAGGTTCCGTGACTATCTAGACTATTTTAGGAAGACAAGAGAGACTGAGTCTAGGGAGGGCCTGTGGCAGCCGGGGGACCCAAGCAAAGACCCCAGCTGGCTTGCTTGGCCCTAGGGCTTTGGCTCTGCAAACTGTGCTGGGCTCCCATAGAGATGGAGGGAGTGCCGAGTGCCTGGAGATATTTGTGAGAAGATGGTAGGACCACCCAGCTCTCTCCTGCTGTCTCTTCTTGGTCAACAAGTCCCTCCCACACGGTGGCACTGGGGAGCGGGGGAAGGGTAGAGAAGGGTCTCTGTGCCCCTTGACTTCTGAGCTCAGGGAACTAAACAGTAACAACAGCAGCAGACACAGGAGAAGGGGGCTGAGGCTGTGCCAGGGCTAGCTCCTACCTGTGCCAGGGCTAGCTCCTACCTGTGATTAGGTACGAACAGCCTGAAGTCACGGATGTGTGCAGCATCTTTGGATAAGATGATATGGCCGGTGAACTGGCCAGGTGAGAACCAGAAGGGGAAGTCAGGAGGCTCACTGAGCTGGAACTCAGCATGGATTCTGTTGGGAATAGAGTTTACTAAGCCTGGATCCCTCCCTGATCTCTCCCAGAGCCAAAGGCGCCTTGGCCAGACTCCTGTGCGATCAGCGACAAGGAGAAAGCAGGAGATCCTGCAAATGTCACTCCTCTAGAAGGCTCTGTGCCACCTTCGTTAGAAGCCTCGCCCTGACCCTCTCCGGCCACCCTTCAGATTGTGTGTGTACCCTGGCCTTGCATGTGGATGATACCACCCTGGCCACCAGCTAGTTCCAGTTCAGGGCTAAGCAAGTTGCAGACACCTCTTACCAAATCGTGTGCACTCTGAAGGAGTTATTACTCCCCTGAGTAATTCCTCCACCGAGGGGGAAACCGAGGCTCAGAGAACCCAAGCCCAACAGGAATGGAGGTGGTAAAGTTGGGGGTCTCTGGCTTGGCCTACTAACACACTTCCAAGCACTGTGACACTCACCGGAACATCACAGTATAGTAGGAATCGCTGATGGCAGTCAGGCAGGCCACGGTGCCCTGAGGGGCAAAGCGAGTCTTCACGAAGGGGCGTGGGTGGAACATGCTCAGTAGGCGGTGGATGATGACCTAGGGGCAGCAGTAAGATCCGAGCTGGTTTGTTGGGCCCTGGGCCTGGATCTGTAAGCTGAGGGTCAGCTCTGGACCCAAAGGCCGGAGAGAGGGAGACTGAGGGGAAGGGATGCCTGGTCTTGGGTCCAGGTTCAGATAGGAAGGGCCACTCTTGAGGTGGCTCCAGGTGGAACCTGCATCTCCCTGTGCTGTCCTTACCTCCTTGCCCTTGGGTGGTGGTGGGTAGAAGCGGTTGTTGGACAAATAGCCTGTGAAGACGCTCAGCTCCCCAGGGATAATCCACCAGGGCTGGCCCAGCTCCTGACCTGGAGGAGGCAGGAAGGGCCGGAAGTGGCGGGCGGCAAACACTGCGCTCGGCAAGGCTGCTGTTGTCCAGTTGCGGAGGCCAGACAGAGCGAGGCGGGAGACCTGGGACGGGGATGCCAAGGCTCTAGGATGCTCTGTCTGTGTCCCTCCAGGCCAGCTAGACCATAGGCTGGGACCATAGGAGAGGGAGCTTAGGGAGAGTCATGCCTCAGAGATGGCCACAAGCTTAGCACTGTCCTGCTAGAGAGAGGCGCACCTCATACACAAGCTGCCCTGGCACCAGTGGCTTTCCAGGCCCAGCCCAGGCCAGGGCAGCTTACCCAGGGTGGGCAGCTGTGTAGCTGGAGATGCCACCTGGCTTAGAACAGGGTGGTGGAACAGGTCCCACCCCCAGCCTCTGTGTAAGCCCCCAACCAGTCCCAGGTGCCAGGCCCTGCCCCAGGCTGCTGACTCCCTCAAGTCCTGTTTTCCATTCCCTAACCCCCAGGTGTCCCCCAAACCATAACTGACCAGAGTTTGGGTTTGCTGTGGAGTCTGATGGAGGAGGGGGGTGAAAAATCGAGAAGACTCTAGAGTTAAGAGCAGAACCCCGGGGCTGGAGAGATGGCTCAGTGGTTAAGGGCACTGACTGCTCTTCCAGAGGTCCTGAGTTCAATTCCCAGCACCCACATGGTGGCTCACAACCATCTGTAATGGGATCTGATGGCCTCTTCTGGTGTGTCTGAAGACAGCTACAGTGTACTCATATAAATAAAAAATAAATCTTTAAAAAAAAAAAAAAAAAAAAAAGAGCAGAACCCCAGGGTTGTGGAAGGAAGATCGCCACCAGAGAAGGCCCTGCCTCGAGTCACCTGCCCCATCATGCTCAGCCTGTCACACAATGCCTTCCCTCATCTGTCTCTTCCAGCTGAAGAGTGTGGGTAGGTAGAACTCATTAGCCAGCAGCTGCAGGCTATCTACACATGCCTTGGAGCTCTGAGGCAGGGGAGTGGCCCCGTTACAGCTCTTCCATCTGTAGCCCCTCTGTGACCTTACAGATCATAAGCACCTGTCTACATACGCTGTCTATAGGTGCTGTGCCCTTAAACATCATTACCAACACGGGAGTGCCACCCCCTTAGGGATGCAGACCCCTGGGAAACTGCCAATCCTTGCTGGGCAGCAGGCCCCTTCCTCCCTTTCCACCTCCGCTGTGCCAAAAGAGCCAGGCTTGGAGAGAGGTGGAGCGGTCCAGGGAGCCCCATCCAGAGGCATCTTACAGACAGGTTCTCAAAGGAGGGTCGGGCTCAGCTGCCTGCTTGCCGGTCCAGCTCCGGCTGGCCAACCCTGGGTTCCGGACACTGCCCTACCTCCCCGAGTGAAAAGGTCCCTCTGGTTTCTGGCTCACTACCATCCCCACCATCCTTGGGGAGCCCTCTGCCGGGCAGGGACATCACCTTCAATCCCTCCTCCATTCTAGGTCTCCCTAAGAAAGTCAAAGAAGTCCCCCTGACATGCCCTGGATACCTCAACGCTCTGTGTCCCAAGCGTTGTTACGATCTCTCGTCTTACAGCCCCTACTTGGGCAAACAGCACACCAAGCGCTGGTCCCCAGCCAGGAGTTTGAGTCACCTGTTCTGCTCCACACTTCATCAGCAGCCACACCCTGTCCGTCCTTCCTCTCTATCCTCCAGTCTGTTCCCTCCCTCCATCCCCCTGCCTCTTACCCACTCCAGGAACTGGTCTGCTTGCACCCCACCTCCAACCCCAGCCTGGAGAACACAAATCTAATTTCACAATCAACCCACTGAGGCATTTTGCATCTGCAAAACAAAGGCTAGAAGTCAGGCAAAGAGACCCTCAGGAATCTAGCCTCCTCTAGAAGCCCCATTAGCCAGCAGGTCACTCAGAGGCCTCGGGCCAGCCACACCTGCCCTCTGGCCTGCCTGCCACCTTTTGCCGGGCTCTAGCTTTGGCAGAAGTGGAGTTCTGCCGAGCAGGTACGAGCAGGTACGGGCTGGGCACGGAGTGATGGTTGCTTGTAGCAGAGGAAACAGCAAGCAAGAAGGTGGGAGGCAAACCCAGGAAATAGGAAGAGAACCCGGAGGATCTGGTAGGAGAAGTGACAGCAGTGGGGGCGGAGCACGACCCTGCAATGGGCTGTGTGCTCAGGGCCTTGAGCTGGGAAGAAGTTGGCAACACAAGCACCTGCCCGCCTCCCCCTCCTCTCCCTCAGGGGCTCGTCCTCCCCACAATCCCCGCCAGAGGCTGAACATGCAACAGGCCATGGGCATTTGACAGAGCACCTGCCACATGCCAGGAGTTGGCTATGGGTCCAGGAAATAGATGGGCAGAAAGTACCCATCACCCAGGCTCCTTCTCTAGGTCACCCCTCCCCCACCTTCCCCACCCCTGTCCTGGGGACAGCCTGTCAGCTCTTACTCCTGCCAGGAAGCTCTCCTAACTTCCCTGGGTAGGGAAGAGGTTTCTACAGCTCCCTCCTGTTCTCCCACCAGACCGAACTGGAAAGCAGGCTCGGCTTCTTAAATGCAGTGGGCATATGAGGGACGCTGACAGACCTGAGGAGGAGGGCACAGGCCTGTCCTCAGGAGCAAGTGTCTTGCCATCAGTGGCCCTTCCTGTGCCATTACCCAGCCCCTACTCACCCCTAGGAAGCCATCTTTGCTCTTGGTCATGGTCTCCGTGAGTAGAGGCTGGAATCGGGCTTCTATGGTAAGAGTCTCCTCGCTGGGGTCATGGGGCAGCTCCTCCTCCTCATAGCTGGTCACAGGAACTGACCCTATGGGACAGAGGTGGCTGAAGAGGTCCTGCCCTTGGACCCCAAGCCTCATTTCTCTCAGGATGCCTATGACAAAAGAGCTAGGCTTGGGACAGAGCTGATAACTAAGTCACCATGCACAGTACTTTCCCCATGGCCCGGGAGCAGATGATGTCATTAGCAACTCCATTTCACAAATAAGTGGAGATGATGTCACTTCCCCATTGTCACGTATTAGTCAAGGGGGGAGTCAGGACTCCAAGCCAGGACTGTGTCACTCTGAATCCATGATCAGTTATGATCCCCTTCTAGATCTGATGGATGCAGTCAAGGGGAGCTTAGCAAAAGGAAAAGCAAGTCATAGCCTGAGGCGATTGGATGAGCACAGGTGGGCGGAGACTTGACCTGCTTCTCCTGGATCTTTTGGTTGGCTTGGCCCCCCCTGCACGAGGAACTTAGGGCTGGCCGAGCAAAGTTCCTCATACTCTCCATGTGGGTGGAGCCACGATGTAGTGTTAAGGGGAGAAAATCCGACTTCCAGAGCAATGACAGAATGGCGGTCTATGACAGAACAAAGCATGCTAGCTCTGCCCTACAATCACCCAAGGATGGACGAAGGTACAGAGATCATTTCTGGCACTTGGTGGCACCGGTGACTAGCTGAATGGGGCACATCAGAGGCACCTATCAACCGGAGTCATCACAGGTACCCGGGCTGCCTGGCCACACTGCAGCTACTCAGAGCCACCTCTGCCTACTGAGTGGAACCTTCAGGGGTTAGACTCAGAAAACTGCCCTTTTTATTAGCAGTCCCCTGCAGCCCTGTTCAGAAGATCACTTTTGGGCTGGTGAGATGGCTCAGTCAGACCACTCTGCTCTGGGAGTAACAGTGCCTCCCACATAAGCCTGACTACAGTTTTATTCCAGAAACATGTGCCCCATGACAGAAACAGGAGGGGCTCTGCCTCAGTGGGGGCACAGGGGAGGGAAGAGACCTCTGGCCTCCAGGTGTGGCATATCCATACACATAATAATAATAAACATTTTTATATGATTTTTGTTACATTAGGGTTTCTCTGTGTAGTCCTGGCTGTCCTGGAACTCACCTATAGACCAGGCTGGCCTTGAACTCAGAGATCTGCCTACCTCTGCCTCCCGAATGCTGGGATTAAAGGCGTGCGCCACCACTGCCCGGCTGTGTTATTATTTATTTGTTAGTCAATGTAGTAAAACCTTGTTGTTATTTATTTGAGACAAGCTCTTAGGCTGGCCTGGAACTTGGTATGTAGCTAGGCTGGCCTTAAATTTGTGGTGCAATTCCTCCTATGCCTCCCGAATTGTGTACCACCACCTCTGGCCAGTAGAATTTTAAAACAGCAATATGGAAACAGACAAAGGAAGAGAGGATTATGCAGGGTTATTATTAGTTTGCCTTGCATACTGAATGATGTTAGTTGTAACTGTTAAGAATAACTGGGCTGCTGGGCAGTGGTGGCACATTTGCTGCTCGGGAGGCAAAGGCTGGTGCGTCTCTGAGTTTGAGGCCAGCCTGGACTACAGAGTGAGTCCCAGGACAGCCAGGGCTACACAGAGAAACTCTGTCTCCAAAAACAAACCAAAACCCAAAATCCAGAATAAGCGGGCCTTGATGGCTCTAGCCTTTTCTGTCGTTGTAGACAGTATGTCTCAAAAACAAAACAAAATAACGTTATGCGGTGGTGCAGATCTATAATCCCAGCTACTTGGAAAGCTTACGGCAGGAGAACCCAAAATTCAAGACTAGTCTGGACTCTAGAGGGAGCTTAAGGCCAGCTTGGGGAACTTAGCGGGACTCTATTTCAAAAGTAAAAGTAAACAATGGGGCCGGAGCAAGGGCTCTGTGGTTAGAAGCGTTGACTGCTCTTCTAGGTTCAATTCCCAGCTCTGACATGGTGGCTCACAGCTGCCCGTAACTCTAGCTCCTGGGGATCTGATGCCCTCTTCTGGCCTCTGAGGGTACTTCACTCACATGGTGCACATACATGCAGACATACACATAAAATAATCCTTTAACATTTACATTTTCACCTGACCACCCTCCTCTAGCAGTGACCATAGAACCCTGGGTCATCAAGTGGCCGACCTCCACACCCCTCCTGAAACCTGGCAAGCGCACGATGGTACTATGGTGCACCCGCCCCTGACAGTTCTTGCTTTCTCCTTCCCCTGCCTCTCGCCCACTGACAGGCTTCCGCTGGCAGCTGGTGCCCAACTGGGTGCCAAAGATCATAAGTCTGAGAAATAGAAGGTGGAATTAGGGACATCGAAGCAAGAGGCCTGCAAGTTAGACACCTGTCTGGGTCACATGGCTTAGTGAGACCCGGTCTCAAAGGCTTGAGCCTGTAACTCAGCGGGAAAACATTTGAGGAGCATTACAAAGCTCAGTCTCCACAAGCTGGGAGGAGGGAGAGAGGGCAACACAGCAGCTGGGCAGATGGCTCCCTTGATAAAGCACTTGTCTCACAAGCATGAGGTCAGATCCCCAGAACCTGTGTAAAAAGCCAGGCAGGATCGTGTACACCTGTAATCCCAGCACTACGAGAGGCGAGCAAGAAGATCCCTGGCCACTTGCTGGCCACCAGCCTGTTATCCATGGAAAAGCTCCAGGCTAAGCCTCAAACAAAAGGTGGAAGGCACCTGGGCACTGACCCTCGAGGCTGTCCTCTGACTGTCACAGGCACACGGTACATGAGTACAGAGCTCACCACACTCACAAGTGCATTGACAACACAGCCTGGACAGGAGGGACAAGCACTTTATAATTCATTTATTTGAGACTCAGATTGTCCTTCCCTTTATCATAAGGAAATCGGCACTTGCACCTGGGAGCACTGGCTGGCAGCTAGGAATTATACAACCTAGGCTTTAGAGCAGTGGCAACAGCTGTGACTCCTTCCTGTTTGTGACTATCTGCACACTGGCCCTTGCACGAAGTCTCTGAATCCTTAACCCTGTGAGCCAGGGTAAGGCCCTGCAGTCTGGTGGTCAGGTCTAACCTGGCTCTCTGTCTTCTAGTCTGGCAAGCGGGTGAATCTGCCTGTGTCTTCATGGCTTGAAATACAGCTAGCAGGACATCATCCATGGCCCCAGGCCTGTGACAGGTGTAAAGATTGCACCTCTTCCAGATGCTTCAAGTTGAGAATGTGGCCGGAGAAGTGACCGGAGGGATGCTACTGTCACCATTCACAAACATGATTGAAATGGGCTTAGGTGCCAAAGCAACTCATGTACCCACCAGCCAGAAAGTGGTGAGGGGGGTGGGGTAGGGGCCCAATTCCTTTTAGACTCTTCCTGAGTGCCCAGCCCCTCTGGTACCTGTCAGTTTCTCCGCAATGGGTTTGAATTCCTCCGGACTGATGTACATATCCTGATCAGTGTCCAGCGAGGAAAAGAGAAAAAGGCCATCTGTCCCCAGGACCTTCAATGCCGATTCCTGTTGGGGAGGAAGGGACTGAGCTGAGCATCGCCACGGGCCCCAAACTCCCCATCCCAGTCCCTGAAGCTTCCGGATACAGCGGCTCCTGCCATCCTCTTTCAGAGTCCCCTCCACACTTGCCAGCCCATTTGCTCAAATGTCACCTCCCAACAGTCCCAGAGTTCCTTGTCCCCTTTCCAGTCGCGGCTGGTCCCAGCGTCACTCCACGCCTTCATCCATTGTGTACTCCGAGTTCCCTTCCTCCCCTCCCAAAGGCCCGGTCCTACTTTTTACCCTGTCCTGGCCATTGTCCCCTCCGACCTCCCCAGTTTCCCCCTTCCCGGGCGCGGGGTAGAGCTTTGCTCTGCGCCTCTTTCGGCAGCCACTGTCCCCCTCCTGTCCCCTCCGACCTGCCGCGCGGCCGCCTGGGCGTCGGCGAGGAGCGCGCAGGCCCGGGCAGCGGCGACGGCGGCAACGGCGGCCAGCAGGGCTCCGAGCAGCGCCAGGGCGCGGGCGCGGCGGCGGGGAGGCGCGGGCTGCGCGCCGGGGTCGGGGCTGTGCGGGCGGCGCGCGGCGGAGCCGGCCCGGCCCATGGCGGCGGTTCCCGGGCTCCCAGCGGCTGCGGGGTCGGGGATCGCGCGGCGCGGGGCGGGCGGCGCGGGGCGGAGCCGGGAGGGAGGGCGTCAGCAGGGCGGACTGCCGGCCCATCGCTGCCCCGGGGAAGAGGGAGGCCCCGAGGGCATGGCGCCTGCTCAGCGGGTCCACAGGCCCTCTACCTCGCCGCTTCCAAAATAAATAAAATCATGATAAAATAAATAAATAAATTCTTTTAGACATTCTTTTACTCTGTATCTCAGGTTAGCCGGGAACTCGATGTGTTGTCCAAGCTGGTCCTGGACTTGCGAGGATCCTCCTGTCTTTTGTCTTCTGAACCTTCCAGTATGATCGCCCTCACCCCTGCACACACACACAGGCTCTTTCCCTTCCTCTCTCCCTTCCATCCAAAGTTCAGTTCGTTTTGCAAAACGCGGGTGCCATAGTCAAAGAACGCTGTTGGAACTATGATCTAAAATACGGTTAGGGCTCAAAAGGACTCCTGGGGACTGGGGAGGGGGAGGGTACAGTGGGTTGTTGCAGAAGCTGGTCCCAGCACACGCGCGCGCGCGCGCGCGCGCGCGCTTAAAAGCGGGATGTGCCCACCCATCTATTTGTTGCATAGGAAGGCTGAGACAGGAAGATCCCTGGGACTTGTTGACCAATTAGCCTAGCCAAACAGGTGAGCTGGAGGATCTGTGAGAAACCGTGTCTCAAAAAATAAGTTGGAGAGTAATGGTGGAAGAGAGCTAACATTGTTACAATACACACACACACACACACACACACACACACATACAAACACAGACTCATACACATACACACATATACATACATACACACATATACACACATACAAACATATACACACATATACATACACACATATACACACATACAAACATATACACACATATACATACCCACATATACACACATACAGACATATACACACACATATACATACACACATATACACACATACAGACATACACACACATATACATACACACATATACACGCATACAGACATACACACACACATACATACATACACACATTTATACACACACATATACATACATACACACTCATAAATCCACTTTATAATCCAGAACAGAATATGGCTGAATGGGTTTTAGCCACACATAAAAGTGAATCTGTTGCTCAATCGTCTCCAATGATGGCTGGACCCGGCCTGTTCTCTGCAGAAACCCATGAAGCCGGCACCTCCCCTTCATGGTCCAGCTGAAGGGCCCTTCTTCAGATTGCTCTCACACACAGGCGGTGAGCACTGAGACCTTCCCAGCCCAAGGCCAAGGTTTCCCTTGTGTATGGAGAGTCCCAGAGGCCCTTCCGGGGTTCACGGAGACAGAGTCACAGCTGCCGGCACTGCAACCCCAGCAGGTGGTGT
Organism: Uromys caudimaculatus; assembly: GCA_028551405.1. Lineage (NCBI taxonomy): Eukaryota > Metazoa > Chordata > Mammalia > Rodentia > Muridae > Uromys > Uromys caudimaculatus. The sequence continues at coordinate 122,303,569 of CM052702.1, forward strand.
AGTGCCCACAGCTACCAGCTCGATTTGCCTGACACGGAGAAGAATGTATTTCTGGAGAACACCGGGCACGCTTGGGGAAGGGATTAGGAAGGGAAAGGATGCAGCCGGAGGAAATGTTTTCTTCCCAGTCCGTCCCCAGGGGTCCTAATTCCTACCAGGCGCCCTTTAATTATATCACATCTGGCTCCAAGGCCCCAAGGTGACTGCTCTTTCCCAGAGGCCAGCTGTGAAGTTCTAGACTTCAGTCAATAGGAACGATGTGTAACCTCTGGAGACCACCATCAACTCCTGTGCACTAGTGACCCCCGGTGTGAATGCACTAGCGGATTCCAGGCCGTTGTGTGCCAGATGGAGATTGGCTGATTATAATGCTGTCTTATTTTGTTCCCGGGCCACCTAGCCAAGTAAAGTTTGCAGTTTGCTTCTTCTTTTTTTTTTTTTTTTTTTTGAAACAGGGTCTCTCTCTGTGTAACCCCACCCTGGAACTCGCTTTGTAGACCAGGCTGGCCTCGAACTCATAGAGATCCACCTGCCTCTGCCTCCCAAGTGCTGGGACTAAAGGCATGCGCCACCATGCCCCAGCCAAGTCTGCCTTTTTTTTATTGATGGCTGCCCGACTATGAGGACCCGGTTCAGACCACCAGCACTCACATAAAATAAACAGTGTAGGCTCACCTCTCATTCCAGTGCTGGGTGGCTGCAGGCATGGGGAGAGAGAAGGGGAGGTGGGGGTGTCCCCAGAACTCACAAGCCAGCAAGTCTAGAAGATTGGTGACCTCCTGGATTCAGTGAGGCCTTGAGACACAGGATGGTGAGCGTGGCTGGCCCTGATATTCTGTAGTACTTTGATTACCTACTGTCACCGTGCCGTGAAGATAGGGTCTTGTCTTTCCCATTCAGGGCGTTCCAGAGGTGGGCCTCCACAGTGTTCATTGGACAGTGTGGTGGTTTGAACTTGCTTGGCCCAGGGAGTGGCACTCTGAGGAGGTGTGGCCTTGTTGGAGGAGGTGTGTCACTGTGGTGGTGGGCAATGAGACCCTCCTCCTAACCACTGTGGATCCAGTCTTCTAGCTGCCTTAGGAACAAGAGGTAGAACTCTAAGCTCCTGCAGCCCTATGTCTGCCTGGACACTGCCATGTTTCTGTCCTGATGATAATGGACTGAACCTCTGACCCTGTAAGCCAGCCCCAATTAAATGTTGTCCTTTATAAGAGTGGCCGTGGTCATGGTGTCTGTTCACAGCAGTAAAATACAAACTAAGACAGATAGGTAGCTCCCAGGAACATTCCAGGGTGGTGGCCCTGGGCTAGCCTTGTCCTGTGCTCTGACTACACATCCTCAGAGGATGAGGAGGACCTGACATCTGGTGTTGACATCCCAAGCTCCTAACTGTGCCACTTCCAACTCATTACAGCTAATGTTTGGGGGCACCCCACATAAAACAGATGCCATTAGAAAACCAAATTCTGTTCTGTGCGGAAGCACAGCTAACAGAGTGCAGAGCAGGTTAGGAGGGAAGATTGATGAGCCAGGTCCCCAGAAAACAAACGGGGGGGGGGTGGCTTTGCCAGGCTTCTTTTATTTATCACACTGGAGGTTTGTTAAAGGCATAGATTCCATGTCTGCTCCCCAGGCAGGGGTGGGGGCGGGGAATGAGGGGTTCAGGAGGGGCATGAGGGTGGGGTGGGGCCTAACTTGGCCGGGGTACTTTAAGCCCGGGTGTGGGGTTGGGGAAGGTTCTGAGTCCTGGCCTGCCTTTCTGTGATTCCTCCATGTTTATATATGTGTCTCTGTGTGTGTCTCTTTCTTTCTCTGCTTCACACAAACACACACAGACACACATGCACACAGACACACACACAGACACACACACGGACACACACTCATATACACACATACAGACACAGACACACACAGACATACACACAGACACACATAGACACACAGGCACACACACACAGACACACACATAGACACACACACAGACACACACACAGACACAGACACACACACAGACACAGACACACACACAGACACAGACACACAGACACACAGACACAGACACACAGACACAGGCACACACACACACACAGACACACAGACACAGGCACACACACACACACAGACACACACAGACACACACAGACACACAGACACACACACACACAGACAGACACACACACACACGCATATACACACATACAGACACGGACACACATAGACATACACACAGACACACATAGACACACAGGTACACACACACAGACACACACATAGACACACACACAGACACACATAGACACACAGGTACACAGACACAGACACACACACAGACACACAGACACACAGACACACACACAGACACACACACAGACACACACACACACACACACACACACACACACACACACACACACACACACACACACACACAGGCTTCCTACCCTCCAGCAGCATCCTGTTCCCCAACTGTTTGGCATGCTAACTCCGCAGAGACAGTAGCTCCTGCAGGGGGCGCTGCAGCTGCCTCCTTCTTTCCTCACAGAAAGTCCTGGAGCGCCATCTGATTCTTTTCTATCACCTGGGACCCGGAAAGGGAAGCTTTTACTCAATTCCACCTCTGTCATCTTGGCAGCCGATGAGAGACCGGCATATGGGAGAAGAGTGTCACTTGGGGAAACTGGCTCTTCTGGGGCCAAGGCAAGAATAACCTAAGCACACCTCTGAACTAAATAAGGACCTACTGTGTGCCAGGAGCTGCCCTGTATCCCAGAACACAGTAGGGAGGAAGAGAAGGTATTCCTCTGTCAGAGTAGACTGTCCTGCAGGAGAATTGCTGACATACATAGCAAGGTAACTTCAGATAATGGTCGCCCTGACAGAGCAAGTGAAGTAAGGTGTGGGTTCTGTGACACTGGCACCACCTCGGCTGAGAGGTGGCATTTACAGGGCAGCTTGAGCAGGAGGAATCGGTCAGCTGTTGGAAGAATGGGGAAGACCATCCAGCCAGAGGGACACGTGAATGTGAAGGCCCGGAGAGGAGAGAGATTGTGTGGTGTGTTCAAAACCAAAGAAAGTGCTGGAGAGGTGGCTCAGTGGTTAGAGCACTGGCTGCTCTTACAGGGGATCTGGGTTCGATTCCCAGCATCCACATAGCAGCTCACCACCATCTGTAACTTTCAGTTCCAGGAGATCTGATGACTCCTTCTGGCTTCGGTGGGCACTTATGCACACAGTGCACACATACAAATGCAGGTAAAACCCTATACATTTTAAAATATAAAGAAAGAAATAAAAAAAAAGAATAAAAGATTCAAGGCAGAGTGAGAGAGAGAGAGAGAGAAAGAGAGAGAGAGAGAGAGAAGCAGACGGAGCTGGTGACAGGCAGGGACATCGGGGCTCTAGCAGGCCATGACCATACATTTTATTCCAGGCATGGCATACTCTCCCCTACCCCACCCCCAAGACAGGGTCTCGTGCCTCCTAAGTGGACCTCTAATTTGTTATATGGTCAAGGATGACCTTGAACTCACTCCTGGTCCTCTTGACCCTCCTGAGTGCTGGGCTTACAGTGCGCACACGGGGCCAGATAAACTTGTCATTTTCCCTTGCAATAGGATCTCATTCTATAGACCAGGCTGGCCGGTGACTCTCTTGAGACTGTCCTGAGAACTGGCAAGGGCAAGTACACTGTGGTGGCCTGCTGTGACTTTAAAGAAACAAAACACAGCATAACCCTTCTCCTAGCCAAAAGAGCAGAAACAGCCCATGGAATGCTCTAACGGCCTAGTTAAGCCTCAGGCAAAGTAACCAGATGCAGAGGCCACAGATGTTAGAGGTTCGTTAAGAGGAGGAGGAGTCCACGGATGAAGGGTTGCTACGGCCTGGGGTGGGGGGGATGTTCCTGACTCCTAATGGGGAGGGTTTTTTCCCCCTAAAATTAGCTGAGGGTGATGACAGAATGACTATAAATATACCAAAAATATTAATTATGCACAGCAAATGGATAAATCTCATGGCACTCAATGTTATCTCAACAAAATTACTTGGGATTTTTTTTTTTTTTATTTGAGAGAGAGAGAGAGAGAGAGAGAGAGAGAGAGAGAGAGAGAGAGAGAGAGAGAGAGATTGATTTCAGGTGTCTCTAGATGACCTGGCTCTTGCGATGAGGCTGAGGATAGCCTTGAACTTATGATCCTCCTGTTTCCATTGTGTCAGAATCACAAGCATGCATCACTACACCAGTGTACGTGTGTGTGATTTCTTCAAAAGAACCATTCTAATTAGAATGAAAAGATGGGCTACAAAGGCTAGAGCTGTCCCTTTGGCAGTGACATCATCTGGGCTGAGCCAGGACAGGTGCAGGACAGAGGCTGGAGGATGCAAAGAGCGTTCTAGAACCAGAGCTGGCGCTTGCTGGCGTGTTGGAGGGAGAGAGGGAAGCAGTGTTCTGAGTTCTCACTGTGGTCTCTGGCTCACTGGCTGATGGGGACATCTGAGACAGAAATCTGGTTCGGTCCAGTCTGCCAGGCTGGTTCACATTGCTAGTGTGTGTATGTGTGTGTGGGGGGGTCGTGGTGTCACCTTTCTGTGTGACTGTGGGCCACAGGGAAGTGGGTCCTGGGCTACTAATTCCAAAGCTGCCTGTGATGGCATCTAAAAGCCCCAAGACCCAGGGAGGTCACTGGAGGAGGCTGCAGAGAGGAGACCCCTTGGCTGAGTGGCTGTAGATGCCACTGTGGCTGGGGGTGGCAAGTGGCTCCAGCTGGATTCACCAGCATGGACAGGGCTGGACTCTGATTAGCTAGAAAGCAGGTCTGTATTGGGGGCCTGGATGATCTTGGCACAGCTCCTGTGGGGTCCAGGTACAGAGAGAGATTTGGAGAGTTTTGTTTTCTGAGGTTTCTGTGTGACTCCTCAAAGGAAGGTAGCAGATGCCCAAAGATGTCCCAAGTGGACAGTGTTTCTAGTCTGGTGGGGACAGAGAGTCTGGCTTAGCTGATTTCACTGTCCACCAGCTTCCTGGGCTCTTTAAAGGAAACCAGTGACCCAGCCACGCCCCCAGCTGGTTGTGGGCATCACTGGGCAGAGTTGAGGAGCAGCTGGGTTTCCCTGGTGAGAGTTTTGGGGTGCTGAGCACTGAATGCCTGATCCAAGAGTTTTTCTCTGCATACCCCCCCCCCATCCCCATCTAGGGCCATCTAGGACTAGAAGAGACAGGAAAATGAGATAGCTGAGAGTTCTGCACAAGCTGCTAACATCAGTTTGACATTTTCCATTAGTTAAAGTCAGATGGGTCGCTGGTTCGAGACTCACTGTCCCAGAGTCTGCTCTACGACATATGGCGGGGCATCATGGCCCTGTTGAGTCAGAGGTAGGGTGTTCGAGGCCAGCCTGGGATACATGAGACCCTGTTTCAGAAAGTTACAAAAACCCAACTGTCCTCAGCCAATGAGTGAAATGTGAGCTGTCCAGTCGGGGTGATAGATCCAGCATGTGGGGGGAATGGTGGGGGGTAGGAGGTGGGTGGGCGGACACCAGCAGCCCCTGGGAACAGATGTTTGGCCAGCTTACCGCTCTGCAGGTGAGGTATTAGCTATTCCTGAGTCTCTTCCCTCCCAAAGCAGCAGGAAGAACCTAGAACCAGAACCACCGGGTGGAGGGGCTTCCAGACTGGTCCTTTTCCCTCCATGGCAGTCCCTGCCTGGCCTCCTCCACCCGACTTCAGCTGGAGCCCCTGGGCAGCTAGCAAATCATCACCCTGGTTTTCCAATTTCAACCAACTCGGGGCTAATGGCTGACTCTTGCTCGATGAGAAAAGCAGAAAGCATCTGGATTTACTGCTCGGAGAATTGCTCCATCTCCCGGGTCTGTTTCGTGTTGTTTTCTCTAAGTTTCAAAGCACTGTGTTTAAAAGGGAGAACTTCCCCTGATGACAGTGTTTTGCCTCACATTTAAGTGGGGTTCTATAGTTTATAAAAACGTTGGCATAGTAACAATACAACTGTCACTGATGTGAATGGTATTGCACAGGGGGACTCACGGAATCCCAGTGTTTCCACCAACTGAGAAACTGGGCTCAGAGAGGTTAGGGGGTTGCCCAAGGCCACACAGCTCAGGGCAGGGCACAGCAGACTAGAGGTCCACCTGGCTTCAGAGACTGGGCTGGCCCTCTGGTAAGGTAACTCTGTCCTCTCTCAGCTTGACCCTGACCTATCTCAGCCATCTGCAGACAAACTGTGAGCAAGAAAAAGCCAAAATGGGACAAACCCCAGGGGTGTGCTCGGCAAACAGTCAAAGGAGGAATCAGTATAAAAATAACCCCTTGTGTGCCAGGGGACCTTGCGATCCCAAACAGAATGTTTTGTGCTAAGATCGGTTTTTGCAGCGGAGCTGAGCCAGAGGGTCTGGCAGGGTCTGAGGGAGGACACTTGCTTTCAAAGTTCTAATTCTGTGCTGGCTGAATGGCAGCTTGCAACCACATGCGGCTGTTTAAATTGAAATGAAAAACATTCAAATTGTACTTTCTTTGCGCCTGGCACAGTGCTTTGGCTCTGAGGCACGTGGCCAAGCCTGGGCCACAAAACCTCAGGAAATCCCTCCGGCCAGTCCTTCAGTCGCCAGCTGCCTGCTCCTGTCTCCCCTGCTGTCTGTTCAGAGGTGACATCATGGGGCACATCTATTTTGATGTAGATCCTGCCTACAGCTCAAGCAGGCATCTATAGATGCTACCGCAGTCATTGTCCCTGTATACTAATTGTCCCTGCTAGACCAGCTGAAGCTTCAGGGTTAAGTGTAAAGGAAAGCCAGCCAATCAAGGGGTGACCCCAGACTAGGGCTTGGCTGCTCAGAGCCCTGGTGCCTTCATGTCTGCCAGGGGATCAAGACCCACAGTAGCCTGTTTGTGTGTGTGTACACGGGGGTCAGAGGTCAGCATAGGGCATCTACCTCAGCTGCACTCAACCTTGAGACAGCTTTCACATGGGCTCTGGGGATCTGAACTCAGGTACTTGGGAGGCAGGCACTTTATCCACTGAGCTGGCTCCCCAGCCTTGCTCTTTAACAAGGTCCACAGGCGCTTCCTGTGCACACTGAGTGTGCAAGGCTCTGACTTAGGAGCCAGGCTGAGCAGATGTAAAAATTATTCAAACCTAGGGAACCAAGCGGGTTTCCAGCCAGGCAACCACAGAGTTCTGGCACCGGCAGCCAGTGAGTAAGTAAGCTGAGTCACACAGACCCCCAGACGGGTGCCGGGACAGACCCTTCAGGGACAGCTGTGACCTCATCTCATACTGTCACCTCCCAGGCATGAGGGAAGATGCTGGGGACAGGACCCAGGGCCTGGCTTAAGCTAGGAGAGTGATCTGCCACTGACCATCACTCTGTGTGTGGATGCCAGAGGTTACGGTGTCTTCTTCTATTACTCTCCACCATTAAAAAAAATTCTTTTATTTTTACGTGTGCCTGTGTGTGGACAGCTACCCAAGGAGACCAGAGAGCCACCAGATTATGTGGAGCTGGAGTTACAGGCGATTGGGAAGCGCCCACACAGGTGCTGATAATCACACCTGGGTCCCGGGTAAGAGCAGTGCATGCCCTTAACCCCGAGCCATCATTCCAGCCTCCGCTCTACTGTATGTTTGAGGCAGGGTCTCTCTCTGAACCTCACTCATTTGTTTAGATAGGTTAGCCAGGAGCTCTAGGGATCCACTGGTTCCCTCTCCAGCTCTGGGATTGTAGACAAGTGCCATCCAGTGTGGGGGTGGGGGGATACCTGGGTCCGTTAATATGTAGGATTTGAACTCAGGTCCTCTGGCTTGTGTGCAAGCATTTTACCAGTTTGGCTATCTCCCCAGCCACCAGCTTTGGGTCTGGCACCCTCTGATGCACATCTGAACACACACACACACACACACACACACACACACACACACACACACACACACACACACACGACTTGATGGAGGTATGTGTCTAGACTGTGCTCTCCGTCTTCCATGATGCTCCAGGGCTCGGGGCCTGGGCAGGCAGTGAGGAAAACTCTTGAGAGAGGTAGGCACTGAGCTGTTCATGAGGTGAATGAAGCTGGGTAGGAGCTGCAGGCTGCTGTAGGGAAGGGTAGCCTAAGGCTTGCCACAGGCCCTCTCCTGCCTCTGGGATCTGAGTCACCCCCAGTGCCTGTCTGTTCTCAGCTGCCTCAGGCCTTCCTTATTTTATCCCTGCGGTGTTCGGTGCTGAGAGGATTCTATTTCCCTATCTGCAAGGGCCCTCCTGGAGGATGGATGTTAAAATGGCCATTTTTACAAGTTGCTCCCAGCAGAAAGACAAACGACAAGGATATGACATGGGCCCAATGGGGAGTCTGGGGACTTTGGAGGGAGAGACAGTCTAGCTGACACCACCCAGGGGAGAGCGAGGAGAAGAGGCCAGGCTGCTTGTCATAACTCTTTACCATTCTGGAAGAAGCTGGCAAACAGAGCCACCCACCTCAAGGCCCCGTATGTAGGTGGTGAACGGCGTTCGTGCTCCATGAGCGTCTGATGCTCAGGCTTTGGCAGATGTGACAATCAAGATGCTTCTCCACCCTTGACTGTGGGCCAGCTGGCACCCAGGCCGAGCCCAGTGAAACTAAGATAGAGCAGGATCTGGGTACTTTGGACTCAGCCATCCTATTGGGGACCTGTAAGGCTACCCCTGGTTCTTGCAGGACCCCTGGCCACCAAATCTTCTTTCTTGTCTTTTTAAAAAAAAAATAATTTGTGTGTATGTGTGTGTCTTCGTGAGAGTGTGTGTGTGTGTGTGTGTGTGTGTGTGTGTGTGTGTGTGTGTGTGCCCGTAGAAGCTGGAAGGTGCCAGATCTGCTGGAGCTGGAGTCACAGGTGGTTGTGAGCTGCCTGACATGGGTCATGGGTGCTAGGGATCCAAACTGAGTCTCTCTTTGAGAGCAGTGTTAACTCCTTAACCACTGAGCCATCCTTCCAATTCCCTTGTTCTTTTTGAGGTAGGTCTAGCTGCTCCCTTGTTCCCCAGATTCCTGGAGCCTTAATTAAAGTTATAACTAAGAATCTCCGAAGACACAAACCCGAATGCCCAGCATTAGATACATACAGCACAAGACGGCGCACGGTGGAACACTATACAGCCAGGAAGAGTGCTAACATACGTGTATTTTTTTTTTTTGACATGGAAAGATGTTCACAATATATAGTTAAGTGCAAAAGCAGGTTATAAGAAAACAGTATGCATAGGCTGACACCATGTTTGCAAAATATATTTTCTATATATTCATAGAAAAAGTCTAGAAGAAAATATAACAGTATTCATTCCGGAGAGTAGGATGGTGACCATATTCTGATTATCTTGGTTTAATTGTCCTACAGTGTTTGTGCAGTGAGTGCCCCTTTTCCTTTGATGTGTGTGCTATAAGTAGCAGGAGACCCCGTTCTGTGACACCTGACTAAGGTGCGTGACTGATGCTCTGAGGGCTGGGCTTCCTGCTATGGGGACTGTGCATGCACAGCTCTGCTCAGGAAGAGTCGGGCTGTTGGAGCCTCCAGAACAAGGAGGCAGTGGATCCTGGACCACAGGGCATCAGGAGCACCTTGCTGGTTCTCATAGCAACCTCAGCAGGCAGAATTTCTGCTGATGGAAAAGAGCCCAGAGAGGTGAGGTGACTAGTCTGGGCTCACACAGAGGATGGGGGGATCACTAGGCCCGGAGCCCCAATATCTTGATGGCCTGTTGACAAGCACAGTGTAACAAGGGGGCTGGGAAAGAGTCAACATTACGCAGAACCTCAGCTGTGTCCAGGCTGCCAGTGGGACTGTTGGAAAGCAAAGCCTGGCACTTCAGTGTAGGGACCTGGACTCCTCGCCATGCAGATGGCTTCTGCATTCAGGGAGATGGCACAGAGTGACAAGGGGGTCTGGGTTAGAAGATGTCATTGCACTATGTCCTTGTCTATACATAGCTCCTACTTGTCTTTGGGTCTTGGCTTAAAAGTCACCTTATTGTCCCTAACCGCCAGCCATGTCCTGGCTATTGTTGGCTCAGCCTCATGTGTCCTTGTTGGTATTTGCAATGGTTTGCAGTCATTCCACTGAGACACTGTAAATGATCTGAGCGCCCTGACTGCAGGGCAGAGACCATCTAACCCTGGTGGGGGCCGGGGCTCACCAAGCATTGCTGATTGACAGCAGATGAACAAAGGACTAGGGTAGCCATGAGATCCCAGAGGCAAGGCTTACGTCCACCCTTTTTTTCTGGCTGTGTGACCTCAGGCAAACAGAGTCACCTCCCTGGGCTTCTTCCAATCCTCCATCGAGTATGCTTACCCAACTCTACCCAAAGGGCTGGCCTCACATTTCCTGGATTTCCTAGGGCCAGTTGAAGGGAGACAGAGACACTGGCCCGGCCTGACTAAATCACACCTCAGCTCGCTGCCAGCTGGTGATTGCCTCTGGTGACACTGTTGGAGCATTTTCCCCAGGAGCCACTGGTGGCCAACGAGTCCAATCTTATTTCTTATTCAATGAACTTCTTTATTCTACTTCACATATTTTTCCATTACAGTAATGAAAATAGCATTAGTGATTTTGTAACATTTGGGACCAAAGCAAAGGGGGAGGGGGGCCTCCTCGGATGACAGGGTAGATGACAAGAAGTCGAACAGAGTCAATGTCGGGTGATAGGCATTAAAGGCAGATGGGTCAGGAGTGTGTGTGTGTGTGTGTGTGTGTGTGTGTGTGTGTGTGTGTACAAACACTTAAGGTCTCCTTGAGTTAGGTGACACCATTTTAGAAGGTGCATGATTTTGAAAATTATAATTGTCATAAAACTCAAATGGGGAGAAAAATAAAATAAAATGAAGCAAAACTGAACTCCCTAAACCAAAAGGGAAACATAATAAAATACACGAGATGGATATGCAAACCTCCAGTCCTTTGGCCCAGGACAGCAAGTGTGGGGCACAGAAATTCCCCTGTAGAAAGGAATGTGTGGGCGCCGGGACCACAGCCCGAGGGCCCGTGCTGGTATGTCACCAGCTCCTGTCTCCTCACAGAGGAAAAGAAGTCGCCTGTCCGTCCAGGGTCTGCCCACAGTGGGCCTTCTGTCCTCAGTGCCTCTGAGAACGGTCCCGGACAGTGGTCAGTGGCGGTGGCCAGCCGTGCTGGAGCTGTCCGAGCGGTTGACGGGCAGCGGATGAGCCTCGGTGTTGAACACCCAGTCTTCCAGCGACAGCACGGTATCTTCTGAGAACAGAAGATAGAGGTATCTGTGTGGGAGGGCAGGGATGGAGAGTTAGTGTGGGGGAGGAGGGCACTGCCGGTGCTAGTCCTGAGGAAGCACACGGATGCTGAACTGTAGGGGCAGAAGACCTGTTTAATTCTGGCCAACATCCACTGTGCCACTGCTTCATTTGCCTGACCGCTCTGCTGTGATCCCTGTGGACTTTAGAGCCTAGACTTGCTCTTGGTCTGATGGCTCAGGGTCTGCACCTGCCCAAAGTGTTACAAGGTTCCCAAGCTGCGGTTAAATACCTGCAGGGAAGCGACACAGCTGGACTCTGGGAACTCTAGCCTCTGGCGGAGGAACCGCCAGAGCAAGGCACAGCTCAGGACTCTGAGCATAGCAAGGGAAGCAGGCAGGAGACTGCTAAGTACTTCAAGCTGGGCTGCAGAGAATACAGGGAGACAGGCCCAATGGTACTCAGCTTCAATGTCACATGGCAGAGGGGAGTGACTTAATTTTGAAATGAAGAGTGGCAAAGGTCCAGGTGAAGGGTTTGGGAAACTATTACTGTGGTCAGCTTTGTGGCTCTTGGGAAGAATTAGATCTGGCCAGAGCTCAGCCTGCTGTGAAGTCCTGGGGACCCTAAGCCTTTGCCCCCATATGGGCTCCCCACCTGTGACTCCTGAGCTGTGGGCCTGACCCAGGAAGAGCTGTACTCACTTCAGCGTCTCAGCCAGGAAGAAGCTCTGTTGCCTGTTGTCGTGGTTGGGGTTACTGCTGTACACGTCCTGGATCCCAGAGAAGCCGGCTTCCGTTCGGCAGTGTTTCTCCAGGGCCTGGAGAAAAGAAGCAGCCGGCGTGTAGGGAGGAGGTGCCTGGTGACTGGAGCTCAACAACACACAGGTCCCAACCCTCGGCTGGCCACGTGGGGGTCCAGCTACGCCCTTCTTCCCAGCCTGCCCACACCGCCTTCGCTCGCTCTGAGAACTCAGCCCTGATGCTATCCCGGGTGACTGAGCAATTCCCCGATCTGAGTTGAGCCCAGGCTTCTCCACCTTCCAGGGACCCAGGTGAGCTGGACCACAGAGGTGATGATGTCAAGGACAGTTGCTGGCAATCTGCAGGGGCCGCTGGGATCCACAGAGCAGCCTCAGAAGCCTGAAGGCTTGCTGCTGCTTTTCTCTACATCCTACACGGCCCCCTTTCTGCTCTGTGGACAAATATAAGCACTAAACATTTGGCCTTTGAAGGTCAAGAACCAGGGCCTCAGGGAAGCAAGTCCTTGAATGAGTCCTGTGAGTCCTAAATGTAAGCAGTCTCCCACCTGGAGTGTGTGCTGCCAGGATAGCCTGTCCCCAAAGCAGGTGACTCCTTGTTGGCATGGGCACAGGGCTTGTGGGAGGAGGGGCAAAGGACCTATCAGAGAATTTTCTGGAAGCACTACCCTTGTCTTTTCCTTTTACCCCTGTGGTACTTTAAATAAGAATGGCTCCACAGGTTCATCTATTTGAATACTTAGTCCCAGGGAATGGAACTCTTTGAGAAGGGTAAGGAGGTGTGGCCTTTTGGAGTGGGTGTGGCCTTGTTGGAGGACGTGTATCTCTGGGGGTAGGCTTTGAGGTGTCAAGAGCCTATCCCATGCTCAGGCTCAGTCTGTCTGTCTGTCTGTCTCTGTCTGTCTGTCTCTGCCTGTGGATCAGGATATAGCTTTCACTACTTCTCCAGTACCCCGCCTGCTGCCAAGCTCCCTGTTATGACTAAATGGACTAAATCTCTGAGACTGTAAGGAAGCCCTCAATTAAGTGCTTTCTCTTATAAGAGTTGCCTTGCTCATGGTGTCGCTTCACAACAATACAACAGCGACTAAGACATCCTAGGAGAGCCAGGTTTCTAACTAGTGCTCGGGATGGAGGGACGACCATGGGGGGTTGGAGCATTGTGCTGGCTGCCTCCCTGAAGTTCCGGAGCCAGAGGCTTAATTCCCAGGGACAAGTGCTCACCACACTCACCATCACCACCTCCCAGCCCCACTCCCTGTAGATGGGGTCATGTGTCTGCCGCCACAGGTACATATAGCTCTCTACCACCTCAGGCCGCAGGATGTAGTAGCTCTCGCTCAGCTGTGTGGCCACTGCCTCTCGGCCAGAGTTGAACCAGAAGGCCTCAGGCCCCAGCTTGGTGTCTGTGGAACAGATCAACAACAAGTCAGAACCCCCACTTCCTACTTCTCTGGACCCTGTCTGAATAGACCTGGGTGGACATGGCAGAGGGCTGAGGTGGGGTAGACTTGCTTCTCGGGGCTGTACCGAGCTGTGCACAGTTGCCGCAGCAAGTTCATCGAAGCTTAAGGAATATAGCAGTTTAGATGGGTGTGGTGTGCACACCTATAACCTCAGCACTCGGGAGGCAGAGGCAGAGGGATCTCTGATTTTGAGGCTAGTCTGGGCTGCAGAATGAGTGATAGGCAAATGAGGGCTACATTTTGAGACCTGTCGCAACCCTTTCCCCCAACCCCCGCCCTTTCAAAAAAAGTTGGGGTTATAGAATTTACCAGAACCTTTACTATGCTAATGTGTTACCAACCCCTCCCCCAACCCCTCCCTCACACACCCCTCGGCCACCTGAGAAAACACTGAGTGGCCTCTACTGGGGGATCCATGTTGGCTGGTTTTTGTCAACTTGACATGAATCTAGACATATCTGGGAAGAGAGAATTTTTTTAAAAGATTTATTTATTTTATGTATGTAAGTATATATGTACACCTATTTGCCAGAAGAGGGCATCGGATCCCACGACAGATGGTTGTGAACCACCGCGAGGTGGCTGCAAATTGAACTGGAAGAGCAGTCAGTGCTCTTAACCACTGAACCATCCCCCCAGAAGAGGCGATTTTAATTGAGAAAGTGACTGTAAGACCGGCCTGGAGGCAAGTCTGCGTGTTATTATGTTAACTGATCATTGAGGTGGGAGGGTCTAGCCCAACAAACGAAGTGCCACCCCTAGACTGGCAGTCCTGGTACTATAAGGAGACAGGTTGAGCCACCCATGAGGAGAAGCCAGTAAGCAGCACCCTCCGCGGCCTCTGCTTAAGTTCCTGCCTCCAGGCTCCTGAGTTCCTGCCCTGATTTCTGTTCATGATGGGTGTGACCTGGGAGCTGTAGGATGAAATAAACTCCTCCTCAGATTGTTCAAGGTGGGTTGTGTTTTTTTTTTTTATCACAGCAGTGGAGATGCAAACTCAGACAGGAGCCAGGAAAGCACCTGCCTAGGCCTGGTTTGCCTTGACGGGGTCTAGGTTTTGTGTACGTTCAGTCTGCTGCCATTTTATTTTCCACAGGACCAAAATTGTAAAGCAGAGCACAGGCAGCCGGGCTTGGTGGTGCATGTCCTTAATCCCAGCACTTGGGCACTTGGGAGTTAGGCAGAGCTCTGTGAGTTGGTGGCCAGCCTGGTCTACAAAACCAAGAGCACAGCCCCCGCTGGGTGCTTTATGTGATCACAGTCCTTAATTTTTCTTTCTCTTGTTTGCAAAGGGCAATCCTTGGTTCATATGGAAACAGGATCAGGGAGGCTAAGCATTTTATCCCAGGCCACACAGCATGTCAAGGCTGAGCTAGGCTGTGCCTCTCCTGCCTGCACACCTGTCCAGGCCAGCTGAGCACTGGCTCTAGTCCTGGGTATGTCCTTACTCCTGCTTGGCCTTGGCACCCAGGAGACCCCGGGGTGTGGATTTTCTCTAGAGCCTGTTGGCACTCTGGAGATGTGTCTTCTTAGGAGTCACTGGGCTCGGCTTCTTTGCCCCCTCTACCCCGCCCCCAGATGGCTGGGGGAGGGGGGCTCTGCCACTGGGAAACAGCGCTTTTGCCAAGTTGCTAATGGGGTGACAGAGGCAGTGGCCGCACAGCCGGCAGCGGGTGAGCCAGACTGGTTGGGACAATATGGTTGATTAAGCGGCTGTCTTTTACAGCCCTGGATGATGGTCCCAGACAAACAGCAAGCTTTTTATTATTCCTGAGATTTCCCGTTTGTTTATGGCCCTGGCGCAGCAAGCCCAGTACAAAGAATGGATCGCCCGATTTCAGGCCCAGCACGGATGTAACCCGCCAGGAACCAGCTCCAGCCTGGACACTTGTCACTGGCCTCTTACTGTCAGAGCCTCATGCAGGGCCAGTTAGACACTGGCTCATGGGGTCTAGCATGGCTCAGGCAGCTGCATGGTGTTCTCCCTATTGGACAGATGGGAAGACAGAGGCTTAGAGCACTGTGTAGAGCCTCTCATCCACCCAAGGCAAAGACTATGGTTCTGAGGCCAGGCTTTCAGAAGGACAGAATGTGTGTGTGTGTGTGTGTGTGTGTGTGTGTGTGTGTGTGTGTGTGTGTGTAGAACTGGCTATCAGGGCCTGGCTCAGCTACTCACATTCAGAGGGACTTTGCCTAAGGCAGCTCCCTGTCTCTGGTCTGTTTTACCAAGTATAAAATGAGGTTTGGGGTTCATGCCCCTAGACAGACTATTGGCAGTTTTGGTAAGTGCCCAGTGTGTGTAAATGGAGATTTTCATGCTTGCTGGTTGTCTTGAATCAGAGGGTGGCTAGACAAGGGTGAGAGAGAGCCCTCGTGGGGTGCAGAGGATCTGCAGGGCTCAGGTGTCAATTGGCCACGGGTATTGGAGGACCCTCCAATCCGTGCCTCCTGTGGAACCTTGGCTGTGTCATCTCTGAGCCTCAGACCCCTCATCTGTGCTGGGAGGCTCAGTCAGAACACCTCTCACTGCTGGACAGGATACAGTCAGTGCCAGGACTGCTTGCCTCTCACTGAAATTCTAATAGCTTCCCAGGAGGGATGGTACTGAGTGTGCCCTCCTCCCTTCTCTGTTGCTCTGGCCAGTGCTTCCTGGTGTCTAGCCTGGGTATCCAGTGCTGCTTTTTTTCCCTGCAGGGTTACCTGAGCGGGCATAGGACTCATGGCACGTCCTGGTGATCTGGGCTGCAAGCTCTCGGTAGTAGGCCCTTTTATCTTCCTTGGCATCATCGGCACCAAGGGCGATCATGCCCCCTGAGAAGCAGGCAAGGTGTCCCATCTTGTGGTCCAGAATTCCTCCACGCCACTCAGCAATGTAGGTCAGACCTCCGGGAGAGACATTCACCAGATAGGTCTCTATGGCCTGGGGGTGGGGAGGACAGTGTGGGGAGGGAACCGGAGGAAGGAAAGGAAACAAGTCAGGTGGGAAGAAACAGTGGCAAGGCCCTTGCTCTGGGCCCTTCTGTCCCCCCAGAGCCAGTGTGTGGCAGGGGCCCTGCAGGGAGCTAAGATGTAACACTGGCCTTTGAAACTTTCTACATCTGTGGCTGGGGAGATAGTTCTGACGCCCCCTTCTGGCCTCTTCTGGCATTGCATGCACACAGTGCACAGATACATCCTCACTCAAAAGTTTTAGAGGTTAAAAGAAGTCAATGTTTTAAAGAACACTTAGAAAAATCTTTGCAATGGGGATCAGCGTGCAAACTTGTACACCTGAGTCAGATTCCCAGAGACAACAATAATCACGACAAAAAAATAAAGATTAAAAAGCTTTGCCTTGCCGGGCAGTGGTGGCGCACGCCTTTAATCCCAGCACTTGGGAGGCAGAGGCAGGCGGATTTCTGAGTCCAAGGCCAGCCTGGTCTACAGAGTGAGTTCCAGGACAGCTAGGGCTACACAGAGAAACCCTGTCACACGTCTACTAGAAGGGCTTAGCCTGAACTCTGCTGGCCTGTACGGAGTTCCCAGCTTTCCTGTGGCTCAGAGGGCTTCCTGGAAGGGAGGACCCTGTGTTTCTCTCTCATCAGGAGAGAAGCTCTGCGCTGTCCAGGATTTCAGCAGTGCTTTCTTCATGCTGGCTATGGGAGGACTGGCTCGCCCCATCACCCACTGGAGCCCAGCTCTTGCTGCAAATGCTGCAGGCTCCTTTTAGTAGAAAGGGGCTCCTGAGAAATGACTCATGATGTTGGGGTACCTTCTCCCTGCCGATAGTTCCAGGACCTCTGAAGCTGGGTGCTGTTCACACAGCCCAAAGCTGGCCTCTGTAGACCAATGAGTCCTGATTTTAACTGTGGACCCATGGGACGTTACCGGTCCTCTGCCTCCAGTCTACTCTGAAGTGAATTGGATCATATCACAGGCCTTTGTAGGACCTCAATAGATCCTTGGTAGGAAGGCATTGCTAGGCCTCAAACACACCCTGATCTGGCCCCCAAGGTGTGACTGGTTTTCTAGACTGACTCCTCGGCACACATTCTGTGAGTTCAAATCTCTTCTCTATCAGTTCTGCTTCGCGGCACTGGGCAAGTTACACACTCTCTCTGTGCTATGTCAGTTTTGTCTCTTTGCATCAGAGTCCCCAACAAATACTGCCCAAGAGCCCTCCCACCCTCTACCCACATCCCTCCCCAGCCTCAGTGGTCTCCCATTCATGCCTGTCCCCTCTGGATATCCCAAGAGGGCCAGGGTCCTTTTTGGGTCAGGGGTTGGGGCCACAGCAGTACTGTGGATGGGCCCAGCTCTGGGTGCCGAGATTCAAATGCACACAGGAAACAGCTGTGATCAGGAGACAGTTGGGGATAAAGGTGCAGATGCTCTGCTTTGCAGAGTAAGGCCAGAGAGGCCTCTTGTCTCTGTCTGTGTATGCCCGCCCCATCCCGCATTCTGAGCCCTGGAAGGCCTCCTCCAGCATGCTGTGGTCCTTGGAGAAGGGAGGAGGTTGAGCCCCTTACTCCTACCTCCTGGCTCTCCATTTGGAGCACAATTACATGCAACCCCCCCCCCCCCCCATTATCTGAGTGTCACTTGGCATGGCTGCCAACCACCAGCCAGGGCCTGCCACATGGAGACGGGGCTGGCTTCTGGACCTACTTTTTCTTTTCCTCCCCTGTCAGGGACAGGGCTAGGGGGTTGGCTGCAGGACCCTCACTGGGTGGCAGATGGGAAAAGGCAGATGAAGTGCCTTGCTAGGGCACCAGCTCCATGTGGGGAATGAGCTGAGGCCTGGAGTGCCACCAGCTGCTAGGCAGGGTTGCTCTGGGCTTAGCCCTGGCTCCTGGGTAGAACGGGGGTCCCAGCAGCTGCTCTGTTAAGGGTCACTGTGGGGAGCGGGCATCTGGGCAAGTCCAGGGTCCCAGAACCTTACCCATGTGTGGGATATGAGGAAACAGATATACGGGGAGATGCCAGGGTGCCACGTTGTGGGGCTGGGAACCAGCATCTTCTAGACTCCTGCATATGCTGGTAACTGCCTCACTGAGGAAGTGCAGCTCAGTGTCCCTGACTATGACAGGGACAAATGCAGGTGGACACAGAAGTGCCCGGCTTCATTCTGTGTGTGTTCGCATGTACAAGCTCGCATGTGCACTGGCACACATGTAGGTATGCTTATAACGTGTGCACATATGTGTGGAGCCAGAGGCCAGCCACAGACGGTTCTTAAGAGCTGTCCACCTTGGTTTGTTTGTTTTGTTGGTTTTTTTTCAAGACAGGGTTTCTCTGTGTAGCCCTGGCTGTCCTGGGACTCACTCTGTAGACCAGGCTGGCCTCGAACTCAGAAATCTGCCTGCCTCTGCCTCCCAAGTGCTGGGATTAAAGATGTGCGCCACCACTGCCCGGCTCCATTTTATTTTTTAGAGATAGGGGCTCTCACTGGGATCTGGGGCTTGTTGATTAGACTAGCCAGCCAATAAGACTCCCCCTTCACCCCCATCTCTGCCTCCCCAGCTCTGAGATTACAAATGTATGCTGCCATGCTTGGCTCTTTATGTAGGGTCTGGGGAAGAACGTGGGTCCTTGCCCTTGGGGAGCAAGCATTTTACAGACTGAAACATCCCCATAGTTCCAACTAAAGCCTGGAGTGAGATGCAGGCTCTGGGTGGGGTGTCTGGGCAAGGCTCAAGTCACAAGACATGGTACAGAGGGGCTGAGTTTGGTGGGTAGTGAGGGGCATCTGGGTATCTCAGAGCCACTTCCCAGTTTTCTAAAGACTCACTTTGCTCATCTGTAGAATGGGAATACAAACTCACAGGATGCTGGTAGGGCCTGAAGGAAAAGGTACTATGACCTGGCTTGGAGCCTGTCCCAGCCAGTTCTTTCCTATGATTCTTCTTTTTTTTTTTTTTTTTTTTGGTTTTTCGAGACAGGGTTTCTCTGTGTAGCTCTGGCTGTCCTGGAACTCACTCTGTAGACCAGGCTGGCCTCGAACTCAGAAATCCACCTGCCTCTGCCTCCCAAGTGCTGGGATTCTTCCTATGCTTCTTGGGAAGCCAACCCAAGTCCTCCTACAGGGACCGAAGTGACTTGAAGCCAGCCAGTGCAGGCAGAAACAGGCAGGTCTCTGCTCCCGCCCTGACTCTAGCTGTGGCATAGCTAGGCCTTTCCAAGTCTCTATTTCATGATCCTTAAGGTGGAGCTAACACGGGGACTTAATCTATTTCTCTAGAGGAGGTCACAGTGATGAGATCTTCCTTGGCTCCCTTAAGTGTCCTCTTATGATCCTCAAGGGTGTGTCTATGAGGTGCCCTGAGCCCTCCCACTCACCCCAATGGACACAGGTTAAACCTTCAGATTCTCAGCCCTGGCCTGCACAGGGATCCCTGAGAAGCTCCAGAGAATCATCTCTGGGCCACCCCAAGGTTCTGGCACCATTGCTGGGGTGCAGCCTGAGAAGAGAGTCTGAGTCTCCTAAGCGATTCCAACGTGCCAGCAAGGCTGAGGACCACTAGAATATTCTTCAAAGCCTCAGACCTGCCAGAGGCCTGTCCTTCACTCAGGGTCTACAGCCCCAGGCTCCTTCCAGGAGATCAAATGTGGGAACTGAGTTCTCTCTACTCAGCCACGCTTTCTGAGGCTCCCAGGCTGTTTCAATAATTCACAGTCATCTCTCCCTCCCCCTTGAAGCGCAGCCACAGTGTGCCCTAAGGGCTGGGAGTCAGTGTGCTCCTTAACTTCCCATTTACTCTGCGGTGAGCTGCAGGAAGAGAAGAACCTAATCCTCCAACAGAGGAAGCTGGCTAAAGCCAAGGGCAGACTAGGCCAAGGCGAAGTGAGCTGAACTGCACTGTTTCATGACACGGAGCCTGGCGCCAGGGAGCCAGGCAGAGAAATCTCACCCTGAGATGTCCAAACCCACAGTTTAAGAGGTCCATGGCTCTAGATGTCTGCTTTGGTGTGCTTCTATAAGCACTGCCATTTCTGGGCGGACTCACATCATCAATGGTGCTCAGAGACCATCCATCCATGTATCCATCCAAGTATTCACACGGACCTCCCCTCCCCCGCTGGATCCATCTCTCTGCTCACATCTCCACTCACCTATCCACCAATCCGTCTGCCCATGCATCTCTAATGCGCCGTCTACCCATCAGCTCACCCATGCATGGACCATTCATTCAGCTGTTTCCATCAATCTGTCATCTACACGCCAAGGCGTGCACACATCTCCTCCACCATTCAGACTGTTCTCATCGGTCCACTCATATATCCATCAGTCCACGCATCCATTTGTCCATCCTTTCATCTGTCCATCAGGATGCCCGTACCAGTTTACCTGTGATGCTTTGTATACGCTTGGCCCAGGGCGTGGCACTATTTAGAGGTGTGGCCTTATTGGAGTAGGGGTGTTACTGTGGGTGTGGGCTTTAAGACCCTCATCCTAGCTGCCTGGAAGTCAGCCTTCTCCTGTTTGCCTTTGGTACAAGATGTAAGCTCTCAGCTCCTCCTGCACCATGCCTGCCTGGATGCTGCCATGCTCCTGCCTTGATGATAATGGACTGAACCTCTGAACCTGTAAGCCAGCCCCAATTAAATGTCCTTATAAGAGTTGCCTTGGTCATGGTGTCTGTTCACAGCTGTAAAACCCTAAGACACCAGCCATCCACTCACCCATCTATCCACCCAACTCTTCACATCTGTCTACAATCTATACACCTACTCATTATCCAGCCATCGATCTGTCCATCCATCTATCCATCTGTTTATATCAATCTGTCAATTTATCTATCCATACACCCACCCATCCACCTATCTGTTTATCCATCCACCTATCTGTTTATCCATCCACCTATCCATTTATCCACCCACCCACCCACCCACCCATCTATCCATCCACCCACCTGTCTGTCCGTCCATCTGTCTGCCCACCCACACACCCGCCAGCCCATCCATCCATCCACCCACCCATCCATCCACTCACCTGTCTGTCCGTCCATTTGTCTGCCCACCCACACACCTGCCGGCCCATCCATCCATCTGTCCGTCCGTCCGTCCATCCACTCATTCTTCTTGTCCATCACTCTGCACCTACTCGTTCCTATAACACTTACTGTGTGCCTACCATGTGCCAATCTGTTTCAGGAGTGAGGCATATGGGGTAAACGCAGAGACCAGATTGTTGGTTCTAGAGAACTCACGCTGTGTTTGTGGAAGACCAAACGTGTGCAAACAATCATTTCAGATTCTGTTACAAGTGAAGAGGAGAAGAGGCCTGGGTGTGTGATAGAGGCTGGAAAGTTCGTTTCAGTAGCATGGAGTGGAGAGTTGGCCAGTCTAAAGGACCTGGCCATTCGAATGGCATTCTGGGTAGAGGAGACAGCAAGAACAAAGGCGGAGGTAGGAATGTCCTGTGCATCTGAGGAGGCAGAGGGGCAAGAGTGATGGGATACAGTCCTGGGATTGGCAGGGTCCCACTCGGGTGGGGCTCCATGGGTGAAGGAGAGGGTCATGGTTAACTCCCGGAGTAAGGGGAGCTGGCAAGGAGAGGAGCAAGCATCTCCAGTCCATGGCTGCTCTGTGGAGAACTGCTTTAGACACAGGGCAGAAGGGAAGGAAGGAGTTCACTTTAAAGGACATGAGGTGATGTTTCTGAGTGAGGTGATTAGACAAAGAACCCAACTAACGAGGAAACTGAGGCCCAGAGCCTGTCTCACGCTTTTTCTTTTTTTTTTTTTTTAGTGAGACTGTGATGGTGTATGCCTGCAATCCCAGCCATCTGTGAGTTCAAGGCCAGCCTGGACTACAGAGGGAGTTCTAAGCTACGCAGAAAAGCTCTGACTCAAAAAAAAAAAAAATGTATTTTTGATTTATGATTTATTTTGGTTTTTGGTTTTTTTGAGACAGGGTTTCTCTGTATAGCCCTTGCTGTCCTGGAACTCCCTCTGTAGACCAGGCTGGCCTTGAACTCAGAAATCCACCTGCCTCTGCCTCCCAAGTGCTGGGATTAAAGGCGTACGCTACCACTGCCCGGCTTGATTTATGATTTTTACTTTATGTGTATGACTGTTTTACCTGCACATGTGTCTGTGCACCATGTGCGTGCCTGGTACCCAGGAAGGTCAGAGGATGGCATTGGACCCCACAGAACTGGAGTTACAGACGGTTGTGAGTCACCATATGGGTACTGGGAAGTGAACCCAGATCCTGTGTAAGAGCAGTCAGTGCTCCTAACCACTGAACCATCTCTCCAGCCCCTGGATGTGCTTCTTCATCAGCTGAGTTCAAAGGCATCCATAGCCCCAGCTACCCAACTCCCTTTTCTGTTCTAAATTTTCCTTTCTTTGGGGGGGGGGGGAGGCAGTGATCTGTGACAAGCAGTATGGCACCCAGTTGAGCACAGGTGTAAAATCTGGGCAACCCCGTGGAATAATCCACAAGGGACCATAAAACTTTATGCCAACACTCCGGGAGGCTTTGGCTCCAGTCAAGGTCACGTACCACCCCTCCTCAGGTAGAGGTATGGCCACACAGCTCCAAGCCCTCCCCACGTTAATGAGACACCTAGAGGCTTAGCCACGCCTCTTCCCAGTTACTATATCTGCCTCGCCTCTCCCAGAGGCCATGAGGTACAATTCCATCCAGACCACTCCACACGATGAAAATAAATGTCTTAGAATTATGGACTGTCTCTTCATCTGGACCTGCTGTAGGAAGCGAGGGATCCAGCTCTCAATTAAGGAGCCACGTCTAATCTCTCACCGAGGGCTTCCCCAGCTCCCAGACAGTACCCATTCACCCAAGCCTAAGCAGCTAGCCCGGCGCCCCAAGCCGCTGAAACCCAGTTTTGGCGGGCAGGCTAGCCCGTCTGGGGCAGGCTAGCCAGTTTGCGGCACCCTGCGGTGCCTCGGGCTAGAGAACCCACAGAGACGGCTGCCACAAGTTCCCCCACCCACGGGCAGGGCCTGCAAAGGCTTCCCACAGCCCCCACCTGCCTGTTGGACTGTGTGGGAAGACGCGCAGTCACTTCCCGAGTGTCTGCTGTCCCACCCAGAGCCGCAGCGTCCTGGAACAGACACATGGGGTTTCATCCCACTGTGCCAGGTTTGTTCCCACAGGGGGGGGACTCACTCTAGGCCCCCCTTTCCTTGTCACTCCACACCCCATGAATACACCAGCAGTGACATTAACTCTGACAGTTCAGTGCCACATGGCCATGGGCAAGTGTCCTCTCTCTGAACTTCACCTTGCACCCACATGCACAAGGGCGTGCTCCACACATCCTGGATGTCACTCTCTCTCCTGCAGTGTCACCTCTGGTTTACAGCATGACAGCTGAAGATCACGCTTGGGAGACCCCCAGAGGCTCCTGGCTGCCATCTGGGCTTTGGCACATTAGCTGAAGCCCAGAGACCCTGGAGGAGGGCTTAAGCTGAGCTAACGCAGACTGTCACTTCCTATGAGATCTTGGACAAATGGCCTGACCTGCCTGAGCCTGGGTTTCTGAGCATGGGGGAGGTATGCGCAGATGTCTGTGGAGCCTGGGGAGCTATCACTGTGAATGTGGCTGGTGAGGCCTTCTTGTCTCTCCCTGCCCATTCTGCAGCCTCTCCTAGCACGTAGGTCCTCCAGGGTGATGGCTGCCTACTCAGCAGGCAGTGGGACGTTTCTCTTACCTCCAAAGCTTCGTAGTACATATTTTTAGCCTCTGTATCTGTTTTGGCAGACATCAACCAGGACTTGATCAAATATTCATAAAAACTGTCCCCAAGTCCTCCGACGGAGACATGATCTGCAAGGAAAAGATGACAAGAAGAGTTAAGCACATTTGCCACTGGCTGGGTTCAAATCACCCTCTGTGGCCTGAGCTGGGCTTGGGGTGGAAGCAGCATCCATTCAACTGCCACCTGATCCCACTTGGGTAGGATGAAGGGACTCAGTTGGGAACCAGGACATCGTGAGCCAGATGTCCTATATCTACACCCAGGGTCCTCTGGGCCATAGTTCATCTGACCTTAGCAGGATGATGCCACAGGACCCTGGTTATTAACTGTAAAGGGCCCATTTATTCCTCTCTTTCCCCACCTCCTTCTCATTTGTTGTCCTGGAAGATGAGGCTGGCCTTGAACTCACAGAAGTCCACCTGCCTCTGCCTCCCCAGTGCTGGGATTAAGAGCATGTGTGTTTCTTTTTTGTTAAAAATGTATAATTTAATACTAGAAAATACATATGAATGTATAGACATCCACATACGTATGCATTTGTGTGTTTGTGTGTGTATCTTCATTTGGTGGTAGACAGTTCACAGGTATGACTGGTGTCTGCCAACCCTAGCAGTGAATACTGGGCCTTCGTAAAAGGCTGGGGAAGTGGATCGCAAGTTCAGACCTCAGCCGCAGAGCCCCCTCAGGAAACCGAGCTGGTTTGTGTGGATCACGGCAATGGGAGCTGAGGCAGGCTTGAGACCCCCTCTCTGTGTGGGAATGGTGGGTCAGTGCTGCAGCTATGTGGTGTGTTTGTATGCCGTGGATATTGTTAGTCCGTCTGTATGTCTTTGTGTGTGTTTTTATATGATGTATGTGTTGCTTTGTGCATGTGTTTTTATGTATGCATGTGTCTGTGTAACGTGTGTATGTGGTGTGTGTGTGCAGTATGTCTGTCTGTCTGTGTAGGTCTGTGTGGCTTATGCCTGTGTACTTCTGCATGTGTGTATGGTGTGTTTGTGTATATATACGGGTCTGTGTAGCATATGTCCATGTGTATGTTGCGGTATGTGTGTTTGTGTAGGGCTGCGTGGTTTTTATATGTGTCTGGTGTGTGTGTGTATGTGTGGTGTTTGTGCATATGTGTGGGTCTATATGGCATATGGCTGTGTGTATGTATATAAGTGTGGTGTGTATTTGGTGTGTTTGTGTATATGCACGGGTCTGTGTTGTGTATATTTGTGTGTCTGTGTATGGTATGTGTGTGTGTGTGTGTATGTGTGTGTGTGTATGTGTGTATGTGTGTGTGTGTATGTGTGTGTGTGTATGTGTGTATGTGTGTGTGTGTGAGTGTGTGTGTGTGTGTGTGTGTTTGGAGCCCAGTGGAGTTGTAGGAGGAGTTGGGTCTCCTGAGAAGCTGAAGCCAGATGTAGGGAGACCGGGAAGCAGACAGGAGCAGAGGCTGGTTGACCTGAGCTGTGGCCCTAACTCTTTTCCCCCTTCATCTGTCATTTCTGAGGTTGCAAATGATATAACACACACACACACACACACACACACACACACACACACACACACACACAAACACACAGAGCAAGAGAGTGCGGTTCCTGCTGACTGACCACATGGCTGAGCCTTAGAGACAAGGGCAGAGTGGAGCTGCAGCTTGACTCTCCCTGAGCCAGGCTCTTCCCAGAGTGAGCACAGCAGGGCCTGGGGGACTGGTCAACCCGACATCCCACTCTATGTCTGTGGATTGGACTTGGGAGATGCCCCACAGGTGTTTGACAAAGTTGCTAGGTGTGGAGCCACACACCTGTCATCTCAGTACTTGGGATGTGGAGGCACGAGGATTAAGGGCCAGCCTTGGCTACCTAACAAGTCTGAGGCTACCCTGGGCTACCTGAAGACCTTGTCTCAAATAAAAAGTCTTTAAACAGCAGGATGGTGGTGGTGCATGCCTTTAATCCCAGCACTCAGGAGGCAGAGGCACGCAAATCTTTGAGTTCAAGGCCAGCCTAATCTATAGAGCAAGTTCTGGAACAGCCTGGGCTAATTCTTTAAATAGAAAAAGCCAAAAATCCCAGGATTGATTCAAGGAAGTTTAAAATATAGTGGTGAGTGATTTTTTAAGATCACTGCCTAGTTTGGCCCCACCTAAAATTTTGTCTAAATCAAAGCTGGAGGTGGAAAGTCAGATCCAAGGGGTGGGGGGAGGTCACCAGGCCTTTCCTGCAGTCACTCCTGAGTGACAGCCGTAGAGTCTGGAGATCGTGAAGAGGGTGCAGGGCAGCTGTGAGAGACAGATGCTGAGAATGCTGGGAGAAGTCAGGTACCCAGGTGCCGCCATGTCCACGCCGGTGAATCCAGGAGCTGGTGCCCGTCCCTGGCTCTCAGCCAGTGCCCGCTTGGAAGTGCTCAGGAAGCCCGAATGGGAACCCATGGGATGAGAAGCCACGGGGCCAGTACTTACGCTGCACCCAGTTCCCGCTCACTGGGCTGAGGAAGTTGGGGTAGAGGCCGAAGGGTTTGTCGATCTCCCTGAGGACCTTGCGGATATTTCTGACCTGTGAGAGATCAGGCACAGTCACTTTCCTGAAGAAGCCACCGATTCCCCACCCATGAGGACAAAACACATAGCTCAGATGCACATGGGGGATAAAGCTTTCTGGTTGTGGGGGAGACAGTAAAAGAGCCACAGATTCTGTGCCTGCACGCAGATGTGGCCAAGTGCAGCCTGACGTATCGACCCCTCTGCTGACTGCTCTGCCTGAAGCAGTCCTATCCCAGGCTGGCCACCTGCCAGTACCACTCCTGTAGACCACTCTGGGGGAGGGGTTTCAGATGAGAGGCGGTAGCTATCTTGTAAGCTTCTTTTAAAGACAGGGTCTGTACTGGCTGGTTCTGTGTGTCAACTTGACACAAGCTGGAGTTATCACAGAGAAAGGAGCCTCCCTTGAGGAAATGCCTCCATGAGATCCAGCTGTAAGGCATTTTCTCAATTAGTGATCAAGGGGGGGGGGGCTAGTCCATTGGGGATGGTGCCATCCCTAGGCTGGTAGTCCTGGGTTCTATATGAGCAAGCCAGGGGAAGCAAGCCAGTAAGAAACATCCCTCCATGGCCTCTGCATCAGCTCCTGCTTCCTGACCTGCTTGAGTTCCAGTCCTGACTTCCTTTAGTGATGAACAGCAGTGTGGAAGTGTAAGCTGAATAAACCCTTTCCTCCCCAACTTGCTTCTTGGTCATGATGTTTGTGCAGGAATAGAAACCCTGACTAAGACAGGGTCTCGTGTAGCTCAGGTTGACCTTGACCTCTTAATCTTCCGGCCTCCACCCTGAGTGCTGGGGTCAGACATGCATGACCATGTCCTATTTATGACTGCTATGGATCAAACCCACGGCTTCACGTATGCTAGGCAAGCACCACTGACGGAGCTCCATTCCAGCCCAGTGTATGTAGAGAGCTGGGGCATCCATCATTGCTCTCAGCCCTTGGACTGTCTGTATTCCTTGTCCTGCATGGAACAGCCATTGAGTCCAATACAGACCCGGAAGGTGAGCACATGGTGATACAGGGCAGAGGCTGGGTTTGCAGCCTCGGGGTTGCACATGGCAGGAGGTGCAATTGAGAACTTTTCCTATATGCCAACTAGAACTGGACTCTCTGGGAGAGCAAGCCCCCAGGACCACACTGCCTCCCACTCACAGATAAATTGACACAATGGGCCAGCTGGGAGGTTGAGCTGTCAGTGTCAGCCTTTACCTCAGAGGCGCTTGGCTTTGCCTCATTGGACCTCAGGTCCCTTTAAGGCAACAGAGACCACGAGAGGAACAGGAAAATTCTTGTGTCTATCTTACGCTCCCCTGTCCTGGTGGGACCCAGGGAAGCAGGCTATATTAGCTCTCCTGGAGGGGGTAGGGCACTGTAAAACTTTGACTGCTAATAAGCGCCTCTGCGGGAGGTGTGACTAGGGGACCAAAATAGCAGAAGTATGCAAATGGGAGCGACAGAGGGACTGGGATCTGAAGCTGCAGTGCGGCCAGCTGTGCTTGAATGCCCTGGGAAGAGAGAGGCTGAAAAATTCCCGTCCCAGTTCTCAGCTTTCTCACTCACAAGCTGGCTGCCCCGGGGCAGGTGACTCAGCCTCTCTGGATCCACCGCTCAGTTAGATAAGGTTGGCAGAAAACACCTCTCCCTCTCCCCAACACCCCCTCCCCCCATGGGGCTTACGATAAAACATGCCCAGAACATGGCAAGGGCCAGTGTGCACTCTTGGGGACCTTTTCCTGAGTTGGCCAGGGCATTCATCCCAGGGAAGTCCATCTGGAGAGCAGTGAGGACAGAAAGCCTCGGCTGGGCAAAGGGTCAGCGAGCAGGGGACTGGGCAGTGTAATTAGACTCTTGCAGTGGTCATAGGACTTATGGGTCTCTGATGGAGACCCCGGATAGGTAAGGGTAGGAGAGAGGCAAGTCAGAGGCACCAGTCAAGGATGGGAAGCTTGTCCTGAGCTTCTCTATCCTGATGGATTCCCACATAGAGGAGGTGGTGATGGATATGCTCGGAGAACAGCCGGTGGTACAAGCTAGTGGCACCAGGTAGAGGTGTGCGGCCATCTCAGAGGGACAGTGCGACCCCAAAGGCTGTTCTCAGAGGGGTCTGGAAGGGGCTTATGTGTGTACACTGACTTCCTTCGGATTCAGGATTAAATCTGAATCCAGATGTTCAGTTGGGGACTGCCCAGGGCTGTAGCCCTTCTGGAGAGCTTCCCAGGGCCAGGTATGGGCAATCGTCAGGGTTGGGCAGTGGTCTGGATCCACTTCTCAGCACCCATGTAGCCTTGGGCAGCCAAGAACAGTGTCGAGGAAGCAGCTCTGCCAGCCTGCTGCCAGCCTTCTGCCAGCCTGCTGCCAGCACGAGCCAGACAGCACCTGGGAGGGAAAGGCAGGGAGATCTCACACAGAGCAAAGCTAAATGTCTCTGGAAAGGGTACTCGCACATCACCGCCTCTTCCTGCCAGTGCGAGGAGCCTGGCTCTCAGTCACAGTCTCCAGATTTCACAGGCTCCCAGATCTGCCACCAGCCCGTGCACCAGCACAAATCTCCCTGGCAGAGTTCTTGTGGCTTCTGTTCCCCTCCCTGCCACCTGGTGTTGGGCACAGTTGTTTTTCCCACGAGTTACTGCGGGGAGAGTGGAGGCTTGGGGACCTGCAGACCTCAACTGAAGACACTTGCCTTCTATCCCTTGGCTGCGGGGGACAATGTGCCTGCTTCAGAGAGAGTGGGGGAGAAAACTCACCTTTTCTGCAAAGACCGGATTGCCGGAGAGTTCAGTGAGATGTAGGAATTCCAAGTGCAGGGACCCAAACTCGGCCAGGATGCTGCTGCTGCCCGCCGTGGCCCAGCCCCAGCTACCACTGAAAAGACATCAGCTGCATGTGTCATCCTGCTGGCTCCTTGGCTGAGAGCGGCAGCAGCTGTGGTACGGGGTGGTGCCTACTGTGCACCTGGCACCTCAGCTACTCCTACGGGGCCCCACTATGTGGATGGCACCAAGGGATGGGATCTGGGGACGATGGTCTGAACCCACGCCATAGGCTTTGTTCCTAACCAAGCAGCCTCTATCATGTTTGGGGCGTTGTGACTTCAGTGAACTCTGCAGGTGACATTGACGGTGCGGGTGAGGAGCCCCAAAGCCCCACAGGACCACTCAGTGATCATTTCAGAGACACCACCAAACACACACAGACTTTTGCCTGTTCTTTAATCCAAGGTCATGGAAGCCCCAGACTGGACTGCTGGACCCAAGGAAGCTGGGGATTAGGAGTGAAAGAAGTGGGGCCCTCGTAGCCAAGGCTAGCCTCTCATGAACACGTCAGCCATGTTCTCGTCCTGTGCTTGCAGGAGGCTCTGATGTCCACTTCAGGGTCTAGGGCTATGGGAAGAAAATCCTCAGAGCCAGCACGTGAGTTATCTTCCCACTTTCCCTTCTAGAGACAAAGGATCAGGCCCAGAGTCTGACACTATCTGCCTGTCACCAGTCTGTGAGGCAGCTGGGCCCAACAGTAAGCTGCACTGAGCCAGCCCTGTGGGAGGCCTCTGTCTGCATCACCCCACCCTGTGAGGGGGAGCGCTCCAGAGCTCCACTTGTGGCACTCTGGAACCAAAGGTGCCGGGTACGGCGCTGGTCAGCGGGCACCTCAGACAAGCCCTTGAATCCTGTGTGCCTCAGTTCCCATATCTGTATAACAGACTGAGGACAACTGCTTCCTGCCCCTGCTTCCAGGTCTCAGGCCTTTGTGGGGGCCAAGAAAGTACGAGGGGGTGGAGTTAAGGACGAGGGGGTGGAGTTAAGGACGAGGGGGGTGGAGTTAAGGACTAGGGGGTGGAGTTAAGGATTGCTGTGGGCATGAAAGCTGCTTCCTCTCCTGTGTCTCAGCTTCCACACACATCCTTGTGACTTTCCCTCACAGTGTCCCCATCCTAAGGGGACACTCTCTGCAGAGAGTTAGTGTGAGACCGAGGGGAGCAAGGTGAGGAGCTACCTCCCCTTTGCAGGTCGTGGGTGGCCGTGTTGCCTTCTGGGGGCTCCTCTGCTCTCCCGCTGCCTCGGAACGGCTGCTGTCCATCCATCTCCACAGAGGGAGATGACTTGGGAAGGCAGTGTGTGGGGGGGAGGTAGCTGGGGGCCACACGTATGCAGGCCCAAGGTCTCACTCACCCTCTGGGCTCTGCCCTTGCCCAGCACCAAGGTCTCTGGTGTTCTGGCAGAGGAGAAGATTCTTTCAGGTTGTTTGGCCTCCCAGTTAGCTAGCACACTCTCTCTCTCTCTCTCTCTCTCTCTCTCTCTCTCTCTCTCTCTCTCTCCTTTCCTCCCTCCCTCCCTCTGTCCTTCCTTCCTTTCTAGACAGTGTTTCACTATGTAGACCAGGCTATGCTGAAACTCACTCTATAGACCAGGCTGGCCTTGAACTCAGAGATCTGTTTACCTCTGCCTCCAGAGTGCTGGGATTGAAGACATGCATCGTCATGCCCTTCCAGCCTCCAGTAAGTTCTGTCCTCACTGTCCACTACACGGGCCTCTCTGTTCTCGCTCCTGGCCCCCCCACAGTCACCAGAAGGGAGGGCGCAAGCGTGCGTGCGTGTGTATGTGCGTGCGCATGTGCATGTGTGTTTGCGTGTGTATCGGGGAGGGTGCTTTGTCTCTCTCTGCCTAGTTACTGGCTTCCTCTATGTCCCAGGGGCCCTCAGGAGAGCCCTACCTCTTCCCTAGACCTCAGCTTCCTCCTCCCATACACCAAGGTGCTCAGCCTCAGGAGCTACTGTGAGGCATCAATTATGCACGTGACCGTCATCTTTCTTAGTATGTAATTATGCATATATAAGTGACAATACACTTCTAACGGGAGCCAGGTGGCTTCGGTATCTTATTTTACCTTCACCCAACTCTATTAGCAGATACCGCGATCTTCCTGTCATAGGTGGGAATACTTAGGCTCAGAGAGGGGGAGGCACTTTTTCAAGGTCACACAGCAAGCGGTAGAGCTGAATCTAAATCCTAGGTACTAAATGCACCCACAGCATTCTGGGAAGGAGAGGGGTCCTCTGAGCAGCTCTGTGAGCCAGTGGACCAACAGTAAGATCCATCCTCTCTCCTCTCCCCCGGCAAGGGGGCTGCTCCACAGTTACCCTCACTACTTAGTTAACTTCCTGTGTACAGTGCAATCATTACAGTCAGAGCTGAGTTCAAATCCTAACTTTACTCCATTGCTGTGTGATTTTGGGGATGTTACTGCGAGTCTTTGAGTCTCGTTTTCTTTCCTGGCAAAATGAGGTCCTGATGGTTAGAAAGGAAAGTTCTCTGTTGTGTGCTCCCAGATGCCTAGGTGCTCAAAAGCTGCTAGCATTATGTAGACGTGTATACACGTGTTTAGAGGGAGAACACTCATGTGAGTGTCCGTCTGGATGGCTGCACGAGGCCACGTATGGATTTGAGAATGGCCAGCTTGAACGTCAGAGCCCTTATTAGTGGCACCGGTGGCGGCAGGAGTGCTTTGTGAATGTGGGAGAGTGTGTGTGTGTGTGTGTGTGTGTGCGCGCACGCGGATTGGCCACAATCACTGTCTCAGGTAGCCAGTGGTTTCTGCCGGCCACAGTCGTCCTTGCCTCCCCTGCAGAGGTGAGCACCCATCTCCACGCTGGCCAGTGCTGGGGCAGGGCAGGTCACCCAGCCTGCTAGATGCCCGGGACCAGGCTTGCTGGGACACTATAGAAAGAGCAAGTGTGTCCAGCCCTCTGCCAGGGCATCTCTGAGGCGTATTCTTGGTAGCACGTGCTGCTGCATCCCTGTGACCCTCCCAATTTTAGCAGTTGCTTCTTTCCCAGAATATGAAAGAGAGCAATGCCAGGAAGTCCGCACATTCAGCATCTCTCGATGGCGAGCACGGAGCCTAAATATAGCCACGCTTGTGCCAGGAATCCTAGGGTCTGTGTAGGACCAGGCTCCATTGGGGGCCACAGGTAAGACAGGGGGATAGGGCTGAGGGAGGGGCACTGGGGGCTGTGCCCAGACCTGGGGTGTGGGTCGCTTCTGCCTTCATTCTCAGGATCAGTGTCTGTGGAGAAGCGCTCCGCACCCAGGCGTGTGTGTGTGTGTGTGTGTGTGTGTGTGTGTGTGTGTGTGTGTGTGTTTCTCAGCTATCAAGTTGATATGGAGGATGACCTCTGCTATCCTCATGGCCGTCCTGGCATCGGTGAAGTTTTACTGAGGACACTGGGAAGGCTTTCCACCAGGGGGAGGCTGAGGAGCTGGTTTGGGGAGCACGGAGAGCAAAACTACCAAGGCCACAGGACAGCAAGGGAGGGTAAGGCCCAGGAAGAGCTGAGTGGACTCCCCTCCCAGGCCCCTGGCCAGTACTCTTGTGAGGTACCCCAGATGTCTGCTTAGGCAGGACAGGAAGCACAGACTACCTCAGCCTTCCTCTCAGCTCAAGGATGTCATGCATAGCCCAAAGAGCTGCGGGACCCACCTGGGAAGCCAGGGCCAACAGGTTCTACGTCAACACAACATTGGCAGCTGTTGGCAGAGAAACAAATGTCCCTCCCACCCTGAGAAGGTTCAGACCCCAAGACCTACACTTGGTAGCCAGTGCCTGTCCAGGGCAGCACGTAGGGAAGGTCAACTCGCAGTGTGCACAGAATAGGAACTATCCATTCGTGTGTCTCAGTTCCCACATCTGGAAACTTTAAGTCAGAAAAAACGGACTCCCTAGGACTCCCTTCTGTCTGCCAACTGTCCCTGGGCCTCCTCATCAGGCCCCCAACTCAGAACCCACAAATGGGGGTGGAGCATGGTCACCAGTTCACAGGAGGCATCTCACCTTTTGAAGTTCACCACGCCCTTGGGGATGCCCGTGGGTGTGTTGAAGGCAGGCAGCAGTTTCTCACCAAGCTTGATGGCCTTCACTCGGAACACCTGTGAAGAGAGGTCAAAGGGCACTGAGTCTGAATTGGGTGGAGTGGCTACTCTAACCGCAGGCACTCAAGGCTGGGAGACAGGACCGGGCAGAGGCAGTCTGCAGCGACAGAACCTGGCCCCCAGACAGCTGGTTTTTGTGGTCCTTACACCAGGCATTTCTCTTCGAGAGTCAACTTCTGTGTGCATGAATTGCCTGGGTTGTTCCTCAGATGGCTGAAGGACGGGAAATGTGATCAGGTGACCTTGGGAAGGGGAGGGGAAAGCAGTCAGTGTCACCTCCAAGTCCAGGGACAGACTCCACTGAGAAGGGTGGGCTGCCGCCCTCAGCAGCGCTGCTTTCACCAGGCTGTGGGATGCTGCTACAGGCTGAATGATGCGGCCTGTATCTGGAGTGACCCCAAAGGTCTGTGTTGAAGGCTTGGTCCCCAGTCTTGTTATTACCGGGAGATGTTGAAACCTTTAAAAGCTGGAACCTAGGGGGAGTTAGGTTGGAGGGGGCTTGACAGAGATAATGGGACGCCCCCATCCCTCTCTTGCTCCCTGCTTCCTGGCATCTCTACCATCATGTGTTCCAGCCATGATGTCCTGGACCACTCTGGAGCCGAAGCAGCGGCTAGGTAAGCATGGCTCACTGAGCCAGTGAGCTGGCCGGGCATTTTCTTCTTTTAAGTTGTCTCAGGCATTTTGTTCCATGAGAATATACAGCACTGGACTCAGAGCCCAGATCATCCAGGTTCTAGAAACTTCCACCTCCTGATGACAGCTTCTCCATGAGATGCAGGAGAAATGTCTTTCTTTGATAGTCTGAGGTCACTCAATTGTTTTCATGTTAAACACAGGGGAGGAAGGATGAATGGGTTGTTTTAAACCCTCCACGTGGTAGCTAAGGAGCCATAACAAGGTCACAACTCAGGGTCCCCAAGCTAAACCATCCTCTGAAATGTCAGATTAACTCAGGACATGTGATCTTCAGACTCAGCAGTCTCTCTTGTAACCAATTTTTCTGAAAGGGCCAGTGAGAGGGCTCAGTTCATAAAAGTGCTTGCTGCCAAGCTGAGGTCCTGAGTTCGATCCCCGAGACCCACATGATAGAAGGACAGCGTCCACTCTCAGAAGTTGTGCTTTGACAACCACATGTACACTGTGACACACACGAGTGTGCAGCCAACCTCACAAAACAGACAGACAGATGTGATAAAAAAATTAAATGAACAACCCAATTTCTCTTAGGACATAAATAACTGAGTGCTGCGAAAGAGTTTATATATTATGGCTGTTAGTTCCAGCATTGCCTAAAATAGACCGTGGTGAGTCAGGCGACGGCGGAAGTGGCTCAGTTCTGGCCTCCACGCAATGTAATGTCACACAGCCACCGAAATGACACAGTAGCAGGAGAGTACATACACCTTTGAACTTAGAAAAGTATTTCAAAATACTGCAACGCAGTTTAAAGTTCGTTTACATTTGGGTACATTGAAAACAGAAGGAAATACATGAAAACTTAATATAATGCCCTCTCAGAGGGCTAGCCCATGGAAGGTACTTATTTCCTCCTTTTGGTCTAGCTGTGCCTTTTACGAGATTATTTTTATTTTCTGAAGTGAAGGTCTCACTGTGCTGTCCAGGCTGCTTTTGAATGCCTCCACCCAAGTAATCCTTCTGCCTCCACTTTCTGATCAGTTAGGACTACAGGTATATATGACTGTGTTCAGCCTGTGAAATTTTACAATAGGATTGGAGAGATGGCTCAGTGGTCAGGGCACTCCCTCGCAAACCTGAGGACCTGAGCTCAGATCGCCAGGACCCACATAAAAAGTTAGGTGTGGTTGTGGTTCCTGAAACCCCAGTACTGGGCAGGGCGGAGACAGGAGCTCTCTGGCAGGGCAGCCTAGCCTAAACCACACGCTTCCTACAGTAAGAGACGTCCTGCTCTGACCTCCCAATTTGTGTGTATAGGCACTTATCCACAGGCATGCATGACAAATCTCTCTCTCTCTGTCTCTCTCTCTCACACACGCACACGCACACACCAGGCCCATAACACAGTTGTATGGAGGACTCCATTTTCAACAAACCGTAGACTGAAAACACACTTTAAAAAAAAGCTGGGCATGATGAGGCCCACCTGTAATCCCGACCCTGAGCAAGAGAATCGTTAGAAGCCAGTGTGGGCCACACCCGGAGGGAGGGGTAAAAATCACATCTGTATGGACTGTGCACAGGCATTCTTATTCCTAAAGAATGCACCGGAGCACAGCCTTAGCGGTTAGGTCCTGAGGACTTTGACAGGACAGAGGTAGGCCCTCTGCAAATAGCATGCTATTTCAGGCAAGGGCTTGAGCATTCCAGGAATTTGAGATCCAAGGGGTTCTGGGCCCAATCACCATGGATACCTAGAGAGGATCATAAAAGTCATTTAAGAGCTGAGATCCAAGTTCCCAGTCTGTCACTCTGCTGACTCAGTTTCCTGACCTTCCTAACAAAGCCACCAGCAACAGAACCCTGATGAATGAGGGCCTGGGGGGTGGAGCTCATGTCGCAAGTACTCAGGGCCCTGGGTATGACCCCCATATCACAGAATACAAAGCAAACAAACAGAAGTCCCGTGAGGCAGCTATGAGGGGCTTCCCAACTCTGAGTTGGTGAACGGGTTTGAGGCCTCTGAGGGTGAATGGCCTTGCCAGGGAAGAAGGGGAGTGGCAAGTCTGGCCACGCGGTCAGACAAGAGGACACTGTCCAGTGCCTGTCAATGAGACCTAGTAGCAGACGCCAGGGAGCTGGTCTAGATCCCACAGACACCTGTCTCCTGGAGCCGTAGGGTCAGTTTTGTGGGTCTGCTGCAGGGCTCAGCCAGGCTGGGAAGCCACTGGCTTAGTGACAGAAAGGGCTTGTAAGAGCCTTGCTCTCATGCAGGCTTTGGTTGGCTTTACCCATCCAGGAGGGTAACGGAACCCACCCAGATTGTGGCTTAGGTAGCTGCAGCCTGAAACTCTGAGAAGACTAAGCTAGCTCAAAGGGCCTTCTCTGCCAGAGTATCATGTCCTTCCTGTGCATGGCCCTTAGGAGGCCTTGCTGTTGGCTGTCCCAGAAGGTCCCAGTGGCCCTGGGGAGGGACTAGGAGAGCATGTGAGTTCTAGAATGAAACTCATGATGGCAGAAAGACACAGGTCCACCCTGCCATCACATGGGTCCACTCTGCCATTGTGAATGGAACAGGGGAGAGGATCTGGGTCTACAGACCTTAAGTCTCCACAGAGAAGGTCCTCACTAAGGCTGAGATAGCCAAGCTCCGGGTGACTTGCTCAAGGCTACAGAGCTCTGTGGCTTTCACCAGGACACCTAGGTGTCTTTCCTCAGAGGGATGTGGCTTTAGTGGCTTTGTGGTCACAGTCCCCAAACAGGAGGGAAACAGGTGTGAGTTTCATCCTGCAGGGCAGAAAGCACATGGAGCCAAGGGCCCAGCACACATCCTCTCTGCCGTTGTGTGACTTTCGTCGAGCCCTGCACTGTCTCTGAGCCTCAGTTTCCCCATCTGCCCAGGAGAATGATGGGACGTGTCATGGCAGCTCCACAGAGTTCTTGTAGAAACTGAGAAAGAGGACGCTTTTGTACGAACGTGCTTCTAAACTGTGGCGCGCTGTCCCAGCAGCCCCAGGGTCAGCTCTGATTGTGTCTGTCGTCTTTAAAAAAATATTTTTTTTATTTTGTGTGTACACTACATACATGAAGGGCTCAGGAAAGCCAGAAGAGGGCCTCAGAACCCCTG
The DNA here is from genome assembly GCA_028551405.1 of Uromys caudimaculatus. NCBI lineage: Eukaryota > Metazoa > Chordata > Mammalia > Rodentia > Muridae > Uromys > Uromys caudimaculatus. Next base: position 122,340,978 of record CM052702.1, read on the forward strand.
GGACTGGAGCTGTAGAGGTTGGTGAACTGCCATATGGGTGCTCGGAACTGAACCCAGGTCCTCTGCAAGAGCAGCTAGTGTTCTTATAACTACTGAGATGTCTCTCTGGCCTTATGCCAGACTCTTGGCAGGAGTCAGTCTCAGCACGAGTGACCAACCAGCAGGGTCCTCTTCTGCCATTCCCTCTGAAGCAAAGAAAGTGGCAGCCAGCAGATGTGGCACACACATTTGTAGGAAATTAAGAAATGCCCCCAATGGGCAGCCACTGGGCATGGTTTGCGCTTAGTGGACTGGAAGCAGGTACTGACAATGGAGACAGACTGGAGGGTCAAAGGGCCAGAGTGGGGCCTGGCACGGCCCTTGGTGACTCACGGTTGTAAGTCTGTTTCATCATCTGTAAGTGGGTGATGCCCTCCCTTCACTGCTGGAACATTGGTGGCTCCCACAGAGCTGTGCACAGAACTCAAAACCTGGTAATAGCATGGACCGTGGAGGTGTCTGCACCTCGCTGTACAGACAGACTCAGCACGCTGCTTACCTGGGCTCCCCTCTGAGCCTCATAAACACTTCCTCTTTTCCTTCCTTCCTTCTTAACTTTTTTTTTTTTTCGAGACAGGGTTTCTCTGTGTAACCCTGGCTGGCCTGGAACTCACCCTGTAGACCAGGCTGGCCTCGAACTTGCCCTGTAGACCAAACTGGCCTCTAACTCAGAGATCCACCTGCCTTTGTCTCCTGAGTGCTGGGATTAAAGGTGTGCGCCACCACCTGACTGTGAACTGTTTCTCAAGTCACCAATGCCTTGGTCCACAGCCCCCTGCCAGATGTACATCCTGAAGTCAAAGTGAGGGTCGCTCAGGGAGCCAAGGGCTCAGAACTACAGACTCTTCAGAGAAGAGTCAAGGGAGGGCTGGGTGGCTGTCACCCGGGAGCCATTGCTCCTTGGCTAGTCCTAAGCATCTCCCCTGCCCATCCCTGCATCTATCCTGCCAACCACACCAGCCAGGGGAGGCTGGCAGGAGCCTCTGAAGCACATAAATGATTCCCCAGCCCTCTGCTCGCTCTGTCATTTTCCTGTCCTGGCGTTTTCAAATAATAGTCAGGCTCTGGGTGGCTCGAAGCTGAGGGCTCCCATCAACAATTTTTTTTGGACAAATTGGTACAAGCAGTAATCTCTGCTGAGGAGATTATGTTTGATGGAGAGCAGCCTGAAGCGACTGGAGAGAGAGAGGCGGCTTGGTGCCTCTAAGCCCCCAACTTCAGCCATGACAGCTGAGGGAGGAAGACTTTCTTGGATAACAGTGATGGAGCGGGCCAGGATTTCTCTGTAGCTTGCCCGCCTTACCTGCCCGGCTCCTGCTTCCAAGTGGTGGCAGAGCTGGGCAGAGTGGCCCTCTGGATCCCGGGGAACTGTCTGACAGAGGACCTATATTCCGGGGATGCTGCCAACCCGGCCACCTGATATTCAGGCTGTGCTATGACAAGAGCTCCCGCGGGGAGAAGGGAGGCTCCAGTTTCTCCCAATCTCAGTACAATTCAGAATTCTCTGGCAGAGAGAAGACGCCCTTTGGAGGTGACAGCCCTGGGCCAAGCTCTTTGTCCTGTTCCATGTCACAAGGGCTGTTTGCTCTAAAGAGGTAACACGACCATCCGATGACTGGAAAGAAAGTGATAAGAGGGGACTTGTTTAAGGCCACCACCCTTGGCACTTCTTGGCCCTCAAAGCCTTGCAGTTACAGGTTATGACCAGCAGGGCGGCGCCATTGCCCCACTGCTCCCTTGAGAATGGGTGCAGGCAGCTCTGCCCAGGAGGGGAGCGAAGGAAAGGTTTGGTTGTGAAGTATATGAAAACCTACGGGCTCGGTGACTCGGCAGTTAAGAGCACTGGCTGTTCTTCCAAAGGACCCAGGTTCAAATCCTAACACATGGAGGCTCACAGCCAGCTATGACTACAGTTTCGGGGGATGCAATGCCTTCTTCTGGCTTCTGTGGGCACCAGACACACATATGGTTCACATACATACATACAAGCAAACACCCACACACGTTTAAAAAAAAAAAAGCCAATGGCCCTAGCCTGGGAGTGAGAAGCAGCGGTTTGGCCTTGTGGGTCCAGAGACCTGACATCTATGAATGGCAGTTTGCACATGTCTGGTTCTGCACGGACATGGTTCCATCCTCACAGACATCCTCACAGAGTTCATCAGCTGCTCTGGGCGCCATGTGTGTTCGCCTGGGCCATAGATCTGAGCAACATGGAATCCTCATGGGGGGGGGGGGTGTCCTGGTTGGTCTCTGGCAGACTTCCTGCCCCCATGAAGCCACTGGGAAAGCAGAAGCAGGACTATAGTTTTTCTAAGACCTGTCCAGCCTGGGGCCTCAAAGGACCAACTTACCTCTTCTCCTGTCAGGTAGAAGGCCGAGAGCAGTCCTCCAATATACCGGATGTTCACTTCAAACAAAGATGCTTCTCCACTCTGCAAAAAGGTGGAGGGGGAGGGTAACAGGACAGTAAGGATATGTGTGAGCTTCCACAGCCAGCCAGACCCTGGATAAGGGCCACACTGCTCCCCTCAATACACACCTATACCCTGCCCCGAGGACCCCAGCAGGCCAGGCCATGGCTCCGTTTTCATAGCTGAGGTTGGGAGAGGCCAGCACCTGCCTGGCAGTTGCTACTGTGCATTTAAGCGTTCCAAATAAACACCAGCTTTGGCTCCCTTCCCCAGCCTTGCCGGAGGCCATTGGAGCAGTTACGCCTGGCTGTGCTCCAAGGAGCTCCAGGACCTGTGCCGAGCTGCAGGAGAAGCTTAGCCCAAGGAGAAGCAAAGCCTTCTCTAGTCTGGCCTGCCACCCTCGCCCCTTTCTGAGAAGCTCCCATGGTTTAGCTGGAATGAGAGAGGCCCTTCCCTGGGGTGAGAGAGCAGGGCAGGGCTGAGCAGGAGGCTGTGGGCAGATGCCTGTGTAAGAGCCTTCAGCCTCTGGGCACACACACACTGCCCTTCTCCATGACTAACACCCCCCCCCCCCAGCCCTGTACAAAGCAGGTGTGAAGGCATCATGCCAAGGGCACGGTCTGGCTAAATTCCCCGCTTTGTGACTTGAGATAGGTTTCTCCTTCCCCCCCAGGTTTCCTCCTGCACAGAACGAGTGTGACACCACCTCCCAGGTAGGCCTTCCTACGGTGGCACAGTAAGCTGTGGCGAGGTCTCACGCAGGCTCCTGTTTCCACTGCCTTTGCCTCAGGTGCTCCCCTTGGCAGCTTTCTGCATCATATTTTAAATTTTTATTTGTAATGTCGGGGAGTTAACTGAGGGTCTAGGCAAATGAGTTCTATCCCCAGCCTTCTTTTTTCTTTATTTTGAGACAGGATCTCGCTAAGTTGTCCAGGCTAGCCTTGAACTTGTGCTCTGGCTGCTTCTGCCTCCAGAGTAATTGGAATTCCAGGACCACACTACCAGGCCTGGCTCAAGCTTTCACTATGGACAGCAGCCACTGTTATCTGTTAATCTGGGAGGATTTTTCCACTAGCAAAGAGTGTGCTAATCTCACTTCCTTCAGCCTCATAGAGCTCCGTGACATCACCCCATTCTCCAGATGAAGAAGCTAAGGCTCAAAGAGGTCATGACCCCACCTTTCTTTTTCCTGAAAACACTCTAACCTACCCTAGCCTGCCTGAGTGTCCACAGCTTCCTGGTCCCCTAGGCAGGCCCATCCTCTGCCTGGAGGAGCTGGGGCCTGTCAGGGAGCCAGGTGAGTCACGAAGATGCTCCTCTGTCCCTCTCTCATCCACAGAAAAGGAGCAAAGGGCTCCCCTGGCCTCTCAGACACCAGAAGTTAGGAAGGCCTCAGGATGATCCTAGTAATTATAAGGGTGATGAGGAGCTCATTTGGTCTTTGTGTTGACTTTACGACACCATAAAACTCTCCACAGCCCTCTGCCATGGTCATCATCCCTGTCTCACCCGGAAGGGTCAGGGAGGTGGAAAGCCCTTCCCAGCTCTCCAGTGCAGCTCTCGGGCTCCCCACACCTCTTATCACTCCCCCTCCCACCACTTGCTAAGCAACAGGCCCAAGATGAGTGCTGTGGGGACGGAGAGGGGGGCCCTGGCTGTGTCCCCTTGTACCAGAGGACACCAGCTGGGAGACATCTCCACTTCAGGCCTGGTCTTCCGTGAGGAGACTCATCAGAGTATATATACTGCAGCTCTGGCTCAATTACACAGTCCCAGGCAGGAAGCCTGCTGTTTGTGGAGCCAGAGGCTGGCTCTCACCTCCCCATGGCCCCTGACTCACCACGTTCAGGTGGAAGCTGTCTTGCACCCAGGCTTTGGCCTCCTGGAACTCCTCTTTCAGCTCCATGAGGTAGAGGGTGTCGAGAGAATCAATGATGGTCGCCCCACTGAGACCGCCTGTAGGACAGAGAATTGCAAGTATGACCCGGAGGCCATTTTTTATCCGTTCCATTCTTAGCTAAACAAATCACCCTTCCCCAGGGTCCCCAAATGCGTGGAGAACTTCAAGGTAGCATGTAGGATGACTTGAGTACTATCAGTGAAGGCGAGAATGGACCTGCTATCCTGTCTCCTTGGGGGAGGGGAGATGGAGGCCATGCTGACCCAGTTCCCAGACCATGGCCACTCCGTGGTCAGCAACTCACTCAGTTCCAGGTGACAATGACCTGACCAATGTGGTACACATAGCTCCCAGTGCAAGCCAGTCCCGTGGCTCACTCAACTTTCCTTCTGCTCTATCCTGGGAAAAACACAGGCGCACACGTAGGCTTACGCAGGGAGACAGCCATGTAGGACTGGGAACAATCCTGCAAGGCAGGCTGGGACATCGCATAGTGATGTCACAGGAACATCCAGCCACAGAGGTGACTCAGACCTGTCTTTATGTGCTTGGAAGATAACCCTGGGACCGCTTAAGTTATAACAAAATAAAACAAAACCAGTCAGGCTGTGTGGTACATTCAAGCACTTAGGAGGCAGTAGCAGGAGGGTTGCTGGGAATTCAAGACCAACCTGGGCTACATAATGAGTTCCGAGGCTAGCCTGAGCTACATAATGAGTTCAAAGGCCAGACCTTGTCTATCAAATAAAAAGGCAGATATGGATTGCCTCCTTTCAAGTTGTTGGTCAGTGGGGTCCTTCAGACTCCCCCAAATATTCTAGGCTATCGCTATTGGTCACCCTCCAGAACTTGAAGGTAAGATCCTATTGCTGAAGACACCACAGCCTTGAACTACAGCATATGGTGAAACCAAGCGGGTACTGACGTGGACGCTTCATCCCTACTGGGTAGCTTTTATGGTGCTGGAAGGTGCTGAGCGTGCAATCAGAGAAGGAAATGAATCGTTGCTCTTATCCACGTCTGAACACTGTGAGCTACAGGAACAACTGGCCTGGCAGTAGAGACCCAGTGGCGTTTGTAATAGTGGCATTACCATTATGGGAGTAACCAACTACTTTCTGGTTGGATTTGAATCCTGTGCCACAAGGCTGGACTCATGCCTCGTACCATCCACTGTGCCACAACTTGTGGCTGGCTAGGCTAGAAGCCCTAAGGGAGAACCTAGTACTATTATTTGCTAAGTAGACATATCCAATGGCCTCTTAAGTACTTATCTTTGTATCCATAGATTCACACATCTCTCAAGCCTCGTCAGGGAGGCCTATTTATTTATTTATTTATTCACTTACTTACTTAAAGGAGATGACAATTAATACTGAGAGGCACAACTGACCAACACGCAGAGAACATTGGACAGTATGATGTATTCAACTCTAAATGAGACATCAATACCCCTCATCCAAGGCTCAGAGATTCCCTTGGGAAGAAGGACTGGAAATACTATAAGAGCTAGACAGAGTCGATGTCTGCAGCAAAACAAGTTGCCAGACATGTCAAGGCCATTGTACACACGAATTCACAGTGGCTGGGACAGCATGCATTAAGAACGGCATAAGAACCAATCAGAAAGATCCCAGCATGAAGTCGCACCCCTAGCTGAGGAGCTACTGGCCATTGATGGCTGCCGGTGGAGGAGAGTCCGTTCTCTTCAGAGATGCTGCTCCTTAGAGGCTACCCAATGTTGTTTAAATGAGAAATGTCCCCCACGGGCTCTGTGCTTGAACACCTGGCCCTGTGTTGGTGGCGCTGTTTATGGAGGGAAGTTATAGGACCATTAGAAGTTACATACAGCCTCGAGGGAGGAAGAGCATCCATCCTTAGGCTTTGAGGGTTTGTAGCCTGGATCCACTTCCTGTTCTCATTCTCAACTTCCTGTATGTAGCTGAGACGTCATCTCTCAGCTTCCTGTTCTGGCCTCTTGCTGCCACGCCTCCTAGGCCGTTATGGACGTTCCCTATGGAACCATAGCTTCAAATAAACTCTTCCTTCCTCATCTTATGTTTGGTCGTATTGTTTTCACAGCAACAGAAAAGCAGCCCACACACCACACATGCTCCAGGAGGTGTTCCTGCTCCCAGGTAAACACAGACGGTGCTAAGTGGGCTCGGCGGGTTTCTTTTTAAAAAGAGTCCATGACGGTGGGACGGAGAAGTGGAGAAGACAGGAAAAATTGGAGGGGAAGGGAAGAGGGTGGGTTTGAGCAAACACTATAGGCGTGTATGAAATTCTCAGACAATAAAAAAAGAGATTAGAGATGGCTCAGTCAGTGAAATGGCGGCGATGCCTGAAACCCCAGCACTGGGAGAGCAGAGACAGGCTGATCCCCAGGTCCCAGTGGCCGCCAGCCCAGCCTACCTGGTGAATCCCAGGCCCATGAAACCATGTGTCATAAAACAATAATAAAAAAGACAGCAGTTGAAGAGCAACAGCCAAGGCTGTCCTCGGGGCTCTACATACATGCGCACGCGTACTGTCTCTCATGCACAAAGCCAACAAAGCTCTAAAGCCGGAAGGCAGAAGCTCTTTATTGCAGAGTGTGTGTGTGTGTGTGTGTGTGTGTGTGTGTGTGTGGCCCTAGGCTCCAAGCTGGAGGCGGAGGGGCTCAAGGCTTATCTCTGGGTGCTGGGGCAGAAGTGCCACTTATTTCTGCTTATTTGTTCTGGGTTATTTTTACCGCTAGAGATTTATTTCCACTAATAAGAAAAAGGGAGGGGCTGGAGAGATGGCTCAGGAGGTAGGAGCACTGGCTGTTCTTCCTAAAGGACCCGAGTTCAATTCCCAGCACCCACATGGCAGTTCACAGCTGTCTGTAACTCCAGTCCCAGGGGATCTGATGCCCTCACACACAGGATACAAGCAGGCAGAACACTACTGTGCATTAAATAAAACATTAAAAAGATTTAAAAAAAGGGGGGGGAATGGTTTAGACAATGAAGCCAAACAAATGTGCACCCCAAAAGTCCTCCTGCTCCCTCTTATTCCAGGGCAGTGAGTTCACAGAGAGCTACCCGCTTGCCTCCACCACCCTGACACTGGTCCTGGGGTCATTTGTCCCCACCATCCTTACTGTGAGGGAGGCAGGAGAGGACCGAGGAAAGCCTCAGCTGGTTGAGTACTGTCAGAGCCTGGAATGGAGAGGATTGGGGGTGGGGGACAAGCTTAGTGCCACCTGGAGAGCTTCCTGGAGGAGGCAGCTGTCTCTCATCAATACTTTATACCTATAGTCACAGCCAGCAGCAATGTCTTTTAGAGTCCAAAGCACTTTTACCCATAAATTCCTCTGGGGAGGCCGATACCCAGACTCTCCTCTGATGTGCCAATTTGTAGATGTTTGAGTCCCATATATAAATGGGACGTTTTTTGCATAGGACCTAGGCAATTCTCCTGTGTGCTCTATTTCATCTCAGATGAGTTACCAGACTTAGTGTCAGGTAAGTCCCTGTCACTCTGTATTAGGAGCCAGAGCCAAGAAGATCAAGTTCAGGATACACTTTCTCCCTAAATATTTCCCATCTGTGGCTGGCTGAATTCACTCATGTGAAACCAAGGGGTACAGAGGACCCAGCATGACCCCCAGAGGAGTGGCTGTCCCCACTGTGCCCCTGCACAGGCTCAGGGGTTCAGGAGTCACAGGCTCTGTCCTCCTCTACAGAGCCCACTGGGCCTAGCCTGGCTTCGGTGCCTTCACATGCCTGTGTGCCCCTAACTGCTCACTTGTGTTGGCAGTGCACACAGAGAACCCTGAGCTGAATCATGGACAGGCATGGCGTGATACAGGTACAGCCTATAAAAGAAGTAGAGAGGAGAAGGGCAAGGGAGGAGTGGAGTGAAGACAGGGCCCGCAGTTACGGGCACATCACAGAAGGGAGAGCTGCCACAGAGGAAGGGGCTGGTCATGAGTCTGGGTGCTTGGACCAGGGCTGAAGCAAGCATGTAGTGTGTCAGCCCCTCCCATGACCACGAAGCTAGACAGACATTCCTGTTCTGGCCACCTCCCTTCTAGAAGGTGCCAGGGCAGGCGAGGTTCCAGCAAGGACTTCATCCCCTGGAAATGGGTATGCTTGGGCTGCTGCTCTGGAACTCAGGCCCCACTCTGGAGGGCCTGGTGACCTGGGGTCCTGTTGCATGTTTTAAGGGCCTGGAGGGACTCTGAGGTCCTGCTGGGTCACTCTTTCATCTCACAGATGAGACCCTATCAAGGACTAAGCCAGCCCAGGGAGATAAGCTTCCACTGCCAGTGTGGCCTCTCAACTCTGAGCATCACCCATCTGAGACTCAGCTACAAGCTACAAGCTCCCAGAGGAGGCTGAGTCCTTCCCTCCAGGACGCAGCAGAGTCTCTGATTTCAGAGTCCTGCCCTGGGTCACCTGTTCACCTCAATGGCCTCTGTCTCTTGGGGCCTAGCAGAGAGAGTAACCAGGCTCCTCATGACCAGCTATCCACGTGATACCTCCAGACGTCGGATGTGGATACCTGAGACACTGGCTGAGTTTGTTGGTGAGGGCCTGCTCTGGCTTGAGGCTCTGGCCTCTTGACTTGGTTGTTCTCTGCCCCATCCCTCTCCCTGCACCTGGCCGGGCTGGGGTCCAGCAAGGTACTTACTGAGAACCTTCCTCTCAGGCTCAGGGTTACCCCGGAGCTCATGCTGGATGACAGAGAAGGCCTTATCTCCTGTCCAACCTTATGTGCCACCTGGGACAGTTTCCACAAGGAAGAGAGTCGCCAGTAGAGAGGCCATGACCTATGTATACCTAAAGATCCAACGGGCCTCAAAACAGCAGCCAGGACCTTTCCTGGGGCTGCAGCCATAGTGGGCTGTGGGTGAGCCTATTTTCCTAACCCTGTTTCTGAGTTCTACATTTTACACAGGATAACTTGATCAGAGCAGGAGACAGTGGAACATGCTAGAAAGAACAGAGGCCCAGGAAGCAGGAGAACTGGCTCCAACCCCTGCACAACCCAGCATCACCTAGCAGCACGCTGGGTCCAAGCATCAAAGTTATCTGTGGATGAAAGAGAAGACCCTTGGGTGGAGCACTGGAGAGCATCTCGGGTCCCTGAGCATGACCACCCACCATAAAGTCACCCGCCCCTGCTAGATGAATACTAAGTGTTTGGTAAATCAGTTTGTTGCTTCCCCTCCCCCGCCCCAGGTCCCTTTGTCCATCTTGAAACTATGGCCTGGCTAGGACGTGGGGAAGGCTTACGAAGTGTGGTTCTTCCCTGTGGGAGAAGGAATGCTCTCATCTAACTTCTGACTTGTTCATGGAACGAAGCCTCCAGAAACCTCCCACGGGAGATTGTAGGTCCTGCACCACAAGACTGCTGGCTGCAAGGGATGGAAGAGAATAGCAATGTGGGTGTGTACACAGCACCCCGACATCAGGCCCTGCACCTGACTGTCCCTGGGCAGCCCCTCCACGATGCTTTTGGAGGTCCCGAGTATCTGCTGCGTTGGCCGCCATGACCCCTGACCGTTAAGCACTGGCTCCCAGGATCGATTCCATCTTCCTTGTCTTCCCAGAGCCAGATCTGGTGGTGCATCTCCCTGAATCCGGGACCCTGCCATGGCTTCCCAGTACCTGTGCAATTAAGGCACGTTTGACCTTGCCTTCACAGATCTGTATGATTTCTCTCTGCATTGTGGCAGGTTAGTAGCCTGCTTCCCACACAGCCTTCCCCGGCGCCACTCGTGAACCTGTTCCCACTCTGAGCATGCCCACAACACTCTCCTGGGCCATTCTTCTTACCCGCATTGTATCTTTCCCTCCGATGACTGCTCAAAGGTTAAAGAAGCTTCCTCTGTCTCTCTGTCCCTCTCCCACTGAACCCTTTAGTCTTGTCTCCAAGCAGCCTGGGAGGCTGGAGTTCTGCTCAAAGGCTCAGTGTCATTCCCAGGGCCTCCTCATACACCTCGATTTGCAGTTCCTCTCCTGACTCTTGCTCCCATCCCCTGACAGCCTAGGGTCCACCTCAATGGCCCTCCGCACCTCTCTGACTCTCATCGCCTTGTGTACACGAAATCACACCTTCTGCTGTGTTCTCGGAGAAGCACTCCCTGGTACCTTTGGCACAAGGACCACCATTCCTGTTGGTTCACCGCCAAGCAAGCGAGCAAATAAACAAATAAACGTAATAATAAAGAAGCTGGGTTGGTATGCTTTTACAGTCCCTGTGCTGGGGAGAGTCAGGGCTAGGGTTAGCCTTCATTCTTGCTGGGAGTGGTGGCATACTGCTTTAGTTCCAGCACTCAGGGAGCAGAGGCAGGCTGATGTCTATGAGTTCAAGGCCAGCCTGATCTACACAGTTAGTTCCAGGGTAGCCAGAGCTACAGAGTGAGACCTTGTCTAAACACACACACACACAGACACACACACAGACACACACACAGACACACACACAGACACACACACAGACACACAGACACACACACACACACACACACACACACACACACGGCCCTCTGCCGTTCTTATGGGATTATACCACACAGGAGGATGCCAGGGGCTCAGTGGAGAGTCAATCTAACCTAATCAATGAACCTATGCCAATGGCAGACTCTGTCTCAAAAACCAAGCTGGACGGCACCAAAGAGGATCAACACTCAAGGTCACCCTCTGGCCTCCACAGGCATCACCTCACCTCACATAGAGCTTCCTGTTGAGAGGAGGGAGAAATCTGGGCCCCAACACCACCTCTCAGGGCCAGGGCCGCCTCCATAGGGCCACTTGCTTGGTCTGTGTCCCTACCAACTCTACCGTATAATAATGATGTCTTTCATGTGATGTTATATTAACAGAGAGAAATGGGTCAGGCTGGGCAATGCCAGCTCCGGGAAGAATACTTAAGAGGAAAAAAAATGACCCAAGGCATAGCCTATTACCGCGTCTCCCCGGAGCCACGCACTAATGGCTGTGTTTAATTTAATGATACAATCCACAGAGACTCCTCTTGATCTGCAGTGAAACAACTGTAAGTCTTTTCTCAGCTGCCACAGAGAGCAGGGTGGCTGGCGTGTGGCAGACTGGAGTTTTACACATGGGGGCCAAAGGCACTGCTCCCCCATGGGAATGAGGCTTCCTGGGATGTGGACACTCCTTCCATGGCTTTACCCCACCAGGTAATGACTTGGACCCACAGAATAAAGAATGTGAGGATATGTTGGTTTCTAGGCCAGCCTTAAGAAATTGGCAGCTCTCCCTCCCGCCTCTGTGAGGGACAGCTACCATATTGTCGGGGAGTCCAAGACAGCCACCAGAATGCTATGCCCGTTTATCCCGACTGACAGTTCCACCACAGGTCTGGCCAACAACTGGCACGGATTCCAGACACATGAATGGAGAGCCTCCGCCTCCAACCTACCCGATTGAGCGCCTGCGTACGGAGGTGCAGAGAAGAGCCATTCTGAGAATTCCTGACCTGTCAGATCTGAGAGCCTCATCAAATAACAGCTGCAAGCATTAAATTCAGGAGCAGCAAAGGCACCTGGGAAGTTCTACCACATGGGTTTCTAGGAAGACCGGCTAAAGAGGTACCCGTCCCTTCTCCACCCCGGCCTGCACCATAAAGCATGTCGTATACTCTCAAAAACCACTGTCTTGTAGAAGGAAGCCTTTCAATTGCACAGAAAGCTTCTGTTTCCTTCCCTAGGTAGCCCAGGCTGGCCTGAAGCTCATGGTCCTCCTGCCTTGGCTTCCTGTGTGCTGGGATTACAGGTGCATGCCACCCACACCAATGCCTTTCTATTCCTACGTGGTCTGGGCTTTTTCTTTCCTGGAATATTTATGATGCTGTTTCCTGGGTCACTCGAATTGCACTCAGAGACTGTTTCTAGGCAAAAGCTTCTTGGAGATTCTGGGAGGAAAATGTTATTAGGAACTATTCCCGGAATCCAGAATGCTTGCTAGAAGCTGAGAAACACAACACTTGCTTAGTCTGGTGTGCCCACGCCATTGGCCTATTTAAAGGCCCCATTCCTTCTGTTCTCCAAGACCAAAGTCCTGATGCGTCAAGTACAGATGCAATCCAGGCCTTGTAGCCCCTGCATGGTGCCTCTGTTACCCACTCTGAAAGTGATGTCCTGTCCCAACCCCAGATTGCCAGCAGAACCCTGGGTTTGCTGGGGGCATCCACTTGCACAGGTCTCTGTGCCTGGGATGCCTTTTGCTAGGGTTCCAAGGTGCCTTCCACATCCTAGGAACAAAAATTCCAATGCAACCGTGTTGCAGGTCGGACCTAGGAGATAAGGAGGTCCCAGGGGCTCTGTTTACACTGTATCCTCTGTTCAGAGATGCTGTTCTCATGGGAGTGGGTTAGTTAATTATCTCAGGCATGGGTCCTGGTCAATGGATGAATCTGGCCCCCTCCCTCTCTCTCTGTCACTCTTCTGCCTCTACAACAGGATGACAGTGGGGGAGGCCGGCTGCGTGATACCCCTCGATCCTGGTTGGGGGTTGACACCCCAGGAAACGAATGCAGGTGGAGCGTGAAACCTGATAAACGCCCATGACCAGCAAGACCTCATCAGAACTGGGCCCCCAGTGCTCACTTCGTGCCGGCACTGTGGTGCCACACGCTGCTCTCTCAAGCGTTGGGAGAGCTCTCATAATGGCACCATCTCACAGATGAGGAAGGATCAGGGCTTATCGGATTAAGTCACTTGCTCAAGACTCGTCCATTCAGCCCAATTCTGCTCTTGGGGTGCTGGGGCCTGGCACAGGTGTTCCATGGGAACATAAGCTCCTGTAAATGTTGGGTGACTCCTGGGTAAATGTGAACACACACTCCCTGAGCCCAGGTAGGGTACCGGCGACACACCAAAGAAACATACTCAGCCTGGCTTGGTGAGTGGGGCTGCACTTACTGGAGTGGTGGTCCTAAAATAGCCATATCATATAGAAGTTCTGCCTCAGCATGGGTGACAACCTCCTAAAATCTGCAGAGTCTCCTCTTCAACCAACTTCCTTTTCTACTAGCAGTGTCTTCTGCGACTGCATTACAGGGTTACAGGCAGCCAGAGGGCAGAGGCAGAGGTCCACAGCAGAGGAGGTTAGCTGAATGGGGCTGCATTTGAGTGGGATGTGCTTTGTTTAGGAAGCTCTGTGCCTCTTTGAGAAGAGCTTAGGGCACACACAGGAGAGAGGGCAAGGTGTGGTGGGAAGAAAGAGGGCTCACTGCATACTCTGGAAGACGGTAAATCCTAGCAAGTTTGTGGTTAAAAGTTCTTTGCAAAGTGAACGAGTTCTCAGTGCAAGTAGAAGGCATGGAGAAGGAGGAAAAGCAGCAGCGGGGGAGGGGGTCAGACCCAGGCTGCACAGGGTCACAGGGGCTAAGGGGAGCTAGCTAGCTTAGGACCAGATCTGATGGGCTGTGGTATAAAGAGTGGTCTGGAGTAGACCAGAGGAGACCTTCAGCAGAGCTACAATCTGAGTCTGGGGTGTGCCCAATAGTCACTTAGGATTGTGTGTGTGTGTGTGTGTGTGTGTGTGTGTACACGTGCGCGCATGTGTGCGTGTGTATTGGTAGGAAGAACTTAAGCTTTAAGGCCCCTCATCCTCCTGCAGGTCTAGGTGTAGTTAGCCAGCTGCCTCTCTATCCTGCTAGGAAAGCCTCCATCTGCCTGTAACAGCAGGGTCTCCCCATCCCAGGGCAGTTACAGACCGTGTCTGGCATACACTGTGGCCACACAGGGCTATGCATTGATCACTATGCGCTCTCTCTTACTCCATGGGCCAGAGCCAAGCAGCACAGATGTGTGGATCTGATAACCAGATGAATACTTATTAGACTGCGATCAGAGAGGCCCCATTTACCCCCAAGATACACATGGAGATGGCAGAAGTAGCCAGGGAGGGAGAGGGGCTGGTAGAGAGCTGAGTCCCTGGAGTAGTCCTTCCAGCCACAGAGAATGGGCAGAACTCCAGAGACACCAAGTAAGCTTGACTCTAGAGTTCATGTGCTGCCTCAGTTTCACCATCTGTGTAGAAGGAACAATGGTACCTCCACCTGTTAAGCTGCCCTAGCAGGCTACACAGAATGAGGGCTACAGCATCTGGCCTGGAGCCTGCTGGCACTTTCTTCTGGGCAGCACTGCCACTCCTGGCTGTGGTGCTGGGGAAAGAACCCAGGCCTTCACATACGCTGGCAAATACTCTACCCTGAAGGGGTACCCCTGAGACTTGACAGCACATCTACAAGCTTTCTGACAACTTGGCAAAGAGACTGTGGTTACAGATGAGAGACAGAGGCTTAGAGTCAGCTAAAAGTCTCAGAGTAGGGAACGGGAGGCAGGGTTTGCCCCACAGGACCTCCATAGCACCACGGTGCAGAGGTCCCTGGTGCATGCGGTCAGGGGTGCTTCTCTGCAGCCTGCTGTAAGCCCTACCTGGGGCTGCAGTGCCATTCCCTGGCAGGCCTCGTCTGTGTTGAGGAACTTCGTGTCTCTCCCTGGAGGTCTGGGGGTCCTCATCACAGTGCAGGGCCAGCTGGCATGGCTTTCTTTCTGCATATGTATCTGCCTTCAGGTCTGATGTCTACCCACCACCGCCACCACCATGTGCACTGTTCTGGGTCCCACTATCTGATCCAGATGAGCTCATGGGAGGCTCTACTTCCCTGACACATGGGATCTGGGAAGGCAGAGGTCTTGCCCTGTTATTATCTCCAGAACCATCAAAGACCCAAAAGGATGCTGGCTCCGGAGTAGGTTCTGAGTCATGAGTGAACCAGCAGAGAGGACTGAGAAGTAAACATGGTTAGCAGCTGGACCAGTTCACTCCAGCATCGTTGAGTGAAGAGGAAGGGAGAGACCCAGTCGACAGCCCTGGGTTTTGTCTTTCTTGGCTCCCAGAGCATTCTAGATTCTGACAAGCCAAACTCTCCCTTTCTCCCTCTCTGTTCCCCTGTCTCTGAGACAGTGTCACTATGTACCCCAGGCTGGCCTCCAACCCGGTGATAGACCTGCCTCTGACTCCTGATGTGTGCCACCAGGCCCAACAACTCCCTTACTAAAAAGACTCTTGGGCACAGGCAGCATCCACCTGACTCTTGCTAAGGGACAGGCCTGGGATGCTGACCATACTGAGGACGGGAGGCCAGGTCAGTAAACATCCTCAGCTTATTACTGGCCATGTATCCCTGGTCACCTGATTCACCCTATGAAACGGGACTCTGGTTCATTACCAAAGCAAACGGTCATCTTAGGTGGCACAGAGGTGGCAGGGGTGCCCAAGCCTACCTGCTCACAGCAAACCAGAACTCATGCTGGTACCCAGATGGCTTTCTGGGGACAAAAGGGTGGGGTCAGGGCAACTCACAGCTTCACAGTGCACATAGAGCTATCTTCCTAAATTGAGAGGAAGGGTATCTAGGCTACCCAGGCCAGAGCAGGTCTCAATAGTCAAAGCCCTGAGTATTTGTCCCACTCTGTACTGGCGTGGAGAAAATGACACAGATCTGATTCGGAAGCACAGATTTTTAGAAATACATGGTAATCTGGTTTTGCCAGTCAATGAAAGGCTTAGTTCAAATTATTAAGACACCACGGAACTTAATCAAGTAGGAGAAGCTAGGCCCTGCCCCCAGATCAGCTCCGGATGCCCCAGGCTAACTTGCAAAAGCCATCAGCAAGCAGGGAGAGGATTACAACAGACACATCTGTGGGGCTTCTGGGTCTCAGGAATTTGAGAGATATCACCATCCGGACTGAGGTGGCAGGGACAGAGAGTGATGGGGGAGGGAGTGTCCACGGTGGCCTGTGCCTCCCCACATCTGCTTTCTCAGGCCCATGAGAGGAAGCCTAGGAGTGTACTGTGGCAGGAACAGGTGGACACTTACTCCACAGTCAGGGCTCAGCAGACCTTAAATGGCTTCCTGTAGGCATCCCTCAGGGCCTCTAGTTCTGCATCTGTGAAATGGTCTGGACAGTAATTTTACTCCCACACAGCAGCTATCAGAGCATCTGGTACTCAGGCAGCCCCACAGACGCCCAGCTGAGTGGCCTGCTGAGACAGGAGGCCTGAGGTGACCTCGGATGAAGAAAGAAGAGCAGACATCTGCAGAGTGTCAAGTTGGAGGAAGGTCATCCCTGGCAGAGTCCAGCACGTGCAAAGGCCCTGAGGTGATTACTTAGAGGGAGTGCATGGGGAGGTGGCTGGAGGTCCCTGGACATGCGTGCAGGCTGAGGATCTCAGACTCTGAAGGATAAGGTTGGAATGTGGGGGCACGTCTGCAGGGTGGAGCTGCTGAGTGCAGTGGCCCTTCAGAGAGAACTGGGGGGGGGGGGGAAGGGCAGACACTGGGAAGAGGTGCAAAGAAGGCAGGGAATGTGACCCCAAGCTTGTTGCAGAGCCCAGACCACATGGCATGTCCCCTCCCAGCTCTCAAGCATACTGTGTGCTGCTCCCTGGCTCGAAGCGTCTTCACCCAGGTCCCTAGATGTTGCTGGAGAATGCTCTCTCCCAAGCCCCTCCCTGGGGTTAGAACAGCTGGGAGAATGCAGTGCCTCAGTTTCTCTGCAGCTCAGTAGGACCTGGGGCCCGGTTCCAGTCAAAACAATATGGGCATGAGTTCCATATGCCACCAGGAGCCTGGGCCCATAAAATCCTCCAAAGCTAGGGTGACCGTCCCTAAGAGCCTGTGAGCTGTGTAAGGATAATCCCTCTACCATCAGCTTGCCTTTATGTGACTGACAGATAATGGACAGATGTCCTGGAGTTCTGGGTTTCCCTGTTATAGCAGCTAGCCTGATTTCAGACACATATACCCACTAATGGCCTGGCGTCAGACACCTGTTTGCACCTCTCAGTTATTTTCCTTACAGACCTCTGTGAGGACTCCATAGGACCTCACGCACAGAGGGGTGCCTCGTGGGGGAGGGGCTTGTCTCTGAGATTTCTGGCCTGGGTCTCTGTGAGCCTGAGGCTGCAGGACTGAGGGTGTTCCCTGAAAGCCAGGGGTTAGTCAAGGCTGAGGTAGCTCCAGGCAAGAGGGAGAGGAGCCCAGGTTCACTGCTGGACCTGACCCAGAGAGAGATGCACTCCAGGCACTAGTCCCAGTTCCATCAGACCTGTTCTGATAGCTAAAGCTCCCTGCCGGGGCTGAGACAGGGAGGCTGGCAGGCTGGCAGGCTTCCACCGTAGGCTGCTCCCCCAGGAAGGAGAGGGCCCAGCTCCTCCTTGATAACTTCTTCCCAGCTTCTCACAGCTCATTAGCAGGAACTCACCCTCCCTGCCAGGAAGATGCTTGCCCGATTTTCAGACATGTCAGGCAGAGTGTGTTATCAAACCTTGTCATGTCTTCTCGAGGCCCCCAAACACTCTGGTGCGTTCTTGCCAGGCTCTGATCCGCACAAGCACGCTGCCTCTGAGAGTCAGCAGCTGAGCGCTTTGCCAGCATGGGTGGCTACAAGTAGCTTGGGATAAAATCTGCCTACATGGCGCCTGCGGCTCAGGAGGGTTGAGGCCCTGCAGACAGGTGACAGGCTGCCTCTCTGACTATGACCACAGGACTCTGACCCATCCCTTGTAGTTTTGATGGGCAGGACCCCTGCCCTTGCTTGAACCAGAGTTGAGAATGCTTCCTTGGGAGCCTAGAGCCTGGGGTTAGGAATGAGATCCCAAGGACACCCATGGTCCCACTCATTGCAGGGTGGAGGCAAGGCAGACACAGGTCTTCACCCACTAGCTCTCCCCTCAGTCTGACTCACTGGCTCTATCTGGAGACAAGAAAGGGGTCCTGATGCTGCCATGGAAATAAAGGTCACTGTTGTCCTGGACCATGGCAAGGATCTGCAGCATGTGGCCTCACACAGTGGCTCTACACACTGTTATTATCTCTACTACAGAGGAGGAAACTGAGGCTCGTGGAAGTTAAATGACAGTGCTCAAGGCTAACCAGTTAGCTTACCCAGGGGTCATCTGAGTCGGGTCTAGGTACCTCCACAACGTCTCCACATGGAAGAATGGCACAGAAAATGTCTCTCTCAGTCTTCAATTCACAGCACAGTTAACACAGAACAATTAATCCAGTTCCTTGTGTTGTGGTCACACCAACCATAAAATTATTTCATTGCTACTTCATAACTGTAATTTGCTTCTGCTATGAATGGTAATGTAAATATCTGATAGGCAGCATGGTCTTAGGCGACCCCTCTGAAAGGGTCAGTCAGCCCCCAGAGATGTTGCAACCCATAGGCCGAGAACCTCTGACCTGGCATGACTGGGCTGGCAGCCTCTGTAAGAGCACAGGTGTGCTTGACTGCAGGCTTGGATGGCTACTGGTTAAGGTGAACGGGATCCAGAGGAACAGGTGAGGTGCTCAATCTTTCCTGGGCCTGGAGGGTGGAACCCCTCCCCCCAACAGGCGTGGGAGCCACAGCAGCCCGGTCAAGTTTCTCTGTTGGCTTTGATCCAAGCATCTAAGGCTGACTACTCTCCAAGGCTAGCAGGCTAGGGCTGCCACAGCCACCACCATCTCCAGCAGTGGCGAGGGCCTCATGCCCACAACCCCATCATAGAGATCACAGCCTAGAAACTGCTCTTCAGGGACCCCTGAAAGGGCCTTTGTGAGTCACCCAGCCTAGCAGGTCAGTACCCTAACATCATGGACGATGGCTTTGGTTTGCCTCATCTAGGCCATCTACCCAGACACACCTACTGTTCTTGATGACCTTCCATTTGTCCTGTCTCAGATGGCTCAGACTCTCCTCAAAGGCCACACAACTTACTTCCATTAAACAAGCATTTTTGAGAGCATCCTCAAAAAAGTGTCAGTGGGACAGAGTTAGTGGGGGAGAGTCAACACAAATGGGGGGCAACGGGAAAGCAAAACGGGATGACTGAGATCACACCATGACTGTCCTAGCAGGCCTGCCATGGTCTCTGAGGGCCCAGGCATCTCTCCCAAGTCCCTCCTGAGTGACTTCAGGCTGTCCCTAACTCCTTCTGTCCTCCTCTGCTTATTCGTTCAGCCTTGGCTCAGTGTCGCCAATTCTGTGCCATTCCCAGGAGTGACATCCACAGCTGCTTCCCCAGGTTCCCACTCTGACCTCATGAAGATGCATGGGCCATTCAGGAAAGGTGACGTACTGGGAGCAAGGCCATGGCCAGGTCACCTTGCATCCTGGCCTACAGCTGCCTGGAGAATGAATGAGCAGTTTGCACAGGCTCAGAGGTTCCTATCACCCCACCACCGGCGGAGCTTCCCTCTGGGTCACAGGGGAATAAAGTGCCGCTGCTGTCTCCTCCACCTTGGTATTGACCGGAGCCAGGTTTTAATGGCGCTTTGACAAAAGACAGCTCCCACGTTCGTCTTCCTTGGTTAATTACATTTCCCAATTGCAACGCTTATCTCTGGGCTGGTGTTAAAGACATAATCACTTTCCAGAATAGATTCAAAGGAGGTGAGAAGAAGGTAATTAAGCCAACTTCTGATTGAATCAAATAATTAAGCAGATTAAGTCGACCTCCTGTGATCAACGGAGCGGGCGGGAGCCTAGAGGTCGGTGCTGATGGAGAGCTCACTTCTGATCACCTTCGAGACAAGACGGGCAGTGTGGCTCCCCAGCCGCAGTTAGGGAGCCAGTAATGCAAATCAGGGCAGTGGGATGCTTAATTGAACAACATATTTTGGGGTCAGCAGAAGGATCCCTGAGGGTGAGTGGGGGAATGTTTCAAAACAGGATGGGGACCTCCACAGTAGGGGGGGTCGAGTTCTTCACCTTGTCCTGCATCCATGCTTTGTACAACCCAGTAGGTGCCTCGTCTGTACGCCTTTAGTAGATGACAGCGAATGTAATGGTTTCAAAAGGGACTTGCAGGAGCTGAGGAGATGGCTCAGTCAGTAAAGCAGGTGGACCAGAGTTCAATCCCCGGTACCCAGGTAAAAAGCTGGGCGTGGTGGCATGCACCTGTAATCCCAGCGCTGCAAAAGTGAAAGGCAGGGAGATGCTCTGGGAATGCTGGCCAGCCACTCTACCCTAAGCAGGGATCCAGACCCCAGGGAGAGACCACATGGTGCCTGAGGAATGTCACCGAAGGCTGACCTCTGACCTCTATCTACATGCACACCCATGTATGCTCACTCAGACACCTGTATACATGAACACACACCAGCATACCCATTTCCTACCAAAGACACTGGCTTTCTTGCTGCCCTCCCCCAGCTCCTCCATGTTGAATATGGTGGAGTTGTCTCTAATATCCAGACAACAGTCCTCTAGGTCAGCTGACATCTACAGGTTTGCCTGGGCCAGCTGGACTCCGGAGGCTCCAGGTTGGAGCTGTTTGTTACATGGCACTCTCATGGCCACAGATGGCTGACAGCCAGGATGGCTTCCCTGTAGCTCTAGACTCTAGAAGGTCCCTTTGCTTCCAGCAGCACTTAGCATCAACAGTCAGGTACCCCGGCATCAGAATGGTGAATCTTTACCCAGAGACTCATGTAATCCTGGCAAAGGCTCCCCAGCAGGTGCTAGGTTGGGGCTCATTTGTCTCAATTTTAGAGCCCCTCAGATATGCAGAGAATCTAACAATTATGAGCCACAGACTGGGGAGAGGGCTAGAGAGATGGCTCAGCTGAAAAAGACACTGGCTGCTCTTCCAGAGGTCCTGAGTTCAAGTCCCGGTACTCACATATCAGCTCACAGCTGTGTGTAACTCCAGTTCCAGGGGATCTGACACCCTTTTCTGGCCTCTGCACACATGTGATGCACAGACATATGTGTAGGCAAGACACCTCTCTATATAAATACATATAAAATAAAAATAAAGAGGGCCAGAGACTGGCTAAGGATGACAAAGTGAAGGAACATCCTAGCCACTGACCCCCAGGAACCAAGGAGATTATTTAGTGAAAATGGACCACCCCCAGGATGGGACAGCTGAGAAACCCGAGCAACTGGGGACAGCGACAAGCACAGAGCTAGCGGATACAGAAAAGTGGGTCAGAGAGTTGAGGAAAGGAACCTGACCCAGAACCCCAGAGCCCAGACTCGGACACTGGGAAGGGTGCGGCATGTGAGGGAGCAGCTCAGCTGCTCTAATGTCCCAACTGCAGAAACTCCAGGAACACAGTCGACAGGCCAGGCAGCTTGAGGTGTAATCCAGGGCCGAGGACAACGGACGAAGGGGACCCTCGCTAAGACTTGCTACCGTGACGGTTCAGAAAACTGAGAACACAGAGTAGGTCTTAAGAGCGTCCAGAGAAAAACACACCAGTCACACCTGTCGGAGCTATCGGGTGTGGAATGGCACCGGGCTTCTCTTTAGGGAGGCCGGGAACTAAAAACTGGGTCCATTTCAGAAGCCCGAGGGAAAATGATTTACAATCCTTACCTCAGCCTAATCACCAAGCCTCAGAGCAGGGCAGTTTCAGATTTCAAAAATTTCAACTATTTTAATCTCCTTCCAATGCGCCTCCCTCCCCGTCTTTCCATTTACAGGATGGAGCATACCGTGAGAGTGAAGGAAAAGCCAGGGGCGTGCGTGCGTGCGTGCGTGCGTGCGTGCGTGCGTGCGTGTGTGTGTGGGGGGGAGAGATACTAGGAGACAACCATAGTCCTCACATTGGATGGTTAGAGGCCAACGCTTTTCTCCTAGGTCAGGATGGAATACAGATGAATTGGATGTAAAATGCTCCCCACAGGTTCATGTGTCTGAACACTGTCCCCAGAGGGTGGCACTCTTCTGGGAGTCTGTGGACTCTTCAGAGGAAGGGCCAGGCTTGAGGAAGTGGGTCTCTAAGAGGAGGGCCTTGAGAGTTATAGCCTGGCCCTTGTCCCGTTGACTCTGCTTCCTGTTCCATCAGGATGGGAGGAGGGGAGTCCCTGCCGTCCACTCCCCCAGGGATGGAGCCACCTCCCTCCAGACTGCCCTCGCCATGATGGGCTGTGTCCTCACTGTGAGCTGGAATCCACCTTTCTCTCTTAAGTTGCTTCCACCGGACACTCTGTCAGAGCTGTGAGAACCGTTAGCAGCACAGCTGTCCACTTCACATTCCTGTAGAGTCTAGACAGGAAGATTAGGCAGGCCGGAGAAATGAAAGGCATGTCGGTGGTGGGAAAGAGTCTTTGTAGGTGGCACAGCTTGTAAATAATCCCCCTGGTCTATGAAAACACAACAGTAAAGAGCTCAGCAAGGTGGTGGTATTTGGTTGTGCTTTATGCTCCAGAAGGACACCCCAAAAGTGAAATTAGAGTTTTGCATGAAAAAGGCATAAAAAAATACAAACTGAACAACTATTTAATTAAATGTATTTATTTGTTTTGTTCTTTTTGAGACAGGGTCTTACCAGGTATCATTGGCTGGCCTGGAACTCTGTATGTAGACCAGGCTGGCCTCAAACTCATAAAGATCTGCCTCCCAAGTGCTGGGATTAAAGGCGTGTACCACCATACCTGGCTTAGTTTATTTTAAAATAAAATAAACTTATTTCTAAATAACTAGAAAAGACGTCTCATACTTGTGGTTTGGAAGACAAAATTATTAAGAAACCAATAGTCCCCAAACTGGTCTATACATTCAATGCAATCCCTATCAAAATCCCAACTGTATGTATGTATATGTGTGTGTATGTATGTATGTGTGTATGTATGTATGTATGTATCAGAAGTTGTCAGGCTGATACTAAGTTCACATGGAACAGACAAACCCAGGAGCAGCCAAAAGCCACAGAAGAGCAAAGAGGCCACAGAAGAGCAAAGAGGTATCAATATCATTCATGCTCACTGTTCTAGGCTCAGACCATCACCGTGGGGAAATCAAGGAAGCAGAGACTTGAAACAGCTGGCCACATACATCCACAGTCAAGAGCAGAGAAAAACTAATGCAGGCATGCTCACTCACTCACTTGCTTGTATTCAGCTTGGTTTCTCTATTCTTACACTGTTCAGGACTGCCTGCCTAGGGAATAGTGCCACTCACGGTGGACTGAGTCTTCCCATTTCAGTTAACTAAATTAAGACAACCCCCTATCGACATGCCCACAGGCCAACCCAATGTAGACAGTCCCTCACAGAGACTTTCTTGCCGGGTGAAGATGGTCAAGTTGATAGCTAACCATCACAATCCATTATGGAAGGATGGATGGTAGGAACAAGGGATGAAGGCAGGGAGGTAGAGAGGGAGAATGAGAATAAAGTTGTTAGCTAAAGTGGTATGTGTGTGTGTGTGTGTGTGTGTGTGTGTGTGTGTGTGTGTGTGGTGTGTGTGTGTTTGATTTCTAAGAAATACATTTTGGAGTCACAGCAGACATCTTGAATCACAAGGTAGATGATCAGGGACCATACTACTCAGGATGACTGGTCAGGGAGCCCTAGTCCCCAGGGACAGTGGGGTCAGTACTGCAATCCCAGACTACCTTCACTTGGGAGAGAGGTAAATTCTACTTTGCTTAAGTCCTTGCTCTTCTGTCGCTCTTTCCATCAGTTCTGCCAAAATGTAATTCTAAGGACTGCAACGAGGAAACGCAGAGGGGAGGGGAGAGGAGCTGATGTCCCCAGGGCCTCAGGCTCTCCAGGACAACACTTTTGTCATTTTACTCTATGCTACTTGAGGGCACAGCCCTGGTTTTCCTCACCCATCTGTTGACAGGCCTTGGCACATAGTAGGTACTCGGTAAAGATCAAGTCCATGTACACGGTCCAGCCTCAGCTCAAGAGAATCAATTTCTCTGAGGTGCCTGAGTCCTGACGTCACCACAGTCACCCCTGCGCCTCTTCTAGAAGCTTCTCCCAAGGCCACAGGTACTTGGTGAAGGAAATAACTGGTTTTGGTGTCTCTACACAGCAACAGAACAGTGACTGAGGCAAGTACAGACTACATGTGTGGATGGAGACAGGGTTGCCAGCAGCAGCTCACTAAAGTGAAAGAAGGAAGGGCTAACCTGAGACAGAGAGAGCCAGGGGCGGACACAGCTGAAGCCTGCTCCCCGAGTCCAGTGCTAATGACCTCCATCAAGTCACCTGGTGTGTTCCTTTTGGATTTAAATGGCCTCTGAGCAGCTGTCAATTCGTTTACTCCAGAGAGTGTGGATTTGACCCGGAGGGTCAATAATACCCGGGGGCGGTGGTTCTCAACCTGTGGGCTGTGACCCCACAGGGGTCCCATGTCCAATATGTACATTGAGATTCATAACTGTAGCAAAATTACAGTTATGAAGTGGCAGCGAACATAATTTTATGGCTGGGGGCCAACACAACACGAGGAGCTGCATTAAAGGGTCACAGCGTTGGGACGGTTGAGGACCGCGGGTACCACTAATGTCGTATATGGGGCGGGGCCGTCGCAGCACCAGGCCCTGCATTGCTGGCTCTCCTGAGAATGCATTGACTTCACCCACTCTGCGGCACTGTGAGCCAATCCCACCTTATGAGCATTGCAAAAACCCCCCTATAAAAAACACGAGTCGAAAATGTTAATCCGAGTATTAGTGGGCATTTGTCTTTTTGTGGACCGGTATAATTTCCTCCTGTTATCATCATTTTTTTATCTGCTTTCTGAGCCATCTCATTTATCTGAGCTTTCAAAGGCTCATGCAAAACACATAATGCACTTGAGCTACACAAATCGATGCTGTGGGGACGCGTCGTCACCAGGATTGCTATGGAAATCCTCCCCTGTCTCTGAGAGGCCAGCTGAAACATTTCAAACACCAGTAGGCACCAGAACAGTTTTACTTAAAAAAACAAAAAAAAGAGCAAAGCTTTCCCTAATTATCAAATTGAGGAAATGTGATTTTAAGTAATATACATATTTTGTTTTGTAGGAATCTTAGGTAGCCTGGGCTACGTAGCTCAGGTTAACCTTAAACTCCGTATCCTCCTACCTCTTTGTCTGGAGTGCTAGGATTACAGTCATGAGCTACTGGCTGTATAGTTTTGGTGGGTGCACGCATGCACGCACGCCTATGTGTGCGGGCACCAGTGGAGGCTGCAGACGGACATAAGGTGTCTTGCTCTATTTCTTCTCTATTTATTTTTTTATTTTTTGGTTGGGACTCAGTCTCTCACTGAGTCTGGAGTTCACCTTGTCACCTTGACTGGCTTATTAGCCCTTGGGTTCTGCCTCCCCATGCAGATGTGGACATTGCATGGATACTAAGGATCTGAACTCAGCTTCTCATGCTTGCACCGAAAGCTCTTCACCCACCGAGTCACTTCCTTAATCCCCCCTTTCAATTTTAAAGAGGAAAAAAATTCATTAGTCTGGGCTGCGAGCCCCTTGCCTCCCTCAAGCACCCGAGACAACGGACTTTAACTACAGCCCACTCTCCCTGGCGGAGGACAGCTCGCTGCAGTTTGCATGAGCACTTCTGCAGACAAATGGATGGATTGCAGGCCTTAGATTTTTGCCCAAATGACAAAAGAAGCAATTATGCTCCCCCGTCACTTCCCCGCTCCCAAGAACTCTATTAAGAGAATAATTTGAGCCGACTTGCTGCCACTCTGCATTCTAAAGTGTGATCTCTTTCAATGCCACCAACATTTCTTCCCCTTTTAAAAATGAGTGGTATTTAAGGAAAAATGCCAGCTGGGGCGTCTATTCGAGGAGGAGTTGTGGAAGACTCGAGGCTGATCTAACCGCCTCTTGACGCTGGTGGCTCAGGAGTGCACGAGAAGCCTGGAGCCTGGACCACTGTGCAGTCACGTGGACTCTGGCTCTGGTCACCGCCTCCGCATTTGTCTCCTGATACCCAGCGAAGGAGGGAATTTGTGTGGAACTATCCGGCCAGAAGGCTTCCAGACTGCCCAGGGAGGGGCTGAGTGAAAGCCCATTCTGGGGAGGCCCTGGAGTAGCACCCAAGAGCCCAGCCACACATTCTATAAGGCCTCATACAGGCTGCGATAGAGTGATTTATTCGTCTGGCTCAGCTCAGGGCCTGGCATATGGAGATGCTCAATATGGGTCCATCCAGTTCATCAAACGCGAGCACAGCACCAACCGCCCCGGTGCCTTATCTCAAATCCGGGAAGGCTGGCGGATCCCGGCTTGAGAAGCCAGCTTCTTCCTCTCTTTCTGGTCGGTCTGTGAGCTATTTGAGTTTGGTGTTGGGGGGGCACACACGGTGAGTACATGGGCTACATGTATGTGTGTGTGTGAAAGATGAGCATGTGTGAGCATGTGCTATGTGTGTGATGCACATATGTGACATGTGCTGCTTGTCTGTGTGCGTGTGTGTGTGCACACATGTGCCACTTGTGTGTATGTAGGTCAGGGGACACCTTGGGGTCAGCTCTCTCCCTCCACAGTATGGGACCCCGGCACTGAACTCAGGCAATCAGGATTGGCGGCAAGTGTCTCTGCCCATTAGGCCATCTTGCCAGCCTTCTCCACTTCATTGGTTTTGAGACGGGGGCCTCTCCCTGAATCCGAGCTCAGTGATTCAGCTATGTCGGCTGGCCAGCGAGCCTCAGGGATTCTCCCGTCTCTATCTTTCCCAAGAATTACAGACACATACCACCTCATCCAGGTTTGTACAGATCACACTGGTGATCTGAACTCAGGTTTTCATGACTATACAGCAAGCATGTTAGCGACTGAGGCCCTTGCAGCAGCCCCCCCCCCCATCCCCAAACTCTCTGGTCATAGAGATGGTCTAGTGGAAGGGGATGTGGCTGCTGCCCTGCCACATTCCTGATTCTCCGCCCCTCATGGGTCATGGCTTTGGGCATGCGACTTAGCAGCTGCTCCTGTCAACAGACAGACTCAACATGCTCACCCTTTGTGCCCGGACTGGCCTTTCGCTTGCCTCAACCATCAGTAGGCACAGGACATGGTAGCGTGCTATTCTGAGTCTAGGTTTTCAGGGGTTATGCGTGCCTTACCTAATCTCTTGGACTTTGACTCTGCCTTGGAAAGAAGTTCAGGTTCAGACAGAATAAAGCTGAATAATTAAAGGCCATCCTAGACCAGGCAGCTCCCAGACGACCAACGCCACACGAGTTAGCCTAGCCAAGCAAGGCACATCAGAAAGAATATATGCTTTTGCTTATCAACACTGAGTCTCGGGGTGCTTTGTTACACAGCAGTAGCTAACTGTTACACTGAGTTCAGCATTCCAAAGAATGAGGAGGTGTCTGAGGCCCGAGGAGGAACAAGGCTTTTCTGAAAATCACACTTGCCAGGTGAGAAGCAGTCACCCGGGGCCTGTCCAATGATACCAATTACTGGTCCTTCTTCAGGAAGCCATGTTTCTCCTATTAGCTAAGCTGTTAGCCCTCAGGTTCCAAACAAAGGGTAGAAGCAGGTGCATGAAGGCCACTGAGCAGCTATCACAAGGTCAGCTCTATCCCAGCATTTCCCAGCTGGTTACCTCTGAGATTAGAGCTCTGTTCTGAGGAAACCATTAGGTTCCCTCAAATCATCTCATTCTCTGACCCGAAAACCAAACCACAGTGGCCTTTCCCCGATCTGAGAAAATGTGTAGAAATCAATAGGATTTTTAATATTAGCAGTAATCTTTAAGAGGCACATGGAGCTGTGTTTGGCGCACAGTGAGCGTTCAATAAATGTTACTGATTGCTATTATTGTGTTCGCCCACAAATTATTCTGAGACCTTTTGTGCCTGTTACCATTCATCAGCCAGCAGGCCAGGTGAATGAAGAATGGCCACCACAGCTCATGGAGGCCAGCCCCTTTACATATGTCTGGAGACACCAGACCTATCTTATAGAAGAGGAAACACAGGCCTGTGGTTAGTCAAGCCGTGGGATAAAGAGGAACCTGTCCTGCCCCCATGCCAGCTGTCTGACTCGGACAGGAGGCTCGCCCTGTTCTGCAGCCAGCAGCATGATGGGACAGGAGAGTCACTTTGGACAAGATGCAAGTCACTTCTCAGATCCCCACAGAATTGTTTCTTAAAAACATGTATGTTTTGAAGGGTAGAGAAAGACTGCTAGCCTAGACAGAGCCAGCCTCGAATGACGACTCCTGTTTGATTAGTTCCTTCAGACCAAGTTCTTGGGTCCTGTGGGGGTTAAAAAAAAAAAAAAAAAAAAAAAATGATCTGAGACCTTCACTTCTGTGTTTGGGGTCTGGGAGTTGGTGCCACTGACTCTGTGACACAGATTCAACCCAACGGCAGTGTACCTGTCTACCACCTGCTCCCAACAGCCCTGCCTGCAGCGACACACCGACCACCCAGTCTGCAGGATTGAAGCTGCTCCTCAGAGTCCTGTAGGACTCTCTCAGAGGACCCAGCCTGGTGGCCAAGGACAGGAAAGAGAGGCTGGAGCCTTTGCTCCAGGCCAGGCCACCACACGGTGGCTGCACACCGGAAGACTCCTTTGTACATGCTTGTCTTCCACACCTGTATTTAGCTGCTGCCGCGGCCCCCCCCCCCCCCCCCCCGTGTGGGACTTCAAGCCTGGTAAGGACAGAGCCCGGGCCTGTTTTCTCTCTGAAATCTCCAGTGCTGAATCTAATCCCTGGAACGCTGCAGAAATCCAACAGTGTTGGTCAGACTCAGCCGGTGGTGATGCCCACAAAGACAATGTCGGTGACAGAAAGGAATCAGACACGGAGTCCTTGTTCAGGGTCAGAGCATTGAGCACACGGCTCACCTTCCCCACCTCAAAGCCTGCAGGAGCTTTTCCCTGCCCCCAGTCCCTCCTTCCAACCCCTCCAGTGCATTCAGTCCACCAGATGCCGTCGCTTCTGCAGCAAACCAATTCTCTGAGTTAAGTAAAAGAATGAGAAAAGATTGTCTTATTGATTGCCACCATCCTGGTTGGCCAAAGAACGCTCCCCAACCCGGGCTCTGCAGGCAGCCTGTGGGGAGGCCCAGGCACCAGCACGCTGCGGGCCTGATTTCCCTGCCTCGTCAACTCTCTGCTGTGTGCCGACGACCTCCAGTTGGTACTTCCGCTCTCCGGGTTTTAAAGAATGAGAAATCTGGGGCTGATCACATATTCAGCAACCGGGCGCACTTATCCGAAGACCTAAATTGCAGAAATAACTCGCGTGATTAGTTGAATGAATATTCTGAGCCTGTATCATCACGCGCAATCTATAGCTAAATCGGGGAGAGATGACTGGGCCCAGCACAGGGCAAGCCTTCCCCATTCTGAGTCTCTTCTGGACCAGAAGGTGGCTGGGGCAGGAATCCTAGACTCTAGCTTGGCATTACAGGCCCGAGGTAGAGGCAGCCAAGCCTCCAGGTATCTCCAAAGGGCAGAGCCCCTGACACAGGTCCAGGAAGGATCACAAGATGAGAGTCCTGGTCTCTCTAGGTCATATGCCTGTCTTAGTACCTACACCTCAAATCCTTGGAGAATAGAGCCCACTTTGGGGGTCTGGCCTTGGGTGTGCCCAAACGAGGGACATTTCCACTGAGCTAATTGTCTTCAGCCCCCGTCTTGTATCTCCCCCTCTCTTCTTCGGAGCAGACTCCATGTGCAGGGCCAGCCAGGCTCTCCTCAGAGAGACCTGCAAGGATTCTCTCCAGTCAGAGATCTGACTGTGGGCTCCCAACCTTGACTGCATCTCAGGCCATAGACACCCTCAGGCTCCCCAAGACTTGTCTCCAGGGGCCTCTTCCTGCCCTGGGTGGTTCTAGAGAAAGAACTCTAGGTGAATATTCCTGTATAGACTCTTGGTAGGTTCTACAGATGATCTATTTAAAGTACTCCGTCCGCAGAGTAGCTGGTGGTAAACACTCGGACATACTAACTGGTCTTTAGGAAAACATTAAGACAACTGGCTAGAGATTAATGAGCCGAGGCTGGGAAGGCAGTCCCAGGAGTAAGGCGCTGGCCACACAGGCACGAGGATCTAAGATCAGATTAGCTGAACCCACGTGAAGCAGATGGGGCAGCACGTGTCTGCAGTCCCATGCTCCCCCATCAAAATGGGAAGCAGAGACACAAGAATTCCCAGCAGCTCTCGGGCTACCTAGCATGGTGTATGTAACAGAAATTAAGGGACCCAATCTCAAACAAGGTGGAAGGCAAGGGTTGACACCTAAGGCCATGCTGTCACTCCCACGGGCACATGTCCTAGCATGTGTGTGCCTGCACACACACCTGTACACACACGCACACACGCACACACACACGCACACACACACGCACATGCACACACACACGCACACACACGCACACACACACATACATCACTCTCTCACACACACATGTCATACACGTAAAAAATTTTTTAAAAATGAATGAAATTCCTTGAACTGTTGCTTAGCATGGGGGGGTGGGAGGGGAATCAGGACAGACTCGAACCTTCTGTATAATTGCTTTCTGAGCTGTGATTAAACATGACCAAAGTCAACTTAAGGAGAGTTTATTCTGACTTATGGCTCCAGAGGAAAGAGTCCACCATGGCAGACAGGGCAGGACAGCAAATGGCAGGCGTGGTGACAGGAGCAGGAAGCTGAGAAGTCGCATCTTTAATCACAGGCATGAAGATTCCGGTGAACGAGAAGCAGGGCAAGGTCATGGACTCTCAAAGGCCACGCCCACCCCAGTGACACTCCCTCCAGCAAGGCCCCACACTCAGGCGTGTGCACACACAGATGAAGTACTTTGAAGAGTTGAAAAGACTTCAAAGCCTATTGTAGTGGCACACGCCTTTAATCCCAGCACATAGGAGGCAGAGGCAGGCAGGTTTCTATGAGTTTGAAGCCAGCCTGGTCTACATAGCAAGTTCCAGAACAGCCAGTGCTACCTAGAAAGACCATCTCAAAAAAAAAAAAAAAAAAAAAATTGTTTTCCTGAACTAAGAAATGGTTGACTCAGCAGTTAAGAGCACTGACTGCCTTTCCAGAGGTCCTGAGTTCAGTTCCCAGCAACCACATGGTGCTCACAGCCATCTGTCACGGGATCTGATGCCCTCTTCTGGTGTGTCTGAAGACAGCTGCAGTGTACTCATATGTAAAATAAATAAATCTTTTAAAACATTGTTTTCCATGCTCAGACAATGCCAACACGAATAACAGAGTTTGCTCAAACTTCACCAGACTGGACAGACACACGCGAACATCAGGGACAATCCCGCCTGGTGAAAGGCT
The DNA here is from genome assembly GCA_028551405.1 of Uromys caudimaculatus. Classification (NCBI taxonomy): domain Eukaryota; kingdom Metazoa; phylum Chordata; class Mammalia; order Rodentia; family Muridae; genus Uromys; species Uromys caudimaculatus. Next base: position 122,372,404 of record CM052702.1, read on the forward strand.
TTGCATCCATGAAAACAGCTTCAAAGTCAAAGCAGTGGTGGCGCACGCCTTTAATCCCAGCACTCCGAAGGCAGAGACAGGCGGATTTCTGAGTTCAAGGCCAGCCTGGTCTACAGAGTGAGTTCCAGGACAGCCAGGGCTACACAGAGAAACCCTGTCTCGAAAAACCAAAAAAAAAGAAAGAAAGAAAGAAAGAAAAGAAAACAGCTTTAAAATAACAGCATGAGGCTGGGGTGACGGCCTAGCCGGTAACAGAATCTGCTGGAGAACTCTGAGGGCTAAGATCAGATCTCCGCATACACAGAACAAGCCAGGGTGGTCTATCCCAGCATGGAGGAGGCTGGACAGACAGGAGGATCACTGGGACTTCCAGGCTGCTGGCCAAGCAGCACACCTCAAGCTAGAGGTCCAGTGAGAGACTCTGCCTCCAAGGAATGAAGTGGAGAGAAACAGAGGGGGGCACCCAGCACCCTCCTCTGGCTGCTGCACATGCTCGTGAATGCATTAGTGTGCGCACATTCGAGCATGAGCAGACGCATGCAGACACACACACACACACACACACACACACACGCATTAGTTAATAAGTGAACATATAAATAAAAGATGGCCAGTTTCTGGCAATGCTTCATTCACCATCCTGTAGGAACTTGGCCTTGAGAACCAGTGACAAACCAGACATGGAATGCACTGGTCTCCAGATCCCTTAACACCGGAGCCTCAGGTGACGAGAGGATTCTGCTCCACCTGGCAAAGAGGCCCTTCCCACAGAGATGAGAAAATTTGGGACACAAATCAGCTCTCTGGAAACAGAAGTGACATTTTCACAGGATCAGCTGGAGGCCGGGAAAACTGCAAACTCTAAGTATTCCTGGTGTTGTAACTCTGTCAGCTGTGTTGACGCTGACAAGATGCTTACCCAGCACCTCGAGACCCGTGCCAAACTGAAGTGGTTAGATGTGTAAGCCATAACAACCGCCCTTCAGGGCTCTGTCGGGAGCCTGTGCTGAGCAGGCCAAGGCCCGGCTACCTCAGCCTGCCTGGTATCTCTCGGGGCCAGCTTCCCCCTTCTCCCCACGCTGGGGGCTGCGCAGCTCTGAAGCAAGTTCATTTGTTCAGGCATCTGATGGGGGGCGGGGTGGGGCTTGGGGGCCGGTGGGAGGTTGCACCTGCCTTCAGAAAACAGTGTCTGCCGCAGTGCTGATCTTTAGAGAGAGGCATTAATCCAGGGAACTTCACACAGGCAACTGGGCGGGCGGGTGGAGGCCGGAAGGGAGATAAGAGGATGGATCCTTGGAAGAGATGAAGTACTTGCTGGGAACCCCAAGGCCACAGACCTGCGTTTCTGGCCACTGATCAGAGGACAGATGAGCAGGATGTGCCAGGGCTGCACAGTGGTGGTGTCTGTGGGTGCAGCCAGCCTGGGCTAGGGAGACTGGACCCAGCCCTGCTACAGGGACGGGCTGTTTGTTGCAATAAAGCTTCTTTAACCTCCCTCCCCCTCCCCCTTCATACAAGATCTTACTATGTAACCTAGGTTAGTCCTCAATCATCCTCCTGCCTCAGCTTCTTGAGAAGCGGGAACTACCAGTACATTATCAGCGCATGTGTGTGTGTGTGTGTGTGTGTGTGTGTGTGTGTGTGTGTGTGTGTGTGTGTGTGTGTGTGTGAATATTATGGAGCACACATGAAGCACAGAGTCTTGGCTTCCTTGTTAGTGGAACCTGGCCTCTCTTTCCATCTTTATGTGTGTCCCGGGATGCACCCCAGGATCCAACTCAGGCTGTCAGGTTTGGCCACTAACACCTTTACCCACTGAGCCATCTTGCCAGCCTTTGAGGTTTTTCTTATTAGAAGTCCTGAAGTCCCATAGGAGGCTGATATCCACCCATGGCTCCACTCCCTCCTTGGCAACATTTTAGAAACAGCGTGGAGGTTGGCGGGAGATGTTCTGCACTGGGGTGGGTAGTCTCAAGTACTCAGCACGTGGCCAGCTGGAAGACGGGCTCTTATAACTGCTCTGCCTGCCATGTGCAGATCCTGCAGTCAGCTAACACCAGCTGAGCCAAAGCCACTGCACACATGGCTGTTTTCCAGGCAACCCCTACTGTCCCCAGTATAGCAGGAGCCCAGCTACAAGGCAGACTTGGCACCTATGGGATGGGAGTAGGGGGCTTAAGATGCCCAAATCCTACCTGGGTCAATTAGCAGGGGCTAGTCACTTCAGGGCCCTGACCTGGTTCTGTGGCAGTGCTCTCCCACCTGGTCAGGATATCAGAACCATCATAGAAACACAGAGATATTGCACTCAACCCAGACTCCCAGGCCAGCTTCAGATCCTCCCAGCTGGATCTGCTGTGGATGGAACCAAAGTCCACATTACCAAAAACCCCAATGGGAGATGTGGGAACCAGGGGGAACCCTGGACAACTGCCATAGTTTAGGCTGGAGAGATGGCTCAGAGGTTAAGAGCATGCAGTGCACTTCCAGAGGACCCAGGTTCAATCCCTGACACCCACACCAGGCAGCTCACAACTGTTGCTTTGGGTCAAGAGGATATGACGCCCCCTTCTGGCCTCTGCAGGTACTGCATTCATGTGCTTAAACACACAGGGATATGTACTTAAAAAAAATAATAATAAAAAAAGTATTTTTAAAAAAGAGGAAGAACTTCACCATACAGTTTACTTCAGAGCTGGTGAGCCCGTGTTCAAGGGAAGGTGGGTCAAAGGAGTCACAGATGGTACAGCGGTGGAGGGCTCCTCAGTAGACAGATCAGAAAATATTCACGATAAAGATGGTGGTAATAAGCCGGACAGTGGTGGCGCACGCCTTTAATCCCAGCACTTGGGAGGCAGAGGCAGGCGGATTTCTGAGTTCAAGGCCAGCCTGGTCTACAGAGTGAGTTCCAGGACAGGGCTACACAGAGTAATCCTGTCTCGAAAAACCAAAAAAAAAAAAAAAAAAGACGGTGGTAATAATGCTGATGGGGGCTGGGGCACAGTGGCTCTTGCACATAATCTCAGCACTGAGGAAATGGAGACA
>CM052702.1:122375948-122399959 GCA_028551405.1 Uromys caudimaculatus
CTTGGGAGGCAGAGGCAGGCGGATTTCTGAGTTCAAGGCCAGCCTGGTCTACAGAGTGAGTTCCAGGACAGGGCTACACAGAGTAATCCTGTCTCGAAAAACCAAAAAAAAAAAAAAAAAAGACGGTGGTAATAATGCTGATGGGGGCTGGGGCACAGTGGCTCTTGCACATAATCTCAGCACTGAGGAAATGGAGACAGGAGGATCAGGAGTTCAAGGCTACCCGGAGCTACAATGAAGAGTTCAAGGCCAGCATGAGCTACAGAAGACTCTCTCAAAAAACCAAAACCCCAAGATTAATAATGAAGGCAGCAATGACAGAAAATGTCCTTATAATGCATTAACTAAGCCCCTCCTCATAACCACCGCAATCCCTATGTTTCCAGGAAAGGAAACTGAGGCACAGGAATCTTAACTCACATCCCCGGGGTTAACATAGGCAGCATATGGTACATCAGGTTTCCTGGTACCGAAACTTGTACTCCTATCTAGTTGGCTTAACTGCCCAACCGTAGGGGGTTCTCTCCTTCCCCAGTCGGTGGGTTGAGCTATCCACTCCAACATGTTTTGGGAGGGGAGGCTGGACCCTGGAGACATGCCCAGACTTGCTCCCACTCCCTGTTCCCTAAAGGAGAGACATGTACAGCCAGCCCCCAGAACCTGGCAGAGCCCAGAGAATACATTTTCTAAGACTGCAGGAACTTTTTTGCACTTGCTTCTTGGTCTGAGGGAGTTTGATGTTTGGGAATTCAAGCCCTTCAAATGAAGCCACTTCAGGGTTTGCTTCAGGCAAGAAAGCAGGCTTCAGTTTTCCCCACGGAAGTCTTCTTCGTTAGCCAGGAGCCGCAGCCTCTTAGGGTGGCAGGGGATGTCAAGTGATAGCTTTGTCTGGGGTGTTCAAGATTTCCTTTCTCATCTTCCGTGTGAGGAAGGTTATTCTGGCTTTTTATTTTTAGATTCTAACGCAGGGACGAGGGACACCAAGTACCAAGGCAAGCGGTGTCGATGGAGCAGCCCCGTCTAAGTCATCAGAACACCATCCTGCCTCCTCTGGGCGCCTCTGAGCCTGACATCGAGGCTGCCCAAGGCCCTCGTGCATGCATGCTCCAGCACCCCCACCGCACCGACCCCCACCTGCCCAGAAGAGAGAGGTCTGAGCCTGCAGGCAGACCTATGCAGCAGAGGCAGGTCACCTCCCTGAGTCTGTCCCCCCTCTAAGATGTGATGGCTGATGCTGAAGAGGAAGTGTCTACAGGTAGGAACCCACAGTCACATCCTGGTATGAAGGGAGATGAGGAGACAAGCTGTTGCTGTTACAGGTCAGCTCTGGGGGCAACAGTGAGACAGGCCCTTCTCTTGAGGTCTGAGCCAGCCCAGGTTTCAGATCTGCAGCAGGGAAAGGCAGGTCTACGCAGCAGGGCCATTATGACTTCCTGGGACCTCACAAGGTTGTCTTGGGGGCCCCTTTCTTAGGTTTTTCTTTCTTCCTGTTTGTTTGAGACAAGTGCTCACTCTTAGCTCAGGCTAGACTTTTGAACTCCTGATCCTCCTGCCTCCACCTCAAATGTGGAAACTGTAAGCCTACACTGCCATACTCAGCTTCCCTTCTTCTGTCACAAAGAAAGAAAAGGATCGTTTATCAGTATAAAGATGTGTCTGATCTCATCTGGGGACATCATTACATGTGCTTTTTTTTTTTTCTTCTGATCCGAAAAGAAACTGAAATTAAAACATTCTGTGAGCCCATGGGCCCCATGTGTTATGTTTAATGAAGAAGTCAGCCTGCACAGAACCATGAGGAGTGATCTACGGCTGAGTGCACGGAGATCTCTGACTCCCAGACCCCACTCCCACACTTCCCAACCCCTGTCTGACAGTGGCGCTATACGGAGTGTCCTCCTGGGTGTGGCCTGTGCTGCCCCTTACCTGTAACAGACTTCACTGTCAACTGTCAGCGTGTACCTTCCCAGCAACCTGGCACCCAAGAATGCAGCAGCTGTGCTGGACAATCCCTCCCAAATGCTACCACCGCTGTGCCCCACCCCCCCACTCCCCCCAGTGTAAGCTGCAGAGCTTGCTGGGAAAGTGATGACAGCTTCAGGGCTTCGGGAATGGAATGTGTGCCCCTCCTTGGACACCCCAAGGGTCTCTGGTAGATGTGGCCCTTTGCACACACTCTGACTGGTGGCAGACGTGGGCATCGCTTATCTACTCTCCTATGAGCTCGCCGGGCATGGCTCGTTCTCAGCCTTCCTCCCTGTTCCAAGCTCTGCTCCCAGCTGGGTGCACAGTGAGGACTCAGTACACACAGATACCAAACTAAACTCCAACCTGAGCAATAACACACGCTCTCCACACCTCCGCCCCTGGCTGCTATTTGTTGCAAGACAATGTCCAGGCGTAGTTCTGGGCTATTTGGGGAGCAGGGCCTTAGGCAGAGCCATACCCAGGATGTGACATGGACAGAAGGCCAGAGCCACATGGTTCCCTTCCTCTGTCCTTTCCTCCTCAGAGCCAGCAGGAGTGGGTAGGACAATGGCAAAAACCTCAAATGGACCATTCCCAGAATTCAGGGTTATGGGGAGGGGGGTGCGCTTATGTGTTATCCAGTCATTAAAAGACAAAACAACAGCCACAGGCAGAGAATTGCAAGTTGTCTTTCAGACTTGATGAGAAGAAAAAACAAACTTGAATATTAGCACCAAACTGTGCTGACAGCATACTTCCGGGGCTCTTTGTCTCCTCGGGGCTCTTTCAGAAAATGTCATCATGCCTATTGATTCTGGTAATGCTTGTGAAGGCGGCCTTCTGTGGAGTGTGGAAAGTGATCTTCCTGCTCCAGAGGCCCCTGGCTGGAGGGTAGGGGATGTGGCTGAGTGCTGTTTCCTCTGGCCCATGATCCATCCCTGCAATCCCCATCCCTGAAGCCACTGAGGTTCACCCAGCAGCAGGGGCTCTCAGCAGCCAGGCAAAAGCACACCAAAGTGACTGCATGCGAGGCACGCATGTGAAATGGGGTGGAACCTGCAGTTCTAGGCAGCTGAGAACTAAGCCAGGCATCCTTGGTTCCTGAGCAGGGGCAGGAGCAGGTACTTTAAGCTACATTTGCGAACATGGTGTCTCTGCTCAAAGGTCTCTTCCAACAGACGTGCCCCACCCGAGCCACCATGAGCATCCTTTAGACTCAAAGGGGTCACACTCTTGCTCGCTCTCTCCTCTGTAGGCATAAAGTTTTTGTGCACCACGTAAAGGTATCCTTGTGTTATTCAAACGCTGATTTCTCTGCCCTCACATCTTGTTTCAATCCAGACATGGCATGGTAATGCTTTTATACCAAGAATCTCCTGTCTCAAGTTTGTGTAAACAATTCTTACCATTTATCTCTGCCTTGTCAATAATGCTGATCACCCAATGGCTGGGCAGAAGAGAGAAGAGGGCAGGACATCCACCAACCAGAGAAAGGAGAGAGGGAGAGAGGGAGATTCAGATCAGCGAGGAGGCTGGAGGATTTGGAACTGTGATGAAGGGGTCCTGAGAGAGATCATGGAAACACGCCTGAAGCCCAAAGCCCAGATCAATAATCATACGCAAGTATCAGGGAGGGGGCTGGGAGGTAATCAGATTAGCAGAGAAAGTAAATATAGATCATTTAACTGCTCAGCTACTGAAGTGGAGCTTTAAGTAAATATTAATTTTTCCTGTATGGTTATTGGGGAATAATAGAAACTAAGGAAATATAGCTGCCAGTTTAATTCACTGTAATATTTATAATAAAGATAATTCATTTATACTCATGTGGGTGTTTCTATGCCATGCTCCCCTACTCACATTTATGTTTCTGGTTTGAGTGTAGAAGCAGCCACCCTGGGGAAGCATCCCTTCAAGAGCAAGTTAAGGGCTCCTCCACGTGATACTCAAGTGGGTACATGCTTTCTGTTGACACTCCAAGCTCAAGCACCTGTGTCTATACACGTTGAGGAGGTCCACGCCGTGTGGACAGTGTCTGGCACACAGAAGACACCACACAACTGTCAGATGAAAGCAACAGACTCTGTGGCCCCAATAATGGCCACAAGGGAGAATGCCACCATCTGGAAAGGGAGCATGATCCGGCCCCGTGAGTGAGGACGTGGAGTCAGAATCTGAGGAACCCGTGACCCCTGACTCCCAAGTCAACCCTTTGCCCATAACCCCTGTGTCTTGCGCAGTCCCAGACTGGAGCAGTCTGTTCCTGTCCATCCTAACTGGACACAACACTGGTGTGGGCTGCAGAGCAGAGAGGCCACTCCATAGCACTGGAGGAGGTTGAAGGAGGAGGACTTTAATGTGGGAAGCACTTGTGGGTGTCCGATTCACCCCTAAGAGGAGGCAGGAATGTCAAGACTCCTGCGGAGCAGGGCTGAGCAGGCAGTGCAGGAGACCAGGAGAAAGGTGGCATGCAGGAGGCTAATGTCAGCATACGGATGACAGCCAGGGCTGGCAAGGACAGAAGAGTAACCAGAGCTCTCACCCAGCTTGGGACTGCCAACGGGTTTAACCACTCTGCGAAACTAGCATCTTCCCAGTAAAGCTCAGAAACACTGAACGGTATGATCCGAATATGGAGGGTGTCTCCCAGAACCACCCGCTATTCCCACCAGGAAGAAAAGACAAGAAAAGAAAACTTATCCAAAGTGCTCTTCACCCTCGCAGACTTTTGGTGGAAATGCAAACTGGTCTAGCCCTATGGGAAACAATCGAAGGTTTGTACCTCTGATTACCACACAACCCGACAATCTGCACCCCAGACGTATACCCAATAGAAACAAACTTATGTCCATTCATAATGGTCATGGAAGCATCATTCCTTACAGCAGCAGCAACAACAACAAAGTAAACTTAAAGTGCCTGTCAACTACTGAGCTCTTAGCATGTGGTGTATCCACACAATGGAATCAATAAAGAAGAGTAAAGTGCCCATACATGCTACTATGTGGATGAAACACAAAACATACTCAGAGAAAAAAAAGTCAGTTACAAAGACCAGCTGTTACACAAACCATGTATTAGTTACTTTTGCGTTGCTATGATAAAATGTTTGTGCAACATCTTAACAGAAGGAAGCTTTACTTTGGCTCATGGTTTCGGAGGGTCTCAGGCCATCTTGGCAGAGAAGGCATGGAGGGGGTGCCATCCCCAACACAGGGCAGGTATAATATGCAAAGCCCCACCCCTAGCGGTACTTCTACCATTTGGGACCCACCTCCCGAAGGCTCCACAGCCTTCCAGATAGCACAGCTGTAAGCAAGTGATTAAACACAAGCCTGTAGAAGTCCGCTCAGAGTCAGACTACATCATAACATTTAGATAAAGTGTTTAGAACTAGCCAGTCCATCCAGGGGTGGGGGAGCGGGGGTGGGGAGAGAAATCGGATAAGTAGAACCATGTGCTCGTGACTGTGGGGTTTCTAAGGGAGATGATGCAAATGTTCTAAAATTAATTGAAGCGATGGCTAAAATCCATAAATACACCATGCATCATTTCATGGTAAACAAGAAGTCTTTTATGGAGCTTATACATAGTTACCAAATACTGGAAACAAAAATGGCCAGCAACAATAGAATTGGCAGAAGGACCTGATAAAGAACCAACTACTCAGCAGTTAAGAACACTGACTGCCCTTCCAGAGGTCCTGAGTTCAATTTCCAGCAACCACATGGTGGCTCACAACCAACTGTAATGGGATCTGAAGTCCTCTTCTGATGTGTCAGAAGACAGCGACAGCGTACTCACATATATAAAATAAATAAATCTTAAAAAAAAAAAAAGCACTAACTACTGTTCATAACAGAATGACGAGTGTATGACCCATGTCTGGAAGGCACAGGACATAAAAGCTTAGAGCAGACAAAAGGAGTCCCCTGGTGTCAGGAGTCAAAACAGCAGCCACCACTGGGTACCCACTGACCAGGAAGAACCTCCTAAAGAACCAGGAATGCCTCTCCATCTTGGTCTGCATGGCTGGTCCACAGCTGTATCTGTGCAAATCTCACTGTGGCGTGTGCTTATGATTTTCTGGGTAGATATTCAAGTAACACCTAAGAGTTTCAGGGATTTTTTTCCTACCTAGCAAGTATTTGGGGGCTTTTCCTTGAGACACATAATGACAGAGCAAAGAAAATGGTCCCTCAAATCCAGCTGAGTGAACTAGTGAGTTTATTGGGGTTAGTTAAATGGGCACCAGTGACTTAAGGGCCCCTGCCTTACCCCAGCAAGGTCATAAAAGTGTCATCCCTAGTGCTCCCTGTGGGACTTGCAAGTGGCATAGCTGGACAGTCCCCCTCCCTAGCAACTGTCACTGCTGATATAACCGTAGGGGTGGGACTTTGTACATCTTTTAAGTTTCAGGAGCTTCCTATGGTTTGTGAGTTTCCTTTACTTCCTGGGTCTTAACCACACCTCGCTACCACAGGAAATGCTTCAATCTGAGGAAAGAAATGTGCAGCAGTTACATATAAGAAACAATTCCATGTTCCAAAATCGGGGTTTGGATCCAGGTTGTCAAGCCTCAGGTGAGACTCCCTGGATACCATCCTCCCCATCCTTGGGCACCAGACCAGACAGCTGTAGAGAATCCTATTGGCATCACCACGGTGTGAATCCACATTCCAATGAGCCACAGAATTTGCTGGAGAATTTGGCGAGCGCAGGCCATCAATGTGGTGAGAAGAGAGGGGGCTGGTTGCTGTCGACTCAGCCTTGTTTCCAAGGAAAGAAAGGTCTTTGCAGAGTGGGTGGAACACGCTGCCACAGGGAGGGAATGTCAATTTCAATATGAATCATTTCACGCATGGCAGTAACTCACTCTGGGAATAGATACCCTGACTCACTGGGCTCCCACAGGAGCAGGACTTGTTGCTAACATTTTAGATGCCAAGAAAATCAGCAATAGCAGAGAGAGAGAGAAAGAGAGAGAGAGAGAGAGAGAGAGAGACACAAAGAGAGACAGAGAGAAAGAGAAAGAGACAGAGAGCGCACCTAGTAAACAGCCAGGAGCCCAGAGGCAGAGGCCCTGTGCACAGGCCCTTTGTGTGGACGCTGACAAGACTCAGAGGATATTGTGGGCTCTGGTGACAGCCGGCGCCAGTACTGGGACACCAACCCAGGCCTCTCGCCTGAGAATTCTTTTTACAACAACCTGCTACTATATTTTCTAAAAAAAATAAATTCTGCTCTGTGCTGGGGCTTTTAAAGGAAAAGAAAAGGGCCGCAATGCATCTTAATTAGAGACCGCTTGGAAGAGAAAGCGGTCTCAGAGGGAGTGAACAGGGCCCTGCCAGTGGCCAGCCAGCTGCCTGTAAGCCTGAAAAGCAAGTGAGTCATGCTGGGGAGGAGTGTTTATGCTGAAATCACCCAGGGTGACCTGAGGGGCATTCTGACCATGGCTAGGGAACTGTCATTCAAGGTCCCGGGGAGACCTTATGGGGGCTGCAGCATTTGTCCAGTGACTTTGGGTCCAGCCTGTCCTTCAATGCGGAGGCTGGGGATAGGCGGCTGACTTTCGACCCAATTACCCTCCTTGTGGCAAAGGCACATCTGTCAGTGGCCTGAGTTTCTAGTTCATTTCCTCTGTGCCTTTCCACCCTCTGGCCTCCGGATGGAGCTTGCAGGGCTTCCAAAGCATGTGACTTCCTGGAAGGGTGCTGGCTGCCCCAACGCCTGACCTACTCTGTCCAAGGAAGGACAGTGTTGCCGCTCGCTCCCTCGCTCGCTTGCAAAGTTGATGACAGTCATTTCTCAAAGCAAGCCCCAGCCCAAGTCAGGAATGTGTGCACAGCTTGCCAGAGCAGCCAGCTGCCCGGCCGAATGCTGATGTTCCAAGAACTAGAGACGCTTTTCTTCCCCCAGAAGAAAAACTCCAGAAGAAAACAGATCATAAAACAGAAGCAGTATTTTCACCAGACAACGTGAAACACTATTACTTAACCAAAGGGAAGAATTAGGCACTGGGGGGGAGAGGGGCTGGCTAGATGGCTCAGCAGGTACAGATGCTTACTTCCAAGTCTAATGATCTGAATCTGATCCCTGGAACCCCCGTGATGGAAGAAGAGAACCGATTCCTGAAATGTGTTCTCTGACCTCCACATATGTGCCAAGGCATGTGTGCCCTTACATACAACCACATACATGAATAAACAAATGTAAACCTTAAAAAAAAAAAAAAAAAAAAAAAAAGACATCAGGAAGGGGACACACATGTGCAGTGGAGGAAAAAGTGTGTATGTATTAAAATGCAGCTGTCTATGCACGCGTGTAAGAAAGGCAGAGGGCAAGCTCAGGTGTCTCTAGGCACTGTCCATCTCATTTCTGGACACTGGCATGGAACTGGACAAGTAGACGAGGCTAGCTGGCCAGTGGCACCTCTTCCCTGGACCCGCCTGTCTCTGTATCCCCAGTGCTGGGGTTACAGGCATGCATCAGCATGCTAGCATTTTAACATCAGATCTTGGGAATCAGGCCATACCTCACATATCAAGCATTTCGCCAACTGAGCATCTCCCCAGACCAGGATAAAAAACTCTTAGTGTTTGATGCCATTCTGTGCTGACCCTCCAGCCTCACACAGGAGTAAAGGGAGAGTGAGAGGAAGGGCGATTTCCTGGTGAGTGCCAGGGATGGAATTTCCCAGAACCAAACTCTGAGAGGCATGGTAGAGATCCGGAAAGATGTGAGCAAGCCCCCCGTGCTTCACAATCTCCTCAGCTGGCAAAGCTGGCTTCTCAAAAGGGAGCCCCATGGGCTGGGAGGAGCCCTCACGTCTGAAACAGACCAGGAAGAACGGCTGTGTACCAGTGTGCGGTGTGTGTACTGGTGTGCACATGCACGCAGGAGAGTGTGAGCAGCATGAGGTAGGAACTACAAGCCACACACCCTACAGCAATTGTAAAAATGACACCTCGGGGTCTGGATTTATCCGCTCCTCAACATCCTATTTGCTCGTTTACAAGGCAAAGACGATTTTTCTCTCTGCCAAGGCCGAACACGGCCAGCCCGTGATCCGAAAATCACACCGTGCTCATTTTGCCTCTTAACTCACTCACGGCTATAAACCATCCTCACGATGAGGACCGGGCTGGCATTTCTATAGGGGAATCCATGGGCAGAGACAGAATCCAATTTGGGGCTCTCACAATCACCCTGAGGCTTGGAGCTGGGGAATATCACTTTTAGTGACACCTCCATCCTCTCAGGCGGAAGACTAGGGGACCAGATTTGCTGACTAAGCAGGACAGCCACTTTCCCAGGTCTCTTTGCTGATTCTGAGCGCACTCCATGGCAGGAGGTCAAGGCCACTGAAGGGGACGGGAGAGCGGAGCATGGCCGAGCCAGACTGGAAACAAAGAGGAAATGGTCCAGGCAGAGACGGTGGCAGGGCTGTTCATTCTTTGTACAATCCATCAAGAGCCTGCTGTGTGCCAGACACTGCTCTTTCCTGGATTAGAATCAGAGTCGTTATTATTAATTAGCGAGTAGAATGCTGACTGCGGCTTCCACTTAATGAGTGCACGCGGGCAGGTGTTGTGCCAGGTGCTTAACGTGCATTGCTGCATTTGATCCTCGTACCGGAAGAAGCTGTGGTTGTACCCATTGCACAGATGGAGAAACTGGGTGCAGAGAGGTCAAGAAACTAACCTTTAGTCAGAGGGTAAGTAAGTCACGGACCCAGGACTCAAACCCAGGCTGGCCTGACTCTCAAACCCCTGCTCCTTGCAGCCCAGCCCAGACAGCCAATGGCAGGGCTGCAAGCGGATATTCCTAAGGTTGCCGGGCAGATTTTCTAGGTGGGAGAGAAGTCTTTTTTTGCTCTAAAAACTCTGCTCATGACAGTAATGATGCCAAGGGAGTGGTGATACAGAGCTGTGGTGGGTGGAGGAAGGGGGGCACGTCCCTCCAACCCTGAGGCAGCTTTCTGTCCCCCTACACTTTCCCCGGGGGCACAGGGCAGCATGCTACCTTACTGTTTGGGCTTCAGAGCCTACGCTGCAAGTCCTGGAGATCGGTAGCTCTGTCCTTTTGCCCGTGAAATGAGGTACACTGGGTAAATGAGGATAAATGACACCTTACAACGGACATAAGGAGTGCATGGGATTGCAGCCCTGGTGTCTGGAGGCATGTGCATTTAGGGCGAGTGGGACTTTGCCCCCCAATTCCCACACCTCCTGAAAGACAGTTTTGTGCTGAAGCTCTGAGCTTCCATCCACATGGGGTTGTGACCTGGCCACAGTGGCAGGCCACGAGTGACAATCTGGTTAATCTCTAGATGGGTGCTGCAAAGTGCAGTGGGCCGGGATGCTGGCCCCTGGGGTTAACCCGAGCTGTCACCTCCAGCAGGTCCCTTCTCCCACACTGGGCTGCACCTTCAAAGGGCCTCTCCAGTGGTAACAAGGCTCTGTCCTGTGGAGTTCCTGTCAGGAAGGGGCTAAGTTCTCACGCACAGACAGAGAAATGAGCACTTGCTGAGTGCAATCACGACCAGCTGATGTGGACTGCAAAGATGGGGTGCTGCTGATCACTTGCCCTGGACACCCCGAACCTTCTGTTGCCAACAGGCTGGTTAACTCCCTACCGCTTTCCTGTGACAGGATTCTAGGACTCTGCTCAGATTCAGGCCAAGAGGAGCAGCGTCTACTGCATTCCTACCAGGGGCAACAGGGACGGGAGGGGGGACAGCGCTATGGCCCTTACGTGGGTTTCTGGGTCCAGGGAACCTGGACGTGCCTCTACAACACAGGAGCAGCACAGTGGATCTCAGGGCCCTTCCTGCACTAGGATTAGGGTGCTGGACATCTGCAGAGTGCAGTCTATGTGCTTGCATGTGCATCGCTTCCTTTAAAAACCATCCTGGGAAGGAAACTCTGTTAGTGCCTTGCTGGGCAGCTGGGCAAACAGGCCCAGAGACGTTAGGAAACTAGCCCAAGATCACACAGCTAGGAACAGCAGAGTATTATTAAATCCCTGCCCTCTGGCTATGGAGACAGGGCCTCTCAGTGAGCTTACTTCTCAGTCTCCCACGTTCTGGCTGTAGGTATTAGTGGCTGGTCTTTTCTACAGGCAAAGACTGGGGCTCTGTACACCAAGCTACTTGCTTTATAGCATGGTGGCTGCCAATCTGTGGCTGACTCTTCTATCATTGTGCCCCCCCACACACACACACACACACTGCCCCAGGCTGAAGACTGGCCTCCGTGACAGGAACAGTAAGAGCAAGTAACCACATGCCTCCTTGGTGCTGGGGCTGGGTCCTTTGCATACCTCCTTATTAATCACCATGGGAAAGAAGGCGAGATGGCTCATCAGATAAAGGCACCTATCAAGAAGCCTGACAATCGGTGTTCAATCCCCAGGACCCGTGTTATAGAAGATGACTAACTCTGCTGATCTCCACCTACACAAAGTTGGACATCTGTGCTGGCACACACAAATAAGCAAATAAAATGTATAAAGTATATGCAATCATTATGATCATCACAGGCCCAGGAAACGGAGGCCCTGCCCACTCTGCAGAGAGCCCTGCAAGCTTATTTGGACGGGAAGTCCATGCCTCTCTGACATCCAGCTGGGCAGGAAGTGTCCCATCTGGCAAACTTACAGAGGAAGGGAAAGCCATGTACTCTGGCCTGAGTGACAGGCCAAGAGTGGACTGCCTTCTCTGGTGGCCAGTGGGGCCTTGGGAGTATCTTCCGATGGGGCCTGCTGAGCCGGATGTAGATGAGAACAAGCTTCTGAGACAGTGGAATGCCTCACAAAAACTGGCTGGAGAGACGCCTCAGCAAGACCATCCACCCTCAGAGAAAGAACAGCTTTGATTCGAGGAAGGGTGGGGCAGAACAGGGTGGTTGGCATGGGGAGAGGCCACACAGGGAGACCACACTCAGACAGTGACCATTCTTACCAGAGCTCCTGTCAATCTTGGCAAAGGGAGGCACCAGTGTGAACTCAGGACCTTCCTCACGTGCAGGCACCCAGCGGAGTCCCCAGGACCAGATTGTGGGAGCCTGCATTGCACACAGCAGGGCTGGGCAGGATGGATCTGTCTATTCCTGCCTATCCTGGGGCATCCTGTGTCTACGGGGCTCAGGCTACTTGAGGTCACTGAGGCATTAGAGGCCACCCAACAGCCCCTACAGAGTCTGGGAAGGAAGCAGGAGCGGGCCACCAAGCTGGATTCAGGTCAGTGCACCCGCTCCTACCACTGAGATCCTCTCCCTCGCTCTGAGGCTGGGGCCTTGTCTTTTCTGGGTGCTCTCATGGACTCTGAGAACTGTCGCCACTGACGGGGGCTCTAAGACAGGCAGTTCTCAGGCCTTGCTCAGCATCACCAGTGGCTCCAGCTCCTAGAAACAGCTAACAGGAAGAAATGACCAGCCCAAGGTCACTCAGCAAGAAAGCCGTGAGCCTGGGTTTGAACCCAGGTCTGTCTGACTGTAGAATGTTACGCCAATAAGGACTAGTTACGCATAGCCTGTGGTCACCTCTACCTGTCCCTTTGTGAAGACCTTGGACAGGCCCCAGAGACTGCCAGGAGAGGGGTGCTAGGGTAGTCTGGTGGACTGGTAGAGACTCCACCTTGTCGCTCACACCTTGGGTTCCAGGCAGCTGACCCCAAGCCCCAAAGCAGTCTTCCTGACTGGGGACCCCACCCCTCCCTTCCCCTGGTCAAGGGTACACCATGGGGCGGAGCCTGCTTTGTCGGTAGCCAAACCTGAAATTACCTGCTGTTCTGTGAAGCAAATTCAGTTAAGGTACAAGGTTAGAAAGGACAGGGAGTTTACGGTCTTGGGTCTCAGAGATTGAAAGAATGTCTGGTATTTCCTGAAAACCAGTTACGGTAGTGGGTTAGCCTTGAGCCATGTGTAACTTTCCCACCAGTCTGTACTCTTTTTTTTTTTTTTTTTGGTTTTTCGAGACAGGGTTTCTCTATGTAGCCCTGGCTGTCCTGGAACTCACTCTGTAGACCAGGCTGGCCTCGAACTCAGAAATCCGCCTGCCTCTGCCTCCCAAGTGCTGGGATTAAAGGCGTGCGCCACCACTGCCCGGCCCAGTCTGTACTCTTAAGCCCCTACTCTGAAGTAAACGTTGGAGCTTGAACGGAGGGACTCTGTCTTGCTCCCAGGTACCTCGTGTTTCTCGTCTCGTTCTTTCATCCGTCAGTCCCCTTTCCCTAGGACCACGATGAATTCCCTGAAGGCCGGGGCACTGCTTACTGCCAGGAATGCTGTGGGGACCAGACAATGAGTTCCTAGCACCCTCAAGTAGCAGTCAGAACACCCCAGGACCTCAGGACCCTTGCAGGTTTCCTGGAACAAGGCTGCTCTTGTTGACTTCAGTGCAAATCATCGCTCGCTCCTAATGCGTGGTCATTTGAGTGCTCACACACTCCCATGGCTGTCCTGGCAGAAGCTCCAGAACAAAAGCAGCATCTGGAGCCCAGAGAGGTTGAGTGCCTTGGGCCCAGCCACACAGGTAAGGATGGAGGAGGATCTGCACTTGGGGCTTTGAACTCAAGGGATTTGTTCTTTCCATTGTCCTGGGTGCCTAGTGATCTCCCTTACAGAGTAAATTCCCAGAAGAGCTGTGACTTAAATCCTACACCCTGGGGACTGTACCAAATGGAGCCCAACTGAGCCCAGTCCCTCCTACAAGTGCTTCCTGTGAAACTAGACAACAGCTGGGTCTGTGCTGAGCAGTTTCAAACACAGACATCCAACCAACCGACAATACCAGTTCCCCTTCTCGGAGAAGAAAGGGGGGACGCTTTCTTATTTCAATGCCACTTAGCCTGCTAGCCCACATTTCAGCAGCTTTGGGAAGAGCCACACCAGCTCCCTGTCCCTGAGGCTGAGTGGGACACCCGGCGGCAGGGCTATGTGATGGAGAGGAGGCAGTCGGCCTCCTGACAGAGATCCTTATACTTCACGCTGAGGCACAAGACCATCTCTTCCCCCAGCCAACCCAGAGGTTATCCTTAGGAAGCCATGCCCAGCCCGTGGTTATGCTTGGAGTGAAACTCTTACACTGTACTTAATGGGAACAAAACAGAAACAACCTTTGTCCGTTAGTGAGGCGGTTCCGTGAATTATGGTGACACATCCAAACAGACAGTCAAAACAGTAAAGTCATTTCATATGAGCTGAGCAGACTGTACTCCCAGCCACTCAGAAAGCAGAGGCAGGAGGACTGTCTGAGCCCAGGAAATCAACATCAACCTGGGCAACATAGGAAAAAGTACTCCAGTATTTATTATTATCGTTATTATTGCTTGATCTTTTTAGATAGTCTATGTAGCCTTGGCTGTCCTAGATATCACTATGTAGACAAGGCTGGCCTCAAACTCAGAGACCTTTCTGCCTCTGCCTCTCAAGTGCTAGGTTGAAAGCATACATACGCCATGCCTGCCTCAAAGGTTTTTAAAAATTTAATACAAATCCTCCATGACAGTTAATCTTCACTGTCAACCTGACTGGATTTAAAAAATCATAAAGAGACACACCTCTCTCTGCATGTTACTCAGGAAACACACTGTATAAAAAAGCTGAGTACCTCTTCCTGCTTCCTCACTATGGAAACAATAACAACCCCCTCACATTCCTGCCCCAGCCCTTTCCCACCAAGATAGACTGTGTGCCCTTAAACTGCGAGCCAAAAGAAACCCTCCCTTCCTTAAGTTGACTTTTGTCAAATATTCGGCCATACAAATGAGAAAACCAACCAACACACATTCTTTTGGTTTATTTTGTTTGCTTTGTTTTTGTTTTTTCGAGACAGGGTTTCTCTGTGTAGCCCTGGTTGTCCTGGAACTCACTCTGTGGACCAGGCTGGCCTCAAACTCAGAGATCCCCCACCTTTGCCTCCTGAGTGCTGGGATTAAAGGCCTCAGTCACCACTGCCAACACAAAAGTCCCTCCCATAGAGTCCAAACTGTATACACAAAGGCAAATGCACAGAGGAAAAACTGGAAGGCCACGAACAGAGATGTCAGCAGTGGCATCGGCAGTGACGTCAGCAGTGACGTCAGCAGTGCCTACATTTATGAGACAGAGCAAGTGCAATCTATTTATTTCACCCACTTTCTACTTTTTGGATCCCCTACATCCATAAATGCATGAAGCTTCTCAAATCCATATCCCTTGCCGCTGCCACAGCGGTGACTCATCTGGATAGGCAGAGATCCTCCAGCACTGACGACTGGAGGAGAATGTGGGTCTGGATCACATTTCTTGTAACACCAAGCCCGATCCTGAGGGGTCCACACACAGGCCCCAGACTCAGGCTTCTAGTTACCCTTTAGGCTCCCCTGGGGTTTCCTATCAGGCCTGCTTCTCTGGATCCGACTCCAGCAGCCTGTATTCCCTGAGAGTGAGGAGCAAGGGCTGTGGTGCTGACATTATCTGGTCCAGCACAGCATCCTCCCCTAAAGGAGGAGATGCTCAGGCTGTCCCCAGCATCTTCTCTTTAGAGGGTCTATAGAATAGGAGCTAGCACCATTGCAGGGGGAGGAGTGACACCCGAAACAGGCTGAGCTTGCAGCCTTTAGGAGATGCAGAGAGGGGCCCCAGGTCCAAAGAAAGCTGCAGTAGGAAGGAGGCACAGCCAGAAGGGTGTCAGGAGAAACGTAAGGGCATGTGGTTAACCTGCTGTCACCAGCCAACATGAAGGACACCCCAAGATTTTATCTAAAGGCAGCCTGATCCGGGCCTCTTAGACACATGTTCGCTCTCTCTCTAGAGAGAATGCCAGCTTGCCACCACCCTCCCGTAAGGTAAATTTACCCAGTCTTCCACGTTCCCTGTCCCTCACCATCCTCGCCTTCCCAAGCTCCATTGCTCAGAAGTACAGGAGCACCTGGGTCCTCTGAGTCCAAGGAAGCTTAGAAGAGCCCAGAAAAGGACAGACCAAAGTGAAACTGCGCTTGACGCCCCAGAGGTCTTTGTCAACTCACCAAACATGCTGCCCTCGAAGCCGTCCTTTGTGAGTGGCCGGAGCTCATTCTTGCCCATCGCATAACGGCGGTAATTCTGCCACGAAAACCGCATCATCTGCGGGAAAGAGCAGGGGGCCAGGCCCCGGTGAGACGATGCTGGCGGCCAGTGGTACCCACCATGCCCTTTACCAAGGTCTCGGCATGATTTTAGTCCCAGTCAGAGCTGTGCAGACAGTCACTCCTTTCTAGTCACGCCACACACCGAAGACCACGCACAGGTTTTCCAGAAGGAACCTAAAGTGCTGACTGAATTCTAGCTTCCTTCAAGGCCAAGAGAAAAACCAGAAAGAAAAGGGAAACCTCTTAGGCGGGGAGTGTGGTTCAGTGGTAGGAGCAGGGTGCAGGAGGAGGGCCGCAGGAGCTCTGGGGTGACAGTGGGGCGGAGTGGGGCTTTCTTGTTTTTTGAGGCAGGATCTCATATAGCCCAGGCTGGCCTCTAGCTCACTCCACTGCCAAAGATAATCTTAAACCTCTGGTCCTCCTGTCTGCACCTCCCATGTGGTTCTGGGCTGGAAGCAGTAGGTGTTCTGCATGTTAGGCAAGCATGGTACCGACTGAGCCACTACAAACCCTTCAGCCAGTTCTTGCTAGTTCCCATTTCTGTGTTTCCAAACACTGCCGTGGCCTTGGTTTATTCTGTCCTGTGTTTCCTGCGGCAGTGCCTGCCTCTGAGGCAACCCCACCCCCTTCCCCGTGCTCCCAGTGGTCAGCCCTTTCCCTGGTATCCAGGCTTAAAGGCCATCTCTTCTGATAATCATTGTTGCTGTGACCAACATCCGCAGGAGAGTGACCTCACGGGAGTGCAGCCTGGACTCTGACTGGCAGGATCTCTAGCACTGTGTCCCCATGTCCCAGATGATGATACAGAGTCCCCAAGAGGGAAAGCAGGAGGGAGAGCACAGCTAGCCAGACTGGAACACGCCTGTCGCCCACATCAGCGGGCCCCCATCCTACATAGCCACTGTGGGGCTCCCTGCTCCTATCGCTCATGCCAGCGTCATGGCAATGCATAGCAAGAACTCAGCACGGCCTGGAGGACGCCCCCACTCCTCTGTTATTTTCTACTTATCTCCAATTGGCAATAACGGAGAATAATTGTGGGGTATGCGCATGGAAGAAGAATGGAGTCCCTCCCTCCCTCTCTCTCTGCACCCCCTGCCCCGCCGCCCCTGCAGTTGGCAGTAGAGTAGGCAGCAGCAACAAGATCTCAGAACATAAGCCACAGCAGAGCAGTGTAGGCTGCCGCACCCCACCCTGAACCAACCCCTACTTAGAAAGAAAGGAGTGCTCGGGAGGAGTCATGAGGATCCCAGGTGGATATTCAGAGTTGCCCCCTCCAGGCTGTGACCGGCCAGCTACATCAGTGGAGGAGGACAGA
Organism: Uromys caudimaculatus; assembly: GCA_028551405.1. NCBI lineage: Eukaryota > Metazoa > Chordata > Mammalia > Rodentia > Muridae > Uromys > Uromys caudimaculatus. Next base: position 122,393,348 of record CM052702.1, read on the forward strand.
GGTGGCCAAAGGCACAAATGATCCCTGTGTTACCTGGGGCTGGACCGGCAAGGCCCACAATTGCCTCTATGTGCAAACCCTCAAACACGCACGCGCCACCCCTCAGGCTGAGATGCTTGGGCACCAGATGAGCTTGCACACACCTAGTGAGTGCCTGACAGGCCTGGGCGTGGGCTATGGTTTGAGCTGCACATGAAGGCAAGGCTCTCCCAGCAGCCCCACCCTCTCCGCCCTACCAGCTGCTCATCTTCCTTCAGGCCCCAGCTGAAGGATGCGTGTACAGTTCCAGCCCCGCCTGAGGCAGCCCATGCTCTAGTTCACTATCACCTGGTTACACAGTGTGTTTGAGGCCAGTCTGGGCTGCGTGAGACGCTGCCTCAAAAACAAACAAGCAAAAAGATACTCTGGGGTCTGGGATCAAGGTTTTTTCCCACTGCCACCAAATTAACCCCCTACCCCCTATTCATGTGGCACCACCCTCTGGCGCTGGCACATACAAGAGGCTTGTTAAATATTTGCTGAAGTGTTGAATGAAAGAACAAACAGGAAAATTAGCCCTGCAGTCTCACCCATGGCCAGGAGACCCTATGTGGACTTCATGATATGGATGGGGACCGGTCACTGAGCAAGGGCTGCTCAGAGAGACTGTCTTCAGAGGAGTCTGCTGGTTCCCAATCGCTTGGTCAGATAGGTGCACACAGGGGGACCTTGTCCAAAGGCATGATGTAATTCTAAGGTTCTAAAGACCTCATAGGTCACTCAGGCCACTTCCTGTCAGGCTACTTCCTGTCTCACCCACGTTCCTAAGTAGAACATTAAGTTAATTCTACTTGAATACCCCCAATGATGTGGGGTTCACCACCTTACTGGACTGTCAACGACATCAACTACAGAATGTCACAAGTCCTTCTGAGTCCATCCAATCTGCCCTCCCCTAGTGCCCAGAGTCAAGAAGCATCTTCCACGCCAAACACACTCCCCTCGGGGACCCAACTCTCTTGTCCCCCTAGCTGATCAGCCTTGCTCTGTCAACAGGTTCCCCCAGCCTAACCTCCGAATCCTGTGTTCAGCCATGGCACCCTCTGTGACCACATACTTTCCCATACCACATTTCCCTCGGGTACCCCATGACTTCAACACCCATTTTGATAAAAAGCAGAAACACAGTATCAACCTGCTTGGGCCACCCTGCAGCTGCGGATCTGCCCTTTGACACCCACTTTACCGGGCTCTGTCTGCTATCCCACACCTGGTGACACCCATTTCTGTCCCACATCCTACACTACCCTGACCTTTGTGAACCAGATCTGACCGTACAGTTCAATGTCTGCCTGCTTTGGGCAATAGGTGCACTTGGACTAGACAGGCTGGCATCTGTGTGCAACCCAGATTTGGGACATAAGTGTAAATGGCCGGGCTGAGGGCAAGGACTCACCAGAGGCCTTCCTCTTGGATCTAACACCACTTGCTGACCATCAGCCAAGGGCTTACCAGAAAAACCCAACTCCCCACGTTTGTACGTGAAGACAGTGAAGAAAAATGGGTTCGGGCTGGCAGGATTGTTCTTGGAGAACTTGTTTTGGCTGCCTCTGATCATTCCTTTTTGTTCTAAACCCTTACAAATCACTCACTTAAAGACCCATTGGTCCTATACGGATGGCAATATGCAGAAAGATGACAGTAAAAGCATTGGCAGGGATACAGGGAGACGGAAGGCCTCATCAATGGTGGGTGGTGATGGAGAGTGACAGGAAAAGGTTCCCATGTGGATCGGTCTGGTTTCTCTTTCTGCTGTGATAAACACTGTAACCAAAGCAACCTGGAGAAATTACAGTTCCACATCACAGTCTATCACTGAGGGAAGCTGAAGCAGAAACCTGGAGCATAGCCCAGGAGATACACTGTTACTGGTTCACTTGCTCACTTTGGAAGCCTAGGAATGGTACTGCCCACAGTGGGCTAGGCTCCTCCCACATCAACCAACAGTCAAAACAATTCTCCACAGACCACAGGCCAAACTGATGTAAGCACTTCCACCACTGAGACATTCTGATCCTAGGTGATTCCTGGTTGTGCTGACAATAAACACCAAGTGAAGGGAGTTAGCAGTTAACACAGTCTTTCTAGGTAAGATGACCACAGGCAAAATGGCTGTGGAAAAAAATTCGTTAGCCTAGGAGGCCCAGGAGGTCCATCCTCAGAAAGGCCTGCTTGCCAGGCTGGGCTTCAGCCAGCCTCTGGGCAGATGAATTTCTCGAGTGTTTCACGCCTGGCTGACTAATAAGGAGACCCACTGAACCAAGACAATACAAACACACTTACACAGAGCATCTGCTCTTCTGCCTGTGGCCTGGAATTTTAGGACATGTTAGGCAGAGGGTGCTGACGTGACCAGTCTCTAAGAAGCACACCTAAAGTCTACTGAGGGAGGCTCAACTGATGAATTGCCCAGATCAGATGGGGTCATGGCCGCATCTGTGAGAAAGATCTTCACTGATGTGGGAGAGCCCAGCCCCCTGCGGGCAGCACTATCCTTAGCCAGGCGGGTGGCATGATAAAGGGAGCTGAGCATGACACCAAGGAGCGAGTCAGTGAACGACACTCCTCCATGGCTTCTCCTTCAGTACCTCCCCTGAATTCCATCACTGATGGCCTGTAACTGGAAGGTGAGCCAAAGAAACTCTTTCTTCCCCAAGTGGCTGAAACTTTCATAGCAACAGAGTGAAACTGGAACACAGACATCTACATAGAAACGTGGGCACAAGCGCTCGTGGCAACACTATTTTAAACAGCCAGAAAGTGGAAATAAACCACAGGTTCATCAACTGGAGAATGAGTCACAAGCCGCGGTTTATCTATCCAGAAGAATATTAAGTGACCATAAAAAAGACATCGGAATGCAGCAACTCGGATGAGGCCTGCAACCCTACATTAAGGAAAAGGAGCCAGGCACAAAAATGCCACTTAGTGTATGATTCTAATTAAGAGTGACACCCAGACAGGAACACTGGTGACAAAGTGAATCACTGGCTGTCGGAGGCTGGGGAGCAGGAAGGAAGGAGACTGCCATTGGAGATGAAGTGTGGTGCTAACATTCTGGTTCTAATGGGTTTTCCCTGGTGCTGTGGGAAGTGCTTAATCTTGCTGAGAACACACGGTTCCATATTTAGGGGCATCATGTCTGCAACATACTCTCAAATGGTCCCAAGCATAGTCATGCACGTTTATACACACACGAGAATGAAGAAAGAAAGCACGCGTGCGTTAGGGAATCTCGCTGAAGGTCGACACCATCTTCACTGTCTGTCGCGTGGAATTCTACTTCCCAACACTTACCCTCAGGTCTTCCCGCCCCAGAGCCTCCCCTCCACAGCAGGCTCTCCGCCAAACCCAGCCTGTCCCGGAGAAGACAGGACCCAGCAGACAAAGTGGAGACTGGCAACCTGGCTGTTCTCTTGGCATGAGACTGCCATGTTCATTCAAACGGACTGCCCATTCTCAGTGGTTTGTGCTTTTTAATCAGAGGGTGCTCTTACAGTTTCACACACTTTCTAGAAGGTTCCCTCAGTGTTGGCTCCGCCCCCTCACTGCTCCTTCCTCTTCTAGGTTCTTCTGGGCTCAGTTCTGTGCCCTCGACATCCCCTTCAGCGTGCTGTGGTGTACGTGAGGTCTGTCTCCAACAGGGCCGTGTGTTTGGTCCTCAGTGTAACAGAGCTGTGAGGGGCCAGGTGGAGGTGACCACGCCACAGGGGGATGACCCTGGGAAAGGGTCAGTGAAGGTCCTGTTGGAGGAGGCTGCTGCACTGGACAGAACTGGCTGCTAGGAGGGGGGATTATTTTGGAGTGGCTTCAGATTCTTGCCTCTCCCTCTTTTTTTCTCCGGCCCACCCTACACGCTCCCTTCCCCTTTCTGTTCCTCCACAAGATGTGGCTCAGCAATGTGGCGTGGAGAATAACACTTCTGGACTCCATGACTGCGGGACAAACTGATCTTTTTTTCCTTTTAAAGTACCCGCCTCAGGCATTTTGTTATAGCAACACAGAGGAGACTATGACTTATTTTTATAGATAAATAAAAAGAAAAATAAGGTTGGTACCTATCCATGCACCTGTCTATAATGTAATATAGGAGAAGTACAGAGACTTAAAGTAGAAAAGCAGACAGAAGGAAAACGATTACCCATCATTCAATCTGATCACATTCCTATTGTGGTGTCTCGTTGCTTCCAGTGAATATGACACAAACACACTCAGTGTCACAACAGACACGTCCTAAACATCACTGTTAATGGCTACGTAACAGCCTGGAGCACAGCCATCAGCTCCTGCTTCATCTGCCTGCCCAACCGTAGAGATTTCTGTGAGCTCTTCTTTGTAAAGCAACGCTACGCTACGGTGCTCATCTTTGTACACGGAACATTCCAGACACTTTCCTTCATCCAGAGCCTCATCGTAGGAAACAGATGAGACGTTATTAGCATGTGTGAAGTGCTCAAAGATGGCAGCTGGGTTGGCTGGGGCCACAGCTCTCTTGGTTGAGTGAAGTGCTTACTGAACAAGCACAAGGACCTGAGTTCATCACTCTGGAGCCTGTGAGGAAAGCTGAGCCCAGTGAGTTCCTCATGCCTCTCACCGCGGTGCTCGGTAGAGCCCACAGGGGCTCATTGACTAACCAGGCTGGCCAGAACAGCAGGCTCCAGGTTCAGTGAGAGACTCATTTCTCAAAATTAGGTGGAAGGGATGGAGAGACGACTGGGTGGGTCAGAGGACTTGCTGTGTTGCAGAGAACCCAGTTCAGTTTTGAGCACCCATGTCTGGCAGCTCACAGCTGCCTATAACTGTGGCTCTGGGGGAATCTGACATCTCTGACCTCAGTGGGTGGGGGCAAACACGCACCATCACACATATGCACACAGCAAACACTTAAAAATAAAGTAGATTTTTTAAAAATTTAGACAGAGAGTAGGATGCTTGACATTAATCTCAGGCCTCCCTGTGTGCATGCACGGACAGGCACGTGCACATACATACATACATACATACATACATACATACATACCACATGCACACACACATGCGAGCACACACGCAGATGAAGCTAATAGCTTGTTTGCTCGATGTTGTATAAAACTTGGCTGAGCCAGACTCAGTGGCTCACACCTGTGATCCCAGCACTCAGGAGGTGGACTCAGGGGTATCCCTGCAATTCAAAGCTAGCGACACATTAGACCAACCCAAATGTAGGGACAACAACAGGGTCATAGAAGGCCCTGGGGTACAGGATGACACCACAGTCCTACTTCCATGTCTCGTCTTCCTCTCCCTGCCCCAAAACAAAGCATAACCTACGGAGCGGTCTCTGTCTCCATTTGGTGCCTACCTTGCTCCCTGACTTCCACATGGCCACAGACAGACATAACACCAGTGCTTTCAAAAATAATTATGCAAGGGCCTTAAAAAAAAAAAAGAAAGAAAGAAAGACTGAGAAGCAAAATTGTACACAGATATTTTAAAGTATGTCTTCAAATCCTTGGTGCCAGGCAAGGATTGCTCATTATGTGCCATTAAGAGGAAAAGCAAGATATCAAATTTTATGGTGTGAAATCAATCGTGCCTGCCTCAGGCTGCTTTCTTTTAGCACCCAGGTCCACCAGCCCAGGGGGCAGGCCCACCCACAATGCACTGGGCTCTCCCACATCAATCACTGAGAAGATGCCTACAGGATAATAGGGTGGGGCATGTTAGACTGATGGTCTCTCTTCTCAAATGACCCTCTGTCAAGCTGATATGAAAACTCACCAGGACAGGCTCTGGGGTTCAGGCTGGCTGGGATCTAGGCCTGGGCTTCTCTTCCGGTTACTCCTCCTGCTGGACAATGCCCAGTCCAGACACCACCCTCTGTCCAGCTCGGCTGCATCTGCCCCATAGTCTTTGTGTTATATTTCTTCCAAGGCAACAAGCTATTTCTTCTGCCTTTCATGTGAACAACCTTTATTTTGCACATCGCAAACATTTCCAGAGAGCACTGTGGGAAAGTCACAATCTATAGGTTCATACAAATAAAAATCGTCCAACGCCTCCCCCTGAGATGTAACCACCATCAATATTTTTCTGTCTTTCGGGTTCTTTAACACATATACACATTTGCCAACTTCATGCCGCACATTTGGATATCTCGTTCTTCTGCTTAATGGTACATAATGAGCATTCTTTGCCTGGTACTAAGGATTTGAAAACACACTTTTAAATAACTGCAGACTGTTTTGCATCTCAGACTTTTTTCTTCTGAGTCTTAACTGTGCTGAAGTCACCAGTCGGGACAGACTGCTTGGCCAGTAAGCTCCAAGGCTCCATCTCCGTCTGCCTCTCCAGCTCTGCACTGTCACGACGCCCGGCTTCCTTTATGAGTTCTGGGGGACTGAACCTAGGTCCTTATGCTTCCGGGATGCACTTCACAGTCAGAGCCATCTCCCTAGTCCACGTGACTCTTACAGAGGTCACATCGTCCGGCTTAATGCTCACCTCTTCTTCCCTGCTGGTCCCACATAACTTCCTGTCCCAAACAGGGCGTTCCTTTCTTCTTCAGAGGCCACCTCTGGGACTGGGTCTCCT
>CM052702.1:122400459-122458092 GCA_028551405.1 Uromys caudimaculatus
CACACACACACACACACACACACACACACACACACACACACACACACACACATACACACGTACAGACACACACAAACACAGAGAAACACACACAGATACATACAGATACACACACACATGCACACAGACATACACAGGCACACACTAATACTGACAAACACACATGTACACAGACACACAAAGGCACACACAGACACATACACACATACACACGCAGGCACACACAGGCACACACACACACATACACACACACACACACACATTCCTTCCCTGTCTCACAGATATTGTGAGATTAGCACACCGTCGCGCTCACTGACAGATAAAGAAACTGAGGCACATCCTTGAGGACCACAGCAAGCTTCAGATACATGGTACTCCACTGTTACCTCACCAAACACTCAATAACCCCCAGAAGGTGTCACCACAAGCTGCCACATCCCAGACTGCAGAGTGCCCCCCTTCCCAAGGAAACAGCAGTTGACATGACCCTGCAGTTAGCTTTGACCAGAACCCCCCGAGTCTCCTTTTGCCCACACCTCACATGCATCCTGTCTGAGGGCTACCCTGCCCTCTCTCTACCCCAGACACTCCCCTGACTCACAGGCCCCCTGGGCAAATGCCTGTCTCTGACTTTTCTCTGAACTCAATCTCTGCTCACCACACTTCAGACACAAACTTTGAGCTGGCCTCAGACGCACCTGGCCCTCAAGCCGAGGTAGCATAGTAGTCCCAAGGTGGCATCAGTGAGTCCAAGAGGTCACAGGGCAAGATGATATTAAAGCTTAGGTGGATCTAGACTGTTTATCAGCTGACCTTGACCCTGGGAGATGAGCCTGATCTGGACAAGCCACCATGATTGCTAGGATCCAGTCAGGGTCTCGGTGGTGGACAGGAAAGGTCTCTGCAGGCCGTGGCACAGCTGAGGATGAAGAAGGAGCCAGAAGCAAAGGAATGCAGACCTGCCTCCTAAAAGGCTTTTTCCCACGGCAGCTGACTTTAAGGGCTAACCTGACAGGGCTGAGGGAAGCTCCGAGGTTGGTGAAGTGTGGCTTCTGAGTGAGTTTCTGAGAATGCTCGTGGGAGAGAGAGATTTGAGTCAGTGGGCTGAGTTAGAAGGCAGGCAGGCATGCCCTGCTCAGTGTTCATTGGAGCTAGCCAAGCACAGAAGGGACCAACCAAGCAAGGAGAGCATGTTCCTTCTCTTCTGGGCTACCACAGAGACCCTTGTCTGGTCTTTGTACAGCAGAGCTCTGGGTACCCTGGCACTTTGGCCCAAGAGACTCACATGTCCCCTCACACAGCTAACAACCCCCTCTCCCCAGTTCTCAAGCCGTGGCCTTGTACTGAGTGGCATCACAAGCCTCCGTGGCTCTCAGGACCTGTTATGGGACTTCTCAGCCTTCCAGACTGATAGCTCTCCTGTGGAGGGCTGGTCATTTGCTATGTATTATAATGCTAGGGGGGCTGGAGAGATGGCTCAGCAGTTAAGGGCACTGACTGTTCTTCCAGAGGTCCTGAGTTCAAATCCCAGCAACCACATGGTGGCTTATAATGCTAGGCCTACAGTGAATTTTCACATTTACAAGCTTTTGTGGTGCAAACTTTGTTCCTTAATTTAATACTATTGGTTAAATAAAATTGGCTACAGCCAGTGACTGGAGGGGTTAGAGGTGGGTGGGTTTTGAGTTACCAGATGGAGAGAGGAGAGACGCGGAGAAGGAGGAAGAAGGAGAGGAGAGGAGGAAGCCGCCATGAGGGGAGTGGGCCCATGAGCACATGGCCAGGAGAAACAGCAAGTATCTGGGGTACACCGCTGGGGAGGTAGCCAGGCCTGCAGGTAGAAGAGTAGATTAGGGGTGACCCCCAGTCATTGTCAAAGCCAAATAAAATAACCATAGTCTGAGTCTTATTTATCTGTAAGCTAGTTGGGGATAAATTTAGATTGGTGGCACTACGCCATCCATACTTTTATCTAGTCTCATTTTTTTTTCTTTTTCTTTCATTTTCACTTCTTACCTCCTTATTTTGTTTTTGGAATAGTGTAATGCTGTTTCCCAGGCTACCTCAAACTCCCTGGCCCAAGCAAATCCCCCTGACCGCCCGGGCGGTAAACTACAGCTGTGCTCCCTGCTAGGGCTCCACAGGCCTCACTGCAGGACCCAGCTCACTTCTGGTTCCTTACTCTATTGCTTCTAACTCCCTGGAGAACCCTGCCTGATTTACTCTCCCAGAACAGAATGGATGCAGTCCAGCCAACACGTTGATTCTTAGCCCAGTGAGACCCATCTCAGACTTCAGACCTCCAGAACTAGAGAGAACAAATGCATGCATGAAGTCACTGAGTTTGTGACACCAGTCACCCAGGCCTCAGGACACTGACACACTCCCTAGAATGAACAAGCCAAGCCTGGGATTGCCTGCCGCATGGCACCTCCTGCCCAGGGTGTCTGTTCTGGCTCAGGGGCAGGCCACTGTAGCAGCAACTGATTTCTCTACTAGACAGTAATTCCATTTGTGTCTTTCTATGCTTCCCCTGAATGCGTGACCCAGTCACCTCTGTATTTCTAACACCTGGCATGACTTCTCAAAGAGTCACACAGCACACAGCACACCTGTCCTGACAATGGCACTGAATGCCTCCCGCACTTAAACCTGACACAGGGCCAGGCCCTTCTTAGACATTTAATCCTATGCCAACCCTGTCAGCTGCGGTATCATTTCCACCCACTTATGTGTGCTTGTGTGTGTGTGTGTGTGTGTGTGTGTGTGTGTGTGTGTGTGCACACATATGTGAGGGGTGAGAATTACATGTGCACACTTGCATGTAGAAACCAGAAGACAACCTCAGGTATTGACCTCCTTGATTCTGAGACAGGATCTCTCTGGCCTGGGACTCATCCAGTAAGTGAGGCTGGCTGGCCAGTGAGCCCCAGGGGTCTTGCCTGTCTGCCTCCCCAGTCATGGGATTACATTGGCTGTCCTGGAACCCATTATGTAGACCAGGCTGGCCTTGAACTCACAGAGGTCTGCATCTGTGCTGGGAATAAAGGGGTCTGTCACCACTCCCAGCTACACCTTGGCTTTTTGACCTAGGTTCTAGTTATCTAGTTGTCTGTCTCAGGTCTTTACTAATGCTCAGCAAGCATTCTACCAACCGAGGCATCCTCCTAGCCCCTCCATCCTGGTCTTAACAGAAGAGGCTGTGGAGCCCTAGGGGATGTAATCACCTGCTCATGGCCACACAGCAGGCTGAGCAAGGCACTGGTGTAAGAGGAGGGCTCAGGAGCCTGCGCACTGATCCATGGGAGCAAACTGAGTCCCACCCAGCAATCTCCAGGGGTCTTATTAGAGTCTCCTCTTCCCAACCTTAGGGGTTGTGGGGCTGGCAGTGGCAGAAGCAATGTGAAGCCTGGGTCTGACTGATTTGAAAGACCATATCCCTTCATCTTACCAGGATGCTCTAACCAGCTAATGAGAACCAACAAAACATCACCCTGGCACCTCTAGACAGCATGTGGCATCACGCATCGGCAGAATGAGGGCTGGCTGCTGCCCTGGCAGGGCCAAGGAGTCCATCCTGATGTCTGTTCTCTGTGAAGGCAAGATGTCACGTTTCTGTTTCCTGGAGGCTATCTAGGTGGAAGGGATGGGCGGCCTGCTTTTTTGATGCACAGCCTGGAGCCTCTGAAGATGTAAAAGAGGCCGTTCTTTTGTCTGAGCTGTGAGATCTGAGACTGGGTTTTAAGAGCCTAGGAAGCAGGCTCAGCCAGTAAAGAACTTGGTGTCCAGCAAGGAGACCTGAGTTCAGATCTTAGCATCTGCATCAAGAACAAGGAGAGGTGGCCCACATCTGTGACCTCAGAGTTAGGGAGAAAAACACAGAGAGTCCATTTGGCTCACTGATTCAGCCAGACTAGGGTCAGTGAGAAGCCCTGTCCCAAAAATACAGTGGAAAATGACTGACATCACCCAGTATCAACCTTTGACCTCTACATGCATCTATATCCTCAGACACGTGAACATGTATATACACAACACACACACACAATGTGTAAGCCAGTTTGAGTGAAAGCTAAAAACCACAAGAGTCAGTGGTGGACGGACCCAGGCTGAGCACAGAGAGCTAGGTTTCAGCCTTCAGCTTGAAGTCTTGGTGACCTGTGCAGAGCCTGTGAGCTTTATAGGAAGCCCCAGGCCACAGGTGGGAGCGAGGGACTTAGGAGGAGAGAAGTCTTGCTGGCTAGTTGTCACCTGCCAAGAAGCTGGCTTTCAGTATGGAATCCACATGGAAGCTTCCGGATCTGTATATTTCTCGGTGCTTTTCCTTTAAAACAAAATGGTTTTAGAAAGGACTCTTAATCTCAGAGACGCCATCCCTGGACTAGCAGAGAATTAAATAGGGCATGGTGACATGTACCTTTCATCCTAGCACCCAGAAGGTGGAGGCAGGTGAATCTCTGTGTGTTCTGAAGCAACTGGTCTACATAGAGTTCCAAGCCAGTCAGGACACAGAGTGAGATCTTCCTTCAAAAACAAGGCTCAGCATCCAGCATTCACCGATGTAAGGTGCCCTGATTCGGATCCAAATAAAATCATTCTAGTCAAAAGATAAAGAATGAGGCGGGAATCAGCCCCTGCGCCAAGTGAGGCCACACGGCTCCTAGCCCACGGCCACTCCAGAAGCAGGTATGAAACCTATCTCACAGACAGGGGACAGGAATCCAAGACACACAGCCATCACAGGCAGGGGACAGGAACCCGAGACACACAGCCATCACAGGCAGGGGACAGGAATCCGAGACACAGCCATCACAGACAGGGGACAGGAACCTGAGACACACAGCTATCACAGACAGGGGACAGGAACCTGAGACACATAGCCAATAGCAAGTTTGAACCAAGCCTGACTGCATGCAACCTTTGCCTCTTCCTGTCCCTGCTTCCACCTCATCCACTCAGAGAACACGCCCTGAGGACCACTGCATAAAACCCTGTGTGACTTGTAACTCACACATCTTAGTATGATCAGACAGACAACAAACATGAGAAATTCAACTGGGGCTAAACACTACAAAGGAAAACCCAGTGCCCCTCAGCAAAAGGGGGCGGAGGCAGCTGAGGGGTGGGGTGGCCGTGAGTGGTTCTAAGATGACAGCTGGGTGAGCTCCCAGTGACACTAAAAAGGATAAGCTTGTTTCTTCATCTGCAACCTAAGAAATCTCTCTGTGCCCCCCCAGACCCCCACCAGCACAGACTCCCGGTGTAGTTTGCTGATCTCAAAGGCTTGCCAAACTCATGCAGAAGGCTATCTGCTCGCACTAGGAGGGGGTTCTGCAGAAGCAGCAAACAGCACGGCCTCAGCCTTACAAATGCCATAAAAACGACTGGGTCCTGGACTCATTCATCCCAAAGCCGGGGAGCTGCCACCCCATAAGCACTCCTGGTGTCTGCATTCATCAGCCTGTTCAGGCAGACTTGCTTCTCATTTTTCTAGGTCTGTGATGATGGAGGATGCGTGGTGGCCCTTCTAGGTTCCTAACGAGGACTAGTGGCGCTCTCTCACTCCTACAAGACTGAATTACTCCGGGCACACACTTAGGATGTTTTCTGTGACAGTGTGAGCAGAACGCACTGTGTGCTTGAAAGGATTCCTGCAGCCGCCCTCTGAAAAGAGAACCTAATCACACGGGAGCCGGCAGAGCATCAGGCAATTTGATCGCAAACCCTTGAAAGAGACACCAAAGAACAATTAACTAGGAAAACCAAAAGGCCTCCTCCTGATGAACTAGTGGGACCCGCCAAGAGAGAGAGAGAAAACTCAGATCATTTGAACTACGTCAGTGATCACAATCAAAGCACACAGGAGCTCTGGACATCCTCGGTTTCCAGAGGCTTCCTCCTGCCCCCCCCCCCCCCGAAATCCGAAGCCCCATTCCTGACAATCTTGTCAGCTCTGATGGCACCAGGATTTTTTCCTTCCTAAGCTGCCTCCAGATCTGGGGCTTTCCTACTGGGGCCCATAAACCTGCCACGGGGAGATGGCAGCTCCTGCAGTGTGGGCAAAACAGAACCCTTCCAGAGACCAAAGACAAATGAGCGGACAGCCGTGACAGGTGATTCGACAGAGCCGTCAAAAAATTCCTCTTTTCCACACTTGCTTTGGAGGCACTGCTGTGGGTGATGGTAGCTCGCTGGGCCTCTTTCATAAATCTCAGAGACAGGCTCTTTCTGACACTTCCTACAAAGAATAGGCTGCACTGAGATTCCCATCCCTGACAGCCAGATATTCTGTATAAAGGCAGAAACCATCTTGTTTTCCCAGTTCTGAGCTCAGCGACTGACAGGCATTGTTGCTTACAACACTGTCAGCTATGACCAGTGTGGCCTCAGCGGGGAAGACACCTGCTGCCAAGTGTGATGACCTGAAGTCCATCCCTGGGTCTCACACAGTGAAGGGAAACCCTTCAACTGTTCTCCGCCTCCCGTGTATGCGTGCACACACATACACACTTACACACAAATAAATGGTTTGGGTTTTTTTGGGGTTTTTTTTTTTTTTTTTGGTTTTTTGAAACAGGGTTTCTCTGTGTAGCCCTGGCTGTCCTAGAACTCACTCTGTAGACCAGGTTGGCCTCAAACTCAGAAATCCACCTGCCTCTGCCTCCCAAATGCTGGGATTAAAGGCGTGCGCCACCACTGCCCGGCTCAAATAAACGGTTTTTAGAAATAACAATACTGTCGGCTGGCCTGATGTGGCAGGATGAAGGTAAGGTAGAGTGGGGTGAGGACAGGCTGGCAGGTGTGGGGGTCGAGGTGGAGTGGGGTGAGGTTAGGCGTGCTCTCACTAAGGAGGGGCCTCTGCTACATCCACAGACCTGCCCAGCTCTCTCTGTAGCTGTCCTTTTCTGGACAGAAGGGAGAAATCCTTCTCACTTCCACCACGGACTTGATAGTCTGTGTGTGAGCTTGAGGAAGATGAGGGGGAAGAGGCTAGTGTTCGGGTCCCACTCCAGGCCTAGCTGTGCCCAGAGACAATGAGTGAGACAGGTGGGTATCGTTAGTTAGTCGGCTTCAACTCTCTTCCTCCTGGATGGAAAGTCTGTAACTGAAAGAGGGACCCTACCTGGAAAGGCAGCAAAAAAACCCTGAGGATTTAGATACAAAAATAGTTCCTGTGTGATTAGCCATGATCATTTAAACCATTGAAGGTTTAAACCCTCTTGAGGTCAGGGACGAACCACCTTCCTCTTCCTATGGATGCAGCAAGGTTTTAAAATGCAAAACCTCTCTGATTCGAGTGTTTCTTCTCCCCAACTAGGCTATGGTAATTAGCACATGCCTGAGAGATGAGATTTAAATATGCCAATCAGTCCAGGGTTTAGCTGAACAATTCCAGATGTGATTATCTTTAAGTGATAACCACTTTGGTGGGGTCACAGTCACGGCGGGGACACTGGCGTCCCACAGATGACCTCTCCGAGTGGTCCAAGCAGCTGTTCTCCAGCTTAAACAAAATAACAGCAACCCAACCCCTGCCAGCGTCATCTGACAATCTCGCCGGTGTGCCCTTTAGAGTGAATGACACACTCCGAGCGTTCCTGCTAGAACCACCGTCAGTTCTTCCATTAATGGAGACTTTCAAAGATCAGTGGGATGGGGTGACAGAGCGGCTTCACGGGGAGCCAACAGACTGTACCCAAGATAGCTAAGAACACCCTGTCCTCTCTGTCAGTCATCATTTCCTCCACTGGAAGTTAAAAACCTAAGGATTCGCCATTGCTCCAGCCCATGGGGGTGTGCAGAATGGGCTCCTCGGAAGAAAGGGTGCAGAACACGACAGGATGCTATCCGGGAGGGACATAAAACTGCAGGCTAACAGATCAGAAGCGGCTTCTGTTCGGACATGACGCTCCAAACTACTCTGGGCCTTTCCATCGTTTTGAAAATAGACTTCTTTGAATGGGCCCCTCCCCCACTCGTTTTTTCCCAGTACCAGGAATCGAACCTAGGACCTCATTCACACTCTACATGCACTCTACTGCTGAACTAGACCCCCAGATCTTGGAGGAGAGGGCAGTTCAAAACATCTGTTTGTTTAACTGTATGTGTGTACTTGCACACACATGTACACATGCAGAAATTGGAAGTCAGCTTGCAGAGGTTGATTCTTTCCTTCCACCATGTGGGTCCCAGAATGTTGCCTGGTAACCCATCCAGAGGTGGCAGTCAGGTGCTCGGGGCTCGGTGATAAATGCCTTTACCCACTGAGCCGTCTCACTAGCCCTCCAGCCTTCTTAAGGAGCCTTCTGCCAGGCAGTGGTGGCCCACGCCTTTAATCCCAGCACTTGGGAGGCAGAGGCAGGTGGATTTCTGAGTTCGAGGCCAGCCTAGTCTACAGAGTGAGTTCCAGGACAGCCAGGGCTACATAGAGAAACCCTGTCTCGAAAAACCAAAAAAAAAAAAAAAAAATAATAATAATAATAAGGAGCCTTCTATCCTTGTACAATGGCAGAATGGCTGAAAAAATTTAAAAAAAGGCAGGTTTGCTTTCTTCATCAAATGGTCTTGGACACAAGGGGATGTTACCAAGCAACATGGCAGAAACGAACCACACTGACAATCCACTCCATGGTAATGGCTTTTATAATTAAAGATTATTGCAAATACAATAGATCCCAGCCCAAACAAGAAAGTGGAGAGACAGGCCACCTCTGCCTTTCTCAGTAATTCTACTGTTTACACCCAGGCCAAGCTCCTCCACAGCAGTGGAGAGGTTTGGGATTAAGCACCTGCCAGGGCCCGTGGCTGTAAGCCTAACGGGGCCAGCACTGTGTTCTCAGGGTCCTCACTGGTGGGCATTACAGCTGCTAGCCTGGCTTATGAGGGCTGCTCACTGCTGAGCAGGTCCAGACTCCATGGCACGTCTAGCAGGGGCAGGTTCTGCCAGCAATAGCGGCTGGTGTCTAGCAGCCAGCGTGTCTAACCATGAGCTAAGGTTTCCCACACACAGGATCCTGAGCCGTGACCCGGGCTCGGGAGCTCCCACCTTCCCTTGCAGTTTCAGCCCCGTCTATCCGGCGCATTCTTGGCCCACTAACACAGGATCCCACGGGTTAGCTCAGAGCCGAGGAAGCCCGCATCACTCCTGTGTCCGGGAGCAGTGCACACACCACACGCTGAACTTAAAACTCCGACAGCTATTGGTCAACACTCTGTAAAGATGCCAGGGAGAGTTTAAATTCATAATTAGATGTTGCCTACACAAATTCCCTGCCAATGGTACCTCTGTCGACCACGGTCACGTGGCAGGACAACGTCCAATGTGGGGAGAGGAGGAGTAAGTAAGAGGACTCTCCCGGGAGGAAACGTGCAAAAATCTATCTCCATGTCAACCGTTCTCGAAGCAAATTCTAACGCCTAACGCCGTGCCACCTCACCCCCATGGGTTTGAACAGTTCTGGCATCAAACAGCCCAAAAGTTCCAATGTTCAAAACGAGAGAGAGAGAGAGAGAGAGAGAGAGAGAGAGAGAGAGAGAGAGAAAGCAAGCTCAACATTGAAAAACAAAACCGTGATCCTGCTGCCCTATGGGGGAGGGAAGGGTGGGCCGGACTGAACAAGCCTCATCAAGAGGGGCTGCTAAGGCTGTCACTCAACGCAGGTGACCGTGGAAAGGATGGAAGGCAGATGGCTGTCGTGCTGGTGCTCTCTACCCAGAACTGGGGGTGTAGCTTAATCTTTGTGGGGTGCACGGGACTCATACACCCCTTGTGGGAGTTTCAGGGTCGTAAGAACCGCAGCGATCCCCAGGGCGAAATCGCACAGATGTTGGCTTTCTAAGATTCTATCACCCTGTGCACTAAGGAGTGTGCATGCTCCATGTAGATATCACGTGCTCACATGCAGAGGCCAGGGAAGGATACCAGGTACCTTCCGCTATCCGTGTCTGCCTCACCCCTTGAAGACAGACTCCACCGATGAACTAGAAGCCCACCCTTTCAGCTGTGCTGGCTGACTGGCTGGCTGGACACTGAGCTCCCAGGATTTACCTGTCTCTACTCCCCCAACACTGGGTTACAGGCATGCACAGTCATGCCTGACTTTTAAATGGGTGCTCAGGATTTGAACTCAGGTGCCCATGCTTGTACAGCCGGTAATGCTCTTACCCACTGAACCATTGCACCAGACCCCTACATTCTAAGTTTTGATTTGAAAAATAGCCTTAGAGACTAAGAAGGCTTCCTAGATGTTGACAGACCGAACTAATGTGGTCTCAGCTGCCCCCACCCCAGTGAGCTCAGCTCTGGACAGGTCAAGGGAAACCAGGGCACTGCTCCATAACTTACCTAGTTGTCAGATTCACCCCATTACACACAGGTGATCTGCCAAGAACTAGGCTAGCCTTCAGAGCTAAGAGGACCAGGGTGTGTGCGTACCAGGCTCACATTCTTTCTAGCAGTCTTCTCGGTTTGGAGTTGACGCGTGGGCTTCCAGGCGGATGGGAACCCCTGGAAATGCCGTGTAAAACTAGATAGGATGTGTGTGCGAGCATGTGCTAGGCCCATTGTTGTAGGGCAGAAGGCTTACAGTTTCATCAGATTCACTCACACCCCATCTCTGACCCCATAAAATCACTGTATGTATGTAAGCCTTAATACAAACTGCTATGACCTGCCAGAGAGGCAGAAAAACAACGGAGGGGTGTGTGTCTGTCTGTCTGAGTCTGCGTATGCACGGCATGTGGAAGCGCTGTACACGGTGTTTTAGAGGGTCTCTCATTTGGCCTGGAACTCATCAGACCGGGCTACATGACTGGCAGTCGCAGGGTTGCCTCTCTGCCTCCCCAGTGCTGGACTGCAAGCAAGCACCACCACACCCAGTGTTTACCTGGGATCTGGGTATTGGACTCAGGTTCCCATTCTTTTGACACAAGCATTTTATCCACTGAGCCATCTCCCCAGCCCCCAGGGCTTTCTCCTGGCAGCTCAAACCTCTTACTCCAGGATGCCTCTGAGACCTGACTCCTGCCTCAGCCTCACGCAGTGTTTCAGGCTCTGTGCTGAAGGCAGGCACAAGTCCTCGTGTGTGAGAGACAGACGTCTACTGGACATACACACAGATAATTACAAACTGAAATCCATGTGAAATACAAAACCAGACGTGGAGGAAAAGTCTAATGCTCCCCAACAGGAAAGGCTTCCAGAGCATTCCATTCAGGTGTCCCCCCCTCCCATGCCAAAAAGCTCCTCCAGGAAAGGGACTCCGATCACATGACCCTGCAGCTTATGGAGTTTGTGATACCCGACACTGGGTGGGCACTTGTATTTGCTCAACAAATAGTAGACCCATGAACAAACTGATTACCCTGGGATATTTCTTAGATTAAATATTTTTAACTCCATTTGGGAGCAGAGGTCTCTCCTCAGGTCTTCAACCCACACACAGTAGAGAAATACTGGTGGAACATGAGCTAGGCAGCAGGCACCCCAATTCGGGATTCTACTTCCCTCAGGAGAATCTCCTCCTCTCCCCAAACGCATTCGTGTCCATTTTAGCCTTGGTTTCAGTGCCTGGCCATTCACACACAGCCCACCTCAGACCCTAGCCTTGGTTTCAGTGCCTGGCCATTCACACACAGCCCACCTCAGACCCTGGGCTGAGATGGGTTCCCATCAGTGTAAGGTGGACATATATACTGCTCATTCTTGGTCAGGGAGACTGAGGCAGAGAGATCTTCTGTGTATCTAAAGGGGGCTAAAGTTTGCAAAGCCATACCACAGGGGTCTCATGCTTCTTGTGTTTCTGGACCCTCTCGGCCACTGAACGGAATCTGTGGTTGTGGTTGCTTTGTTCCTTCTGTGTCCCTGGGTTCTGTCACATAGTAGACAAGGAAAGAGATCTAACATACAACAGTCTAAGGGAACAGCCATAAGCAAAAGTTGAAAGGTCATGTAGCCAACCTGTACAAACTGTGACCGGTGACCACTGGTCAACAATCAGCTAATGGATGGTCCTTCTACAGGAGCAACGGGGACAAAATGACAAAAGACTGGAGCTGGGAGGGGCGAGACCAGCAGGTTCCCAGAAACAGCCAGCCAGTGAGGCTAGGCTGATAGGTCAGCCCCAGGTTCAGGGAGATTCAGAAAAGAAGGTGGGAAGCCATCTCAAATGACACCCCAATAGTAGGCCAGGCACGGTCTGTGGACCTCTAATCCCAGTACACCAAAGGCAGAATCAGGAGGATCTCTGTGAGTTCAAGGCCAGCCTAATCTACATATGGAGTTCTAGAAAGCCAGGACTATATCAAAAGATCCTGTCTCAAAAAAAAACCAATCAACTGCCAGTTAATGGTGGCAGAACATGCCTTTAATCCCAGCCCTCGAGAGGTTGATCTCAGAATTCTAGGCCATTCTAAAGTTCGGCTACTCTAGAGAGCCCTAACTAATACAGTGTTGTCAATAACATCAGTGACTTCTTTGATGGACTGCATGTATCTAGAATTAACTAAAACCCCAAGATGGAGAGTATCACAAGTGGGGAGACCCACTTCCAATATGGATCTCTGAGGTGGGAAGGCACGCCTTTCATCCAGATCTTTTGAGGTAGGAAGACCAGCCGCTTATCTGGGCCATGTCTTCTGCTAGGAACCTATATAAGAACTCAGAAGGAAGGAGCTTTTGCTCTCTGCCTGCTTGTTCCTGCCTCAATAGCAAGTCCATTTCTTCTGGTCCTTCCGTTCAGAGGCAGCCATCGTTGGACTAGCTGGACCACAGCCTGGGAGTCATTCTAATTGGACTAGCTGGACCACAGCCTGGGAGTCATTCTAATGAAGAGAGAGAGAGAGAGAGAGAGAGAGAGAGAGAGAGAGAGAGAGAGAGAGAGAGAGAGAGAGTGTGTGTGTGTGTGTAGAGAGAGAGACATTTATTCTAAAGTTCTGTTACTCCACAGAACCCTGACTAATGCCGTAGGTCCCATTTTTTTTTGACAATACTAAGCAGTTAATTCGCAGTCTCGTACACGCTAAGCAAGAACGTGATCAAGCTATATCCCAGGCACTTGGTAAGTTTTTAATCCTCTAGGGTTTTTTTTTTTTTTTTTTTTATGGCATACTCAATGACTTCAAGTTTAATCTCTATTACCTTTTCCCTGTCATTTTCTGCTTGTTTGTTTTTGTTTTTGGAGACAGGGTTTCTCTCTCCAGGGTAGCCTTGTCTGTCCTAGAACTTGCTTTGTAGACCAGGCTGGTCTTGAACTCGTGGCCTGCCTCTGCCTCCTGAGTGTTGGGATTAAAGGCCCCCACACCCGGCTCCCCATCACTTCTCTAAGTCCAGACAATGATTAAAAGGAAATCTCACATTTTGATTTACAATGTTTGCCAGTTTCTGTGCAAATATAGCCACCGCTGCTCATCTTAAGCAACCAACATGATGTCACTGGACAGAGCCAGTATGGATAACCCTATATACAGACACCATAGGTCTGCATGATCTATCTAAAAGGCAGCAAGATAGTTAGCAAGAGATCAGCTTTGAGCTTTGCTACCCGTGTTTTCAATATACTTAATAGTAAGCCTGTGTAAAAACTGCATTTTTAGAATAGCAGTTGTTTTAATAATCAGCCCATAAATTTTTCTTGCTCTTGGGAAAGTGGTCCGCCCCAATTGGTTATCCGATGCCAAGTGCTCAGCCCTGAAATATATACATACACGCAACTTAAAAAGACTCAGCAGGTTCAGTGCGCATGCGTGCGTGCGTGCGTGCGTGCTTGCGTGCGTGCGTGCGTAACAATAAAAAGGGCCCGGAGTTAAAGAAGACAGGGAGACAGGACAACGGGGAAAGAATTGGAAGAAAAAAACAAAATGGGGGAAATGGTACATTTTTATTTTATTCGTATGGAAGTTTTGCCTGAATGTATGTCTGTGTACCATTTGAATGCATGGTGACTGTAGGGACTAGAAGAGGGTGTCAGATTCTCTGGAACTGGAGTTACAAATAGTTGTGAGCTGCCATGTGGGTACAAGGAATCAAGCCAGTGTTCTTAATAACTGAGCCATCTCTCCAACCTCCATAATTATATTTTAATTTTAAAAATTTCCCACCCTCTCCAGTCAGGTCTGGGTCCTGTCAGTCCCTGGTTGCACTAGCCAGGCAGGCCAGACTCACCTCCAGCTCTGTCAGAGTGGAGTACCAGCCTCACCTCCAGTCCTGTCATAGTACAGTACCATGTTTGTTTCCAGTCCCATCAGAATGGGGTACCAGGCTCGTTTCCAGCCCTGTCACATGAGATATCAGTGAACTGATACATTTTTGAGATCTGAGGTCAGGGTGGGGACAGAGCCAGGGTACCGAGTCCATGAGCTACAGTGACTCTGGCAGGCCCTGAGAGGCAGCCCTGGAGACAAGCAGTCTGACACAGAAGAATCATGACTTTGAAAGCTGCCCGGGGGGGGGGGGGGGGGGGGGCCAGGTGCTGGCTCCACAGCAAGAAGAGCCACTTCCCCCACTGCCCCCACCCCACTCCCATCCTCTGTCCCTTCCACACCTCAGCTGGCACAGGTGTGCTTAAATTAGGGAATAGCCAAGGCAAGTGGGTGACAGACACACCGCCCCAGTCTTTCAGTCAGGCCGTGGGATAAGGATGCCCAGTGTACGACAGCCCCGTTCCTCCCAACCTCTCCCTGCCCAGGCTCAGACCTGCTGGGAAGTCAGCAGCACGTTCTTCTGATTATACTGCTGGTGGCCGGGCCTGAAGAGACACAGGCTGCAGATAACTTGACAATCCCTTGGCTTCTCACTGAGCAGGAGATTCAAAGCTGAAGAGGCTGTGGAGCAGCCTAGGTGAGTGGGAGATGCTATGGAATGGGCCTGGGGAGGCCACTGGGACATACAAATCAGGGACAGTGTGGAAGGAACCTTGGGTAGCACCGGCTATAGCCCAGAGCCCATCTCACAAAATAGTGGGGCCTGAGATTTAAGGAACATAGAAAGGCTACCATGGAGAAAACAGAAACCATCAGACTCCAGCCCAAGACTTCAACATTTACTATGGCATCTTGGACAGAGTACCTTCCCTGCCTCGTGTCCTCATCTGCAAAGAAGAGAAATTCTGAGACTACTGTGAAGACCAAAGGAAAGAATGAAAAACAGTTCCCTGGGCAGCTGAGAGGAACCTCCAAGAAGAGGCAAAATTGGGGGAGTGAGCAAGAGCTGTCTCCTACACTGGCTTTGTGTTCCCATGAAGCCCGGGCCCTCCTTACTCTCACAGGTCCCGAGTCCACAGCCTGGACACCTGGCCCTCACAGGCGGCATGGCCCTCACAGGCGGCATGGCCCTCACAGGCGGCATGGCCCTCACAGGCGGCATGCTCGCTCTCCGTCCACACCCTGGCTTGGCCACTTTCCAGCTGTGTTGCCTTCCAGTTCTGGGCCTCAGTTTCCAGCACAGGAAAGCCATCCCTGTCTCCTGAGTCACACTGAAGATGGATAACTTATAGGAAGGACCCATCCTGTCACTGAGTTCCAGGCTGGCTAACTTAATGTGTGCTAGGCCACCCTGGGTACGACCAGTAGCACCTAAGACAGCCAGGGTCCAGTCTCATTTTTAGAACTGCCAAGACCCCAGGAGGCAGAACAGTGAGTAAAGGGTGTTATATAGAAAAGATGCCTGGCTTTAAACCCTCCCTGGAATGAGTGGGCCCCTAAGCGGATAGCTGTCCAGCCTGCAGGGCAAGTCCGGCCTGTAGGGCAAGCTGTGTGGTTGGTCATCCACTTCTGTTCACTTCGAGTTGCTTCAGCTTGGAGCTGGAGTCCCCAGATATCACCTCAGGGTGCCGGTTGCCTGTCTCGTTCTACCGGTGACAGAGAAAAGGATGAGGGAATTGTGGTGACTGACAGACGTCATAACTGACAAAGCCCATGGGTAACCGGGCACAACACGAGGTTCCCACACACCCGGCCCTCCTTTCCCGCCTCTCCGTGGCTCTGGATAAGGCAATCTGGTTTCTGTGCATCTATTAGATGGAAGCCCCTTCCCTGCCCCCAACCCAAGCCCCAAAGGACATGAGCTAAGGGACAACAGGCCACTATGTTCTCGGCACAGGAAACAGAGGCCTTGAGTCTTAAAGTGGCAGATGGGGAGGAAATTATCTCCTGGTAAAGGAGAAAAAGAACATAAATTGTTTCTCCGGATGAGTCACTAAAGTGCCTTGGGCTGAGAAAGAAGGCGCCACCATGTCAGGCTGCAGGCCTCATGGGGCGGGGTCCAGACAGGTGACCTTTCCTTTCAACTATCTCTCCCTCTTGACTCCGTGACTCCGGGCACACAGAAAAATGAAGACAGACAGCAAGATGCCAGCCATGGGCGTGACAGACCGAGTGCCTTTTCAAGTTTACTTCTGAGGGCTCTTTCAAATGAACCACTGCAATTAAGCAGGCCTCGGCACAGCCTACTGAGGGCTCAGCACTCATACACACTCATATACTCATTTGGCAGAGGGTGGAGACCACGGGAATCAATCTCTCAGGCTGAGGTGTTGCTAACGCAAAGTGGACCACCTCAAGTTGAAGCCAGGAGCTCAGCTTCAACGAAGCATTACTAAGGTGGTAGCCTGGGGCAAGGGACCAAGGTACCTGCAGCCAGATGCCAGAATGGCATCTTTCTGGCAATGTAGTTCACAGGTAGAGTGCTTCCTTTATTGAAATGATATCTTCTAAAAAGACTTGACTTGGTCATTGTATATATTACAAATAACTACATAAGTCTATGTGTCAGGTGATAATACCATACCCCATACATTTTGGAAATAGTATGTGTCAATTAACATTCTTCCTAATGCTGGCATGTGAAACGCCTGCCACACAAGCATGAAGATCTGAGTTTGATTCCCGGAAGCCATGGGAAAAGTCAGCTATGGTGGAGGGTGAAGACGGGTAAGTCCCTGAGAACCACCGGCTACCCGGCCTGACCTAATCAGTGTGTCCCAAACCAACAGAGACCCTTCCTCAGGGAAGAAGATCAAATGTCCATCAAGTTGGCCTGGTGTCCACATACATGTGCTCACATGTGTACCTGCACACACGTGTACCTGCACACAGACATACAAATGATTTCTTCTTTAAAAGATTTTATTTATTTTTATTTTTTGCCTATGAGTGTTTTGCCCCCATGTGTGTACGCACACCATACGCATGGAGAGGTCACAAGAGGGTGTCGGATCCCCTGGGATGAGAGCTACGGATGCTTGTGAGCAGCCATGTCAATCCCAAGAATGGAAACTGGCTCCTCCACAAGAGAAGCGTGTGTTCTTCACCACTGAGCCATCTCTCAAGTCCCACAAATACTTCCTTAAGGAAATAACGAAGAGACACGTGACTTTGCTCCAACACCTGTCTCAGTGTCAGAATGCCATTTCTATAGCCTCTAAGGAGGCAGCAGCTGCTGAGGATACCCCACTGACAGTTTGGACTCTGTCCTGTCTGCAGCCCCGGGGTTACCACCCTACACTGTCATGATCAAGGACAAGAGTTTTCTTCCTTAAATCAAACTATAACCCAAGAGAAACAGAGCTTCGGAGGCAAAGGTACATTGCTTCAGACTTTCCCCTATTAACCCAAGAATGCATCCCCAGGGAAAATTGGTATTTTCTGCAGAGTGGTTTTGTTTGTTTTGTAAATGAATAAATAAAGATTTCTTCCAATAGACTTGGAAGTTATTCCTCCTGATTGGAGGCTGGGAAGACAGCAGGCGAGGGACCAGAGCGGAGCCACACAGGAAAGAGGCTGTCTTCTAAGCAGCTGCAGGAGGCCCTGTGCACCATCGATCACCTCCTACCCCCAGGGCCTGAGCAAAGAACCAGACAACAGGGTTCCATCTGTATGTGTCAACTCCGCTCGCTCCCTGGACGCTGAGAAAAGAGATTAAACCACAAGTGTCCGAGACTCCCTGTGACTAAACCAGTCATTCGGAGTCACGAAAACACCCAAGGTTAGCAACCAGAGGTGCAAGGAAGGAGGTCATTGGCCTCAGCTGCACACACCTTTGAGAACAATGCTTGACTTTAACCCGGAACAGTTCCCAGCCTAAGTTCTGTGGAACCCCAGAAGGCTACACAATAGAACTTACAAATGGATCAGAGAATTGAACAGTGATGGGTG
Organism: Uromys caudimaculatus; assembly: GCA_028551405.1. Lineage (NCBI taxonomy): Eukaryota > Metazoa > Chordata > Mammalia > Rodentia > Muridae > Uromys > Uromys caudimaculatus. Next base: position 122,418,610 of record CM052702.1, read on the forward strand.
GTGCCCAGAATTAGAGTCAACCCGTTCCTTCCCCTGGGATCTTTGGGGAAGTGCTCATGGGAGCTAAAATCTAGGTTTTGTGTTCATTTTAAACCAGCCTGGCTTACTATAACCTGAGAAGGCTTTGGTTCCACTGAACTCGCCACATTTGGGGGCCACGGAAAGTTTACTGCCAAACTGTGAGCAGATTACGCTCTGTGGCATCTGCATCAAGTCAGCCGCCCGGCACAGCCACGTAAGAATTGAAGCAAAGTCCTGTGGACTAATATCTGGTGACACCCTCCCAGCCTGACAGGATAGTCCTCAGCTCCTGACCTGGATCCTGCCCGACAACAGTAGCATACCATTTAACCCAAACCAAGACCAGCACAGCTTCCCCTTTGCAAAGCCTTGGGCTCTACAAGTCAGGCACCTCAAGAGTCAGAGGAACTGCCCCGGGGCCCCAGGACCACAGTGTTGAGAAGACAGCAGGGCTGTTGAAAAGTCCTCAGCTGTAAAGGCCACTTCCCATCTGACAAAAGTCAGATTAAGGAGGGTTCAGAAAGGTTAATGGACCTGCCCACAGTCACACAGCATATCCATAAGAAGTGACGGTAGATTCTCTGGACTAGGAGACGTGCTGCTTCTAGCATCTCCAGAGTCCTCAGATTCATCTCATTGCCTAGCCAGGGCTGGGGGTGGGAGTGGGAGTAGGGAGGCCTCCTCTCCACCTCAGCTGGGTAAATCTTTTTTTTTTTTTTTTTTTTTTTTTTTGGAGACAGGGTAGACTAGGCTGGCCTCGAACTCACAGGGATCTATCTACCTCCTAACAGGTGTGCACCACCATTGCCCAGCCAATAGCTATTTACAGGGTTGTCCTACATACAGTCTCACTTTTAATAGCACCCCTAGATTGGGCCCACAGGGTGCCAAGGCCATCCCCCACTGTGGCACCCCAAAGTGTCCCCAGACTCTGACAAATGTGGGGGTAGGATTCAGCAAGTTTCATACCACCCAAATGTGTCCCTGCTCCTCTCTCTGGGGAGAGCCAGGCCACTCCGGAGCTTTCCCACAGGGGCAGCTTAGGAGAAGGCACACAGAGCAGACAATTCTAGGGAGATGAGCTCTAAGGTACAGTCTCCAACATGGCCCCTTGCCCAAGACAAGCATTCTGTACAGATCAACCCATCTGAGAAGATGGGGTAACAGGTTACCGACTTAAGAGGAATTTGTTAGAGACACACTACAACCCCACAGAAACACAAAGCTTTCTTGTCAGTCTACAGCTACTGCAACCTCTGGGAAAATGTCAGGGTTCTAACAGTGACAGTAAAATCTAATCTTAATTAAACAACTACTGTGAGCCAGGCACAGTATGCATACTCTGACCCCAAGGAGGTTCCCAAGTTCACCCGTTGTGCTGAAAAAGAAACTGAGGCTGTAGTTAAGTTACTTTTTTGCTTGGGACCCTTGGTCCATCCTGTAAATCTGTAGGGCCCTACATACACAAGATCTGCTTCAAGAGAAAGCCACCCCCTCGTGGTGCCAAGACCCACAATGGCAGGAGGAAGATGCCACTGTGTAGGCAGCAGGCTCCAGTCTTAGCTGAATGGCCAAGAGCCAAGTTGCTGCCAGGGAGCCAGCCCCATGCCTGTGTGGGTGCTGGGGACCTTCCAGCCCCAGGAGCAGGAATGGGGGCCGCCAGCTGGAACGGCCCTTGAGAACACATTAGCAGAGTCTCACTTCTCAGGAGAGTGTGGCTCTGCCACACAGAACAGCCTACTTTGGCAGCAAGCAGCACTTGCCCGAATCTCAGTCACTGAGAAGGGCCTGGTGTTTGCCAACAGGAACCAGGAAGGCAGCAGCTGTCCTGCTGAGTCCCTCCATGCCCAGGCTGAGCTCTGGTCAGAGCTTCCACAGCCTGTGCACCCTGACCCACAGAGCCAAGGTTCTTCCACTTGATCCAAGAGGTGTCCGCCATCGTCTTTGGGATATGTCAGGCCTTAGGAGGTGTGGATGGATGCTATGGATGGAGCCACTGAGAAAGCCTTGAGTGGATGCTCATGACAATATGACCTGCTGGTTTCCAAGCCGTTAGGAGTCCCTGCTCAGGCAGGAATTGGAAACTTCATTCCAGCTTGTGAAGCAGGTCTTAGTGGCATTTCTAAATACACGACCCATCAGTTCTAGGAAAGTATAGCTGTCCCCCATGGGGAGCATCTGATTTCTTTTTGGACATTGTCTTAGTCAGGGTTTCTATTCCTGCACAAACATCATAACCAAGAAGCAAGTTGGGGAGGAAAGGGTTTTTGAGCTTACACTTGCACATTGCTGTTCATCACTAAAGGAAGTCAGGACTGGAACTCAAGCAGGTCAAGGAGCAGGAGCTGATGCAGAGGCCCTGGAGGGATGTTTCTTACTGGCTTGCTTGCTTCTCCTGGCTTGCTCAGCTGGCTTTCTTACAGAGCCCAAGCCTACCAGCCCACAGATGGTACCACCCACAAGGGGCCCTCCCCCCTTGATCACTAATTGAGAAAATGCCTTACAGCTGGATCTCACGGAGGCATTTCCTCAAGGGAGGCTCCTTTCTCTGTGATATTTCCAGCTTGTGTCAAGTTGACACACGAAACCAGCCAGTACTGACATAGGACCTCTGGTCGGAGTCAGGGCTATCATTACAGTCCATCTGTGACTTAAGGACCTCTCTGAGGCATTGTAGTCAGTAATGATGGCTGTCCTCTCCCATCTGTTGGGAGGTTCTGCTCAAGAACAAGAAGGGCAGAAGTGGGAGCAGGATTCCATCTGGCTCACAACCTTTGCAGGACAACAAGCTGCTAAGTTCAACTGGCCCAGACTGCCCTAAGAATGAGGCAGGAAGCTCAAAGTTAGCCTTGAGTCCAACCCAAGAAGCAGGTGAGCTCAGGGATGGGGCCTCACAGAGCTGAGAACACTCCCACCTCTCGCTGGGTAGTCTGTCTGTCTGTACAGCTCAGTTGTTCCCTGTGTATAGTCTTCGGCAAGGGCTCATTTGTCCACTTCCCCTCAGGGACAGAATCAAAGATGGGAGTTCAGCAGCCATCATGGCCAATTCCATCTAGACCGCCTGCCTAGGTCCCCACCTCGTGTCAGGTACCCAGCTTACAAGCTTGTCTTTCTCCCGAGCTGGCCCCCTCCGGTGTTCCCGGAAAGGATTTCTTATTTACCGAATGCACAAGCCAAAAGGAAGGCCATTTCAACATAAGCCTGCTATGAACAATAAAGCCCCCTTTAGCCTTTGCCATTAGAAGAGATTTGCAATAGCAGAGCCAGAGTTTCCAGGTGAGAATTACAGGGTGAGTGGATTAAGGAGACAACCCAGTCTCCCTTATTTTCCTCCTACAAGGACTAAATTGATATTTACTAGCACAAGCCAAGAGGAAAGGGGGCAGGCGGCTCTCCTAACAGCCATTCAAATACCCACACCAGTGAGATTTATCCCAGCCTAAAGCGGCAGGAAGAAAAGTTCTATGATAACATCCAGCCAGCGTGTGAGCGCTCACCATTGTTAAAGGCCAGTTTCCTGCCAGAGGGTAGATTCTGTCAGGTCCGGAGAGACCCAGAGTCAAGCAGGCCCTCTGACTTGGTTTCTCTGAGGTCATGAACCCTTTCACAAGCTCAGAGGAGCCAGGAGGCAACAAATCCTTGTCATGACTGTGGTGGCCTGCAGAGGTGACACGTCCTCCACAAGACTCCATGAAGGGAGCACCAGACACTGATTTGGTAACTAAAGGGTTCCAACACCTTGCTCCTTTAACCTTGCAAATTTCATGCCCCAGCCTGAGCCTGGGACCCCCTGAATCCCTTGAGAGCAGGAGACAAAACAGTAGATGGAAAACCTCATGCCCCTGGTATGTAGGGACCCCAGGACTCTATCAGGGACGCAGATGTGTACACACAGAGGCATCCAGCATTGGGACACCACCTTTAGTGTCAAAAGACAGTTCTGGGGTCAGGCATGGTGGGTTACACCACCTTTAATCCAAGTACTCAAGAGGTAAGCAGATCTCTGTGTGTTCAAGGCTAGCCTTGTCTACATAGCCAGCCAGGGCTACATAGTTAGAGTCTCAAAAAGATTATATTATATAAATTATATATAAATATGTTTATATATTATATATAAATGTTTATATATACATTATATGTAAATGTTTTTATATAATATATATATCTTATATATAAATTTACTTTTTTAAGAGAGAGAGAGTGAAAGACAAAAAGCTAATTGTGTCCTGTGACTTCTGTCACACTGCTGGTCCAGTAGCTAAAGGTTTTCCGGTAAGAAAAACTCAGATTACTCACACCTGTAATCTTAGAACTGAGAAGACAGACCTGGAAGATTTAGGGGGCTCTCTGGATGGTCAGCCTAGCCTATTTGGTGTCCCTGCAGCTTTCTTCTCTGAGAAGACAAAGTAGACAGAGTCTACGGAAAGACAACCAAGGTTGTCGCTCTGGCCTCCTTGTACAAGCTGGCCGCCTCACGCCTCCTGGCTGCTCTGACTTGCAGAAGGACTCATGGCCTCTCCTCAGAGAGTGAGCAAGTCAGAGGCCCTGCTTAACTCTGGGCCTCTCCGGGCCTGACACAATCTTGTTTACGGAAAGCAGCAAGCAGTCTCTCTCTGCCAAGAGATCATCCAGCCCAGATGCCAGGAAGAGAAAGCACAGCGTAAGTGAAGTGGCCTCAAGTCCTGAGACTAGCGCTTGACTGTAAACCCATTAAGACTCTCCAACTCGAACGTTTGTACCAGTAACAGGAACTTCTTCATTTTAAACCCCGACGGGACAGTGAATCCCAATGGCCCAGTCCACAGTCCAGCCAAATATAAACCAACCACAGAAGTTACTGGGAAAGCCCAGAACTTCAAGGCTGTCTTTGCCCGCAGAGAGGATCAGTTAAGTCAGTCAAAACAGGCAAAAAACACAGGGTCAGAGTCCAGATAAGCCAGGAAGACCAGAGACCTAGGGGTGGGGACCGACTTAAGTCTCTGCTGGCCTTTCCCCCTCTGTACAGCCTGTGGATTCACTCACTACTAAGAAAATACTTGGGACTTCTGATAGTCAAAAGGTACTGTGAAATCGGCACATCTTAGATGACACCATGCTACAAGCTTGTCACCATGACAAAAAAAGATCCTGAAGCTCAGAGTCCCCAGTGGAAATCACAGGAGCCTGAAGGAGACCTACCTCCTCAGCCCATCCTTTCTATCCAGAAATGACACCGAGTTCTTCAGAGTCTCAAATGCCCCAGTGGCTGGGGCTAAGAGGGGTCCACGGGCAGCTCCTGAGCCTCCAGTGAAAACTCAAATCAAGAAAACCAGGGCTCCTTCCAGGTACGTGCCTGGCAGGGTGGGGGAGGGGGTATCCTTGTGAATTCCTGGGGAAGTGGAGGAAGGGACCCAGCCCTGTGTGCCGATTTGGATTCCTCTGTGAAGTTGCTACCGGGGGAGGGACAGGTAGTCAGGGAAGAGTGACAGTTTGGGGATTAGTGTGATGACAATTAGCCAAGTTCTGCTCTGCTTCTCTTTACAAAGAAAACTTCCCTTTCGCAGTGCTCTTAGAACACCACGTTAGAGGAGAGGCGTTTCCATGGCAACCGCATACACATTTAGTGATGTGTCACTAAATTTGTGTATGCACAAAAGCACATTAGGAGACTTTTTTTTTTTTTTTGAATGTGGCAAGAGAAATAGATTTCATAATTGAATGTTGCCTTCAAGTAGAGTTTACCATTTGCTCAAAGCTGGGAATACTAAATGTGCCTCATCAGACTCCGGCCGTGACTCGAAAAATCTGAGTCGGAATTCAGATAAGGGCTCATCGATTCGGGAGTCCTGCTGTCCACAACGGGGTGTGGACAGATGGGGGCACAGCCAGGGGTCAAGATGGCTTCAGCAGACCAAGAAAAGCAGATTCATCTCCCATCTGACCAGAGCCTGGAGAAAGAGAAAGCTGGCAGCTCAGGAGCCAGAAATGGCCCAGATCTTATCCCTGATCCTGATTCCTCACGAGCCCAAGACCTTCCTCTATTCTGACAGAGACAGAGCAGGGAGAGATGACGACAGGTCTCAGACCTGTGAAGTGCCCCAGAAATGAGGAGAGCAGAAAGAATACTGGAGCCAAGAAGCCCAGATGCACCCTCAGTTCTGTTTCTCCCTGGTGGCTCTGTGGACCCTACTCTTCCTGAGCCCCCAATTGAACAAGCAGGCAGAATACACAGGAGTGTCTGAAAACATGGCTAAACTCCAGCCATTTCTAGGGTGGCATTGCCCGGATTCATGCACCCCAAAGGAAGCCTGTCAGGTGTCCCCTGGTCTCTCAGGCCTGGGGAGAGTAACAGACTCCCAGGCTAACACTGCTATACTGAGCCAGAGCTACTGAGGGCTTAAGATGGCTTGAAAGCAATAGTTTAGCGATGGTCAAGCTAAGAGGACTGCCCCGCAGCACCCTTCGGCCTCAGAGACCCTGGTGTCAGCGTGCCGGGCCTTTCCTTGTCCTAACTTGTGTATATGTCTTACAACACTCTCTCCTCTCTAACCTCTTCATTCGTTACTTTCTCTTCACTCAAACTAGACCTTGACTTTTACTGTCCCAAGAGAGGCACCCTCCCCCCAAAAATGAAAAAAACAAAGTGGGGTGGGGTGGGGTGGGGAGATGACTTGGTGGGTTAAAGTGCTGGCACAGGAACTGAGTTTGGATCCCTAGAAGCTATATAAAGACAGACACATAGGCCTGGGGTCTGGTATCCCTGCTCTCCTACCAGAACACAGCAGGCAGAGACAGGAAGGAGGGCCGCCAGATACTTGAGGGCCATGCAGAAACTTCAGGCACATACAGCCTAAAAACACTAAGGAGACCCTTGTCTCAAACAAGCTGGAAGGAGAAGACAGACTTCTAAGGTTATCTTCTGACTTACACACATGAATCTATACACATATGTGCACATGTACACCTACAAAGCAGGCACATATGCACACACAGATACACTGTTACACACACACACACACACACACACACACACACACACACACACACACACACACGACAGCTCACTCAGCAGCCTGCAGTCCCCTGGTGCTATCCAGATACCTGTGCAGCTTCAACTAAAGCAAGTCTGGAGTCTACAAAGCCAGGGACTACAAGGAGGGCATGTTGGGGTGGGGGGACTAGGCATTGGCTGAGTATTCAGGTCCAGGTCTGGTGGATACAGAAAGAACGGGGTATAAAGTCAAAAGGTCATGTGCTTTTCAATTTGGCTGGAGAAATGATTCCAGGCTCCTTTGCGGACCCCGTGAGGACAGCTCTTTGAGCAATCTGAGCAACCGAGCACCATCAGAGGAAAACACAGCAATCAGGGTCCCTTCTCAATTCTGCAGTAATGAACTGGAATTGACTAGTGCTGGCCTGGCCTCACCCTGCACCCAGGGGGAACAGCAAGGCTAACTTGCAGACCTCAAGATGTCTGAACCACTAAAGACAGAATGATCCAGACAAGTTAGAAGAAGCGAACTTCCTGGACGTGGTACACAGGGGCATGTGGCGACAGAGGTCATGTGTTCCCTTTAGCCACCCCCAACCCAGATGCCTATCTTTATATCTAGGCCAGACCCAGGAAGCCAGGGGACCTCTACGGCAGTGGGGGAGCCTGTGAGAGTGGCCTGCCTCCGCTCCCAGGTGTTGGGACTCCAGGCCTGTGCCACCATGCTCACCCTCTATGGGAGAAAGTTCAGAGCTAGGGTTCCCTCGTTTTGGGAAATGAGATGTGCATGTCTATGGTCTATGGCCTTCTCCAGGGACACACTGGAGAAGGAAAGAGGCCATGTGTGGTGGGAGTCTGTAGCTTCATCTTCATTGCTGTCTGGGAAAAGAGCAAAGATAAAATCTCACATGGTGGCCGTGGCCGAGTAAATATATTAAAGTCTTCCCAGCCAGTGTCCAGAGCCCTCCACTCTTAAACCAAGTCCCTCATCACTAAAGTACCACCTAAAGGATATCTCATGAGTCCTAAGCCAGCTTAGTTGCAGAGCAAAACCCTGTCTCAAAAATATATCTAGAAACAGCTTGATGTAGTGGTGCTTGTTTGTAACCCCACCACTTGGCAGGAGAATCAGGAGTTCAAGACTAGCCTAGTCTATATAGCTAGTTCAAAGCCAAGTTAGGTTACAGGAGACCTTATCTCAAGAAAACCAAACCAGCCAGTGGTAGTGGTGGTATATACCTTTAATACCAGCTCTTAGTTGGCAGAGACAGGTGGATCTCTGAGTTTGAGGCTAGCCTCATCTACAGATCAAGTTCCAGGACAGCCAGTGCTACACAGAAAAACCCTGCCTTGAAAAGAAGGGGGGGGGGGAGGGAAGGAGAGAGAGAGAGAGAGAGAGAGAGAGAGAGAGAGAGAGAGAGAGAGAGAGAGAGAGAAGACAGACAGACCAAACCAAATAAACAGCTGACAGCCTACGGAAGTTGGCTCGGCAGTGGCCCAGAAGAATGGTCACATGACTGTCCTCGGTGGAAAGCTGGAAAGCAGAGAACTCAGGCACCCAGATCTCCTCAGATGGTAAATTCTGACATCCTTGGTGAGAGCCAGGAAGACAGGCTGGAGTCCATGCCTACGAGGACTGTCGTCAGTAAGCCTGGAGAGGGGTGAGGTAGAAGGACCAAAGGCAGTCTCTTCACACAGCTGGGAGAAGCTGGGTGCCTGGCTAAGCTGAGAGGAGACCGAGCTTCCACTCTCTCTTTTAAGAATTTTTTTAAAAAATTTTATTTAACGTGCATGAGCATGTCTGTATGCACATTGTGTGTATGCAGACACCAGTGGAGACCAGAAGAGGGCACTGAACCTCCTGAGCTGGTGTTACATGTGCTGTGAGCCCCACAAAATGGATGCTGAGAACAGGGCTCCAATCTGCTGAAAAGCATCAAGGGAGCTTACCTTCTGAGTCATCTCCCCAGCCACTGGCTCTTCTAAATACTGGTGCTCCCAAAAGCTTTGACCCCTGCCCTTCATTTCAGGTGCTCCTTGGGTGGCTGGGCATGAAAGAAACCTCACCACACTCAACCCGAAGCCCAGTCTCAAGCCCCTAGCAGGAATGGCTACCTCCATTCCACAAGCCTCTCACATTTAGTGTGTCTAGAACTACCTGGATCTGCCCACCCCAGGCCATACCAAATATCACCTACCAATCTCTCCCACAATCCAGCACCCCTAGCTTCGACTCCACAAGCCCACCACGCCCATCACTCCTTCCTCAGCCCTCTGCGCGCATACATATAACACCTCTGTGGTGTGACCGCTGTGTGCCGGCGGCTGCATACAACCTACATGTTCTACACCGTGGGGGTGAAACTGCACCTCCATGTCTTCACACCTGGGGCTGAATGAGGTCAGTTCCCAGGAAAGGCTGGACCAGAAAGGAACAGAAGGCAGTTAACATTCCTCTCAGCACCTATCAGCTCAAGCGTGTCAATCCAGAAAAGGTCTGGGTCTGACCTGTTTGGCAACACAGAGCAGACCTGCAAATTCCAGCAGCCACAGGAGGGCAGTTTTTAGGGGGAGAAACAGACAAACAGCGGCATTTAAAAGGACTGCAGCCCTGAGACAAAATGAAGGGGTGAAGGAAGAGCAGGCTGAGCCCCAAAGGCCCCCAGTCCCTCTCCCACCTAAGTCCTGGGAGGACTGGCAGAGATGGACCCATGCAGAAAGCCTCAGGATCTAATTAAATGTTTTAGACTCCACTGCACGTGAGCAGGGAACCTGAGTCCCCCACAGAACCCTGACAAATGAGTCGTTTCCAATCAATCTATCACCATAGCATCTGGGTACCTCGGGAAGATGAAAATAGGAGCAACACATAAATGAAAACCAATATACAAACACCGGCTCCCACACAGGCCTCCAGGAAACCACAGGCAAGGCCATCTGCCAAGACGCCCGCCCGCCCGCCCGCCCCGTACCGCTTCCTGCAGCCAGCCGCCTAAGTAAGCATGGCTTAATGCAAGATTTAACAACAGAGAGATGTCCCCCTCTGAAGCTTGACTCTCCACTGGTGCCCCTTGGCTGAATGTCCACCCATCCAAGCTGGAAGGAAGTCGGAGCCGGGCAAATGAGACGCGTTTCTATAGGCTGCATCAGTCAAGGAATTTGTTAGAAATAAACGGTTGGGACACAATGAAGAGAGACTGTGAGTCTGCTGAAGGTTGAGAATTCACAGATTTCTTTCACAGACATGGAGATCTGTAAGACACCATCCAGATGCCCCTGGAAAGGATGCTTCCGGAAAGTAACAATACAGTCATTGTTTTAAATTATTTCTTTCCAAATTTGTTTTTTTTTGTTTTGTGTTTTTTTTTGTTTTTTGTTTTTGTTTTTGTTTTTTTGGTTTTTCTAGACAGGGTTTCTCTGTATAGCCCTGGCTGTCCTGGAACTCACTCTGTAGACCAGGCTGGCCTCGAACTCAGAAATCCGCCTGCCTCTGCCTCCGGAGTGCTGGGATTAAAGGCATGCGTCACCACTGCCCGGCCCAAATTTGTTTTACAACAAGTAGATGGGGTCCCCCACCCCCACCCCGTACCATCCAAGTGTGTGGAAAGCAACTCATGGGAGTTGGGTTCTCTCCTGACACCATTAAAGTTCTGGGGTCCAACTCAGGTATCAGTCTTGGCAGCAAGAACTTTCAGTGGCTGGCCCATCTCCCCTGCTCAGTGGTAGCATCTTCTCAATCCCTTCCTCAGGGTAGGTCATGCCCAGCATGACAAAAATGGGGTAACGGCAGGCCTGGGGGGGTCCACTGTAAGCATCCCTTCCTCCCGTGTTCCATCAATTACTGGATTTTATATAGCAGCCCACCCCGCTGACCACAGACTCTCCAGAGGCCGAGAAGCAACATGCAAAGATTGCTCAGCCGAAGGGAAAGCATCGGAGACCACCATAGGAGGGCAAGAAGGGCCCACTGTGAGATCTACTCCGGGGCAAGCAAATATTTTCATCTGGACAGTTTATCTGCTCCCCCCACAATGTTTTAGGCGGAACGGGCAAATATTTACACAGCTAAGCAATGCTTCCCTGCCTCTGGGCATCTGTTTGTAGGAGGAAGTGACCTGAGCCTGTGACAATATTATTCTATAAAGCTCTGTGAATCCAGGGGCTCTCCTTTGCCCTTCCTTTGCGCCCACTGTGCAAACGAGACTCCATGGACTGTCTGTATTTCCAATATTTTTCTTCAAGTTTTAATGAATCCATGAGAGCAAAGGAACCATGTGTACTCTCGGCTTCTTTGCCCCAGTCTCTCCTCCTCCAGTCTCCGGGGACTCTGACATATAGCCAACTTTCAGCATCCCACTTAAGTAAGGAAAAAGAGAACTCAACTCTAAAAGGAGCCTAGACTGAAAACAACCTCAGAACAGGCGCAGCTGCTGCTCTCAGACCCACCTGGGAAGTGCCTCGAGGACCAGAGGCTCGAGCTACAGCCAGTCCAATTAAGTCTGCATCTCTGATTCCATAAAAGGAAGTGCAGTAGCATTTACCAAAAGCCTACATGAGATTCTAGACTGCAATAAAAGCCCGAAGCCTTGCTCTCAAGGCCCAGACGACTCATTCTTTTGAATACCTATGAATATGGCATTTCTACCGTGTCCCATCCCAAAGTGAAAACTCTCCTTCGAAAATTACCACCGTGGCTTTCAGATGACATCATGAGAATGTCAACCTGGAAGCCAGAAGGCGATGTCTGAGCCCACACAACACAATGAAAACCTACTGGCCTGCAGCTTGCTGGTCACTTCCCTCTTGGGGTTCTGTCAAGGATGAGCCAGGATTACCGTCCTTGCCCTAAATGTCACAGTCTGTTAGACAGATCAGTTTGGCTCTTAATGGGACTCTGTTATGAACACAAGAATTTCTGACCTGATCATTCTAGGTCAGAAAAGGTAGTATCTCAGCCTGGGCCCTTTTCTTCAAAGCAAACTCCCTAAAGATTATTTTTATTTTTAATTTAATTTTTATGTGTATTGGTGTTTTTCCTGCATGTATGACAATGGACCACCTGCATGCAATACTATCACAGGCCAGAAGAGGGCGTCAGATCCTCTGGATCTTGAGTTACAGAGTGTTGTGAGTCACAGTGAGGGTGCTGGGAATTGAACCCTGGTACTCTGGAAGAGCAGTTTTAAGCAGCTTCACCCCAGCCCTGAGGATTCTAACATGTAGGGGTGGTCGGTACTGAGTCAAAGGCTCTCTCTCTTTTTAAAATTTTATTTTTTGCACAGTAAAATTTTATTCTTTACGCTATTAAATTTATGCCGCTTGATACAATATCAGTAAAAATTATCTTATTTATTATTGTTATATCTCTGTGTAGTGTGTGTGTGTGTGTGTGTGTGTGTGTGTGTGTGTGTGTGTGTGTTCCCAAGCTAGGAGTCAGTCCTCTCCTACAGTGTGATCCAGGAGCCCAGGCACAAAAGGCAGGTCCTCAGGTTTATGCTGAGACAGGAACAGCTTTGACCCACTGAGCCACCTCATGAGTCTTCAGAATCCTACTTCTTGCATTCAAATAGAACTCTAGTTCCCAGAAGAGGCTGTACCCCTGTTCCTTCCCTGACACCAAACCTAAAAGCACTTTACACTGAGCATAGGGAACCCCACAATGTACGGCCATAGGAAACCTGCAATGTCTGCCTCTGCCCACTCCATCGGGGTGGATGCTACTCTGATAGCCTAGTAGATAAATAACAAGACGCGGCTATAGGAGGCTCTGCACAGTGCCACCCTGAGAGCAGTGAGTGTCCCCACCCCTGCCCAACCTCAGCTCAGGAAGGCCAGCATCACAAGCTGCTGGAGTCTCGCGTCTGAACTGCTGTTTTCCTGCCCAAACTGGCACGTGTCTCTTTTATAAAGGGTTTCCTTGCACGATGAGGTGGCAAAAATCGATGATATTTTACTTGCTGTTTTTATAAAGGCCTACTTCTGAAAGGAAGGAATGAAAGGCTTCATTTCCCACTGATTCTTATCATTAAAACCCAAGGCTACTCCAGAGTTCTGGAAGGCAAGTGACGCACATGGGGACGGCTCGTGGAGAGCCAGAGGGGATGAAGGAGTGTGATTTAGGTCAAGAGTACACACACAGGAAAACAGAACGAGGGCTGGAATGCCTTCCTGGGAAATTACCACTTACTGGCAAAGTCAAGCTTTATCCTTTGAAAAGCCCATTCCAGAGCCGGGGCAGGGCCCGGGGGCAGGATCTTCAACCAGAGACTTGGGACTGAAACTCAACACCTCCTCCTACCCAAATGAGACAAATAAAATTAAAGGCAGGATGCCACGGTGATAAAATGTGCTGACTACTTTTGTATCAACTGGACACAAGCTCCAGACATTTGGGGAGGGGGGGGATGCTTCCATCAGACTGGTCTGTGGGCAAGCGTGTGGGGTATTTATTGTCTTGATTAATGATGTATAAGGGCCCAATTCATGGAGGGTGGTGCCATCCCTAGGCAGGAGTACGTAAGAAAGCAGACTGAGCCAGTCACAAGGACCAAGCCGTACCAGGCCCTCCTCCGGTGTCTGCTTCAGTTCCTGCCTTCAGGTCCCTGCCTTGGGTTCCTGCCTGACTTCCCTTAGTGGTGAGGTATGGTGACCCAAGAGTTGTGAACTAAAATGACTCCCCCCTCTTTGGTCAGTGTTTTATCACAGCAATAGAAACCCTAAGATACATGATACTTACTTCATCAGGAATGAGAAGGGGGGGGGGGATCAGACCTCACAGAACACCACAGAAATCCCTCAGTAACTCAGTAATCAGGCTTACGTGAGATTTCCTTCCTTCCCTCCCTCTACTCTCTCTCCCTCCCTTTCTTTTTTTTAATGTGGAGATTTATAAACCAAGGCTCAAAGGCAGTCATTATGCCTAAGGTAAAGCACCCAGAGGAAGTATTTGACTGTTTATGAGACCCGGAGAGGCAAGTCACAGTAATGTCGGTTGGGACATTGTGTATCACTAAAAACATCTTTCTCTCTTTCAACACGAAGAAGCAGATGAACAAAATATGCACAATTTAAGACCTGCTCAACCAGAAGCCAGGACCCTTTTCCAGAATCCTATCACTGTTCAGTCATAGTTTCAACAGAAAAATCATAACACACACACACACACACACACACACACACACAATCACCAATCAATCAACCAATCAATCAATCAATCAATGAGGTGCTTTAATGCCACACTGTGTACCAGCTGTCCTTGATTCTGCAGTCCTTAGAGATCTCTTTAGCCTGCCTGCTTGCACTGTATCTATCCTGGTAACAAGCTAGATGAAACGGTTTCCTAGCCAACTGCAGGTTAGAAAGTAACAAGACTGGCCAAGTAGGGAACAGAGCATCAGGACACAGAGGAACTGACAGCTGAAGGCTACCTGGAAAGGGGAGGGGAACTGAACTTAGATGAACCAGGATCTCGGAAAGAAAGTAGCAGCCACAAAGTCTAATACAGAGTAACAAATGGCTAGTCAGTGAAGACCCGAGTGGGAGATTCAGCCACAGAGGGAGGAGGGAGTGATGGCAAGGTGAGGAAGCGAACAAAAATGTCTTTAAAAAAAAAAAAAAGAGCTATTAGCAGTGGTGCCTCTAGAGGCAGAGGCAGGTGGTTCTGAGTTCGAGGCCAGCCTCGTCTACAGAGCGAGTTCCAGGACAGCTGGGACTATACAGAGAAACCCTGTCTTAAACAAAACAACAAAAAGAGCCATTCTAAAGATATGCCTTTGGATTTAAAGGAAAATATATAAACAATGAACAAACACTTGGGAAACAAAAACTTTTGCAAATAGAAATTCTAAAAATAAAATTATTCCAAATTTTAAAACCTACTAGGTAGACATAACAGCAGATTATACACAACGGAAGAAATGTTCAATGAACTTAAAAATAGATTTATACAAGTGACTAAGTCATTTACACTGAAGGGGAGAGACAGACAGACAGACTGACTGACTGACAGGCAGACAGGGGTGCTGAACAATCAGCCCCTAAGGTAACAGAAAGCAATCTAAGTTATATGTGACAGAGTTCAAGACAAGTTTTTTGTCCAAGCTGATGAAAATATCAACCCAAGAAATAAAATAAAACAATCCCCAAGAAGGCCAGGTTTGGGAACACCTTTAATCTCAGTGCTCAGGAGTCAAAGGGAGGCAGACTTTTGTGAGTTCCAGGCCAGCCTGGGCTAGTTAGCAAAGACCTTGACTCAAAAGATACAAATGAGGGGCTGCAGAGTTAAGAAGCCTCACTGGCTGCCTTTCCAGAGGCCTGGGGTTCCGTTCCCAGCACCCTCATGGATAGCTGGCCTTTGGCTACCTTTGTGGGTTCTTCTCCACCCTTTTTCCTCCACCCTTCCAACCCCCGAATACTAGATAAGAGAGAAAAAAGAATAGAGAGGAGAGGAAAGAGATCCACGAATAAAGTCAGGAGTTAGAAGGGGGTGACGTCATCACTAGACTACTTCATGCTGATTAGGGGCAGTGAGTTCCTTGGAGTAAGTTTGATCTTCACTGTCAGGATATCTAATTTCTTCTTGTTTCTTCTTTGTGCACGACTCCTTAACAAACCATGACCAACAACAACCAACAACCCACACCTCTGGGGGCCTAGCATTTATAAACCCTCTGAACGGTCTCCAGAATCCCAAATGTCACACAGTCACAGAAACTAGACGTAGCTGGCAAAATCACACCTCTGCTAAAGCATGAAGCAAATCATAGTCGGCTGCTGTGGTCAGTCGGAAGCAGCCCCACAGCCCACACCTGGGGTTAGATCAAAAGCTCATTCCCATGATATTTCTAGTTTTTGTTTTTGTTTGGTTTGTTTTGGTTTGGTTTTTGGTTTTTCGAGACAGGGTTTCTCTGTGTAGCCCTGGCTGTCCTGGAACTCACTCTGTAGACCAGGCTGGCCTCGAACTCAGAAATCTACCTGCCTCTGCCTCCCAAGAGCTGGGATTAAAGGCATGCACCACCACTGCCCGGCTGATATTTCTGTATTTAAAAAAAAAAAAAAATGAGAATTGTCACACACATGTGAGTTCATAACCATCTATAACTCCCATCTGGCCTCTGCAGGTGCCAGAAACACATGTGGGGCAGAGACATTCAATAAGACATATATTCAGGCAAAACACTCACACACATAAAAATAAATAAATGTATTTTTAAAAAATGAGTGAATGAGTAAAATTCCAAAATAAAATAAAGTTAAAACGCTTTTTTAGATAAACAGAAACTGCAAGAATCTGTCATCAGCAGACTTAACGCTGTTAAAAAGAATGTTTTCAAGCTAAATGGAAATGTAAGCAGACAGGAACACAAACACAGAAGAAGAAAATTAAAGGCACTCGAAATGGTAAGAATGTGGGTGAAAAGCTTTATTACTCTCTTTAGACAACTGATCGTTTAAAATAAAGCCAAAATAACACCAACTATACTATGGTGTTTATAACCATCACTAAAATATTTGTCTGTGTATATATACACCTGCATATGTATATATTTATGTCTCTGTAAAGCTAAAGATGTACAGTAACAAAGTGGAGACAAAGCAAACGAAAGCCCATCATCAGGGTGCTAGATAATATGACATGCCAACTCAAGGTAGACTTCAATACACACAAAATGCTAATAACTAAGAGATCATGGAAGGAGCTAGAGAGATGGCTTTGAGTGCTCACTGCTCTTCCAGAGGCCAGGAGTCCAGCTCAAGCCCTAGCACTCGTGTCCAGTAGCTCACAGTCACTTGTAACTAAGTCTGCAGCGGATCTGATATTCTCTTCTGGCCTCCTTGGTACCTACACACCTGTTAGATACAGGCATACAGATACACGCATATATACAGAAGTAAAAAAATAAAATAAATTATAAGCCAGGCAGTGGTGGTGCATGCCTTTAGTGCCAGCTCTTGAGAGGTAGAGGTATGGAAGTCTGTGAGTTCAAGGTCAGCCTGGTCTACAGAGCTACTTCTAGGACAGCCAGGGCTACCCAAAGAAACCATGTCTTGAAAAACAAATAATAATAATAAAAATAATGATGATGATAATAATAATATAGTTTTTAAAATCACCTAAAATGATAGATCAGTTATAAACATTTGATTAACCCAAAAGATGGCTCAAAGGGGAAGAAAAAGGGTACATAGAACTAATTTAAGAGCTGCTGACTTAAGTAGCAGTATATAAATTACATTAAATGTAAATGGGATAAACTAATGAGCAGGGGAAGATTTTCAGACTAAATTAAGAAAGTGAGCCAACTTTGTGCTCTTCACGATGGACACACTTTAAATACAAAAATACAAATAGACTATAAAATGAAAGAATGCCCAGGCAGTGGTGGCGCATGCCTTTAATCCCAGTACTCGAGAGGCAGAGGCAGGCGGATCTCTATGAGTTCGAGTCCAGCCTGGTCTACTAAGTGAATTCTAGGACAGCCAGGACTGTTACACAAAGAAACCCTGTCACAGAAAAAAAAAAGTAAGGATGGAAAAATATCTCTATTATTATATACTGTATCATTCGGGTGAAATAAACTTCAAACGAAGAGCATTATCACATAGAAACACACCTGTACCCTTAGGAAGGGGTTTGATGGCTGGGGAGATGGCTCAGCAGGCAAGGTGCCTGCCGCCAAGAGCTGACTACCACAGTTGTCCTCCGACCCACCTACGCAGACTGTGGCAAACAAGTCCTGCCTGCCGCACACACAAAATAAAATGGGTTTGTTTTTTGTTTTTTTTTAAAGGACAGTTATTTCATTAAGAAACTGCAATATTAAACGAACACATAAGTATTTGCTGGTTTTATGCCAACTTGACACAGCAGAGACACAGCTAGAGTCAGCAGAGGAAGGAGCCTCAACTGAGAAAATGCCTTCATGAGATTGGGCTGTGGCAAGCCAGTAGGGCATTTTCTTAATTAGTGACTGATGGAGGAGGGCCCAGCTCATTGGGTGGGGCCATTCTTGGGTTTAGTGGTCCTGGGTTCTAGAAGGAAGCAGGCTGAGCAAGCTATGGGGAGCAAGCTAGTAAGTAGCATTCCTCCATGGCTTCTGCCTTGGCTCCTGCCTCCAGGTTCCTGCCCTGTTTGAGTTCCTGCCCTGACTTCCCTCAGTGATAAACACTAAAGTGTAAGTCAAATAAATCCTTTGCTTCCCCAAGTTGCTTTGCTCATGGTGTTTCATCACAGCGATAGTATCCTAAAACAATATATCAAATGACTAAAATAAAGCAGAATGCAAAAACAGAAACAACTTAAATGGATATTTGAAAATATTTTGGGGCCAAAATACATCTTGGTGGGTAAAGTGCTTGATGTTCAAATGTAAACCCTCAGTTTGGATCCCTAGCACCATGGGAAAAGCTGGTGCAACTGACACACCTACAGCCCCAGATCTGAAGAGGCACAATACCAGATTCTTGCGATTAGTCGAGCCAAAATGGCGAGCTCCAAATTCAGTGATGAACCTTGTCGCAAAAATCTGAGAGAGAACCGGGAGTGATGGCACAGACCTCTCATCACAGCGCTCAAGAGGCAGAGGCAGCTGGTTCTCTGAGTTTGAGGCCAGCATGGTCCTCATAGCAAGTTGCAGGCAGCTAAGCTCGAGACCCTGTTGGGGGAAAGGGGTTGAGGAGGAATGGAGATTGGGGAAGGGGAGGGAGGGCCTCCACACATGCATGCCCAGGGGAGCACACATGTGCACACAACTGTACATACATGAACATACCACATGCACACAAAGAAGATACTAAACACTGATTCTTAGGAGAGATCAATAGCAATAATAAACTAACAGCCAAACTACTATCACAAGAAAGACTCAAGGAAGGGACCGTCAGTTTCAGGCCGGAAAGAAAGATCACAAGAGTCCTCAAAAAAGGTAAAAGAAAATGAGACTCTTGGGAGTCGTTTGATTGAGTCTACAACTTGGGTGAACTAGACAAACTTCTGAGAAACAAGTCCACAGGCTGAAGAGATGGCTCAGTGGTAAGAGCACTGACTGCTCTTCCAGAGGTCCTGAGTTCAATTCCCAGCAACCACATGGTGGCTCACAACCATCTGTAATGGGATCTGATGCCCTCTTCTGGTGTGTCTGAAGGCAGCTGCAGTTCACTCATACACATAAAATAAATAAATCAAAGAGAGAAAATTGGTAAAACTGACACAAAAAAACCTCCATGCCTTTTATATGACCAAAACTGTAATTTTTAAGACTTATTTTAGTTATGGATGTGTTTGTGTCCGTGCAAGTGAGTGCAAGTGCCCAAGGTGACCAGCAGAGGGCATCAGATCCCTTGGAGCTGGAGTTACAGGCTGTTACAAATTTCCTAACATGGTGCTGGGAATAGAACTTGGGTCCTCTGGAAGAATAGTACATGCTGGTGACTACTGAGCCATTTCTCCAACCCTCCCCACAGTCAGCACCTAGGCATCTCAGCAGTTTTTACTGGGGGATTCTATCAAACACTTACAAAACAAACAATATTAAAATCCAAATTTTCTTAGGGCTGGGAATACAGCTCAGTACTAAAGTACTTTCCTGGCATAGGCAAGGCCCTGGACTCAATGTCCAGCACTGGAAAATAAAACAAAATCAAAACAAAAACCACTAGATTAAAAAATAAAGAAAACCAAGAAAAATTCAAAATTTTAAAAATCTTACAAGCCGGGTGGTGACACACAACTTTAGTCCCAGCACTCAGGAGGCAGGCTATGTGAGTTTGAGGCTAGCCTGGTCTACAGAGCAAGCTCCAGGACAATTGTTATACAGAGAAACCCTGTCTCAAAAAAAATTATGTCAAACAAACAAAACACTACTTTTAAATAAAAAAACCCTTATGTATATGTGTGTCTGTTTGGGGTGGTTTATTAATTCATACATTCCTTATAAATCCTGCACTCAGGAGAAAGGAGGGTCAGAAGTTCAAGGCTATCTTCAGCCACATTGGAGTCCAAGGCCAGCCTGAGCTACAAGAGACCCTGTAATAAGAACACACTCACACATAATTCTTTCAGAATGCAGAGAGAAGAGAAGCCATCTGTGAGGCTGTCACAGTGTAGACATCAAAAAGCAGATAAGGATTTCTTTAAAAACAAACAAACAAAAAAAAAACAACCTACGGGCAAAACCCTCAACAAACTATCAGGACATCAAGTACACTGGTTTAACATTCTTTTTAGATCCTCCTGCTTTACCATAGTGACAGGATTAAAGAGGAAAACAGTGTTGTCATCTCCATAGATTTAGGAAAAGCATCTGACAGCATTCGGTCCCACTGGCACCAGGACAATGGCTCAGGCCATCCCTAGAAGCTAAGCACTGTAGTTCACACCTATAATCCCATCTCCAGGGAGGTAGAAGTGGGTGGGTCCCTGAGGCTCACTGCCCAGCCAGCCTAGCTTCATTGGTGAGTTCTAAGATGGTGATAATCTCAAAGAGACTGTGCACAGTTCCAGAGGAATCAAACCCAAGGCACAGGCACAGGCACACAGAGAGAGAGAGAGAGAGAGAGAGAGAGAGAGAGAGAGAGAGAGAGAGAGACCCTCTCAGCACAGGAACAGGGGGGAATCTATTGAACTGATAAAAGATATTCAATAGAAAACTGTGTTCGACATTGTGGTAATGAAACCAGGTAAATGCTTTTCCCTTGAGAATAAGAGTAAGGCACGTGCCTAGTGGTCCTGGCCCACGCCTTTAATTTGGTGTTTTAAACCCGCGCTTGGGAGGCAGAGGCAGGTGGATTGCGGAGTTCAAGGCCAGTCTGATCTATAAGGCAAGCCTGGTCTACAAAGTGAGTTCTAGGACAGCCAGAACTAGTTCTACACAGAGAAACCTGTCTTAAAAACAAAACAAGAGCCACCGGCTCTTATTCCTCTAACATGGAACTGGAGTCTTCGCCAATGACAGACCTGTCTTGAACCCTGCCCCCTGGGGGGAAGAAAGATCTATGCATTTCACTATATATAGACCACACTTACCTAAATAACACTTACACCACAAAGCTGTGAAAAAGAAGAGAACACACGGGACCAGCGATGACCGGTGAGAGTCCTGGGCCCTTCAGGACATGGTGGCAGTGCACAGCAGTGAGTAAGAAGGCCACTGAGTTGGCAAGAATGACTTGTGTTTGGTGGGTGCTTTGGAAAGTGACTGAGGCGGAGGGCAAGGAGGGAAAACACAATCCCCTCTTATGTGTTGGCTTTCCGTAGTGGATGCTCACCAGGAAGGAGCTGACCCAGAATATGCCAGACAAAAGCCTGATTGTTGCTCCTTTACCTAGGAGGGCACTCATCAAAATGCTAACGCTGGAGGTGGAGACATGGCTCAGAGGCTAAGACCTCGAAGTTCATAGGGTGGGGCCAAGCTTGGTTCCCAGCAGCTCACTACCACATATTATGTAACCTCCGTCTGAGGGGACCCAGCGCCCCACCAAGGACACGCATACGCACATAAACTCGGCATACATGTACATATACATATTTTTTAAATCTTGCAGGAGGGGGCACAAATTCGCCTCACAAAAGTTTCCACAGACTCACCCCGTGACCAGCTACTCCAGCTTTGAGCTTCAGTCAAAAAAGCCATTGCCAAGGTGACAGACAGCCAGACCCCGGTATGAGGGAGCACAGGCTGAACACCTGCCTCCCGGATCTAGGGGGCTTTCAACCCAAATCTTAGAAAACAAACCTTTGTTGGGCAGTGGTGGCGCACGCCTTTAATCCCAGCACTTGGGAGGCAGAGGCAGGTGGATTTCTGAGTTCAAGGCCAGCCTGGTCTACAGAGTGAGTTCCAGGACAGCCAGGGCTACACAGAGAAACCCTGTCTCGTAAAAAACCAAGAAAGGAAGGAAGGAAGGAAGGAAGGAAGGAAGGAAGGAAGGAAGGAAGGAAGGAAGGAAGGAAGGAAGGAAGGGAGGAAGGAAGGAAGGAAGGAAAACAAACCTTCTAGAAAGGCAACAAACACCTGTAGCTAGTCCACTACCCTGAGGTCTGTGGCCATGGTCCTTGTGGCTATTGCTCTTTTGAAAGGTAGGGACCCCAAAACAGGGCTGATGAGAGCTCTCTCGCCTGCACAGAAAATAAGTTCTGCTTGGACTGTGGTGGTGCATACCTTTAATCCCAGCACTTGGGAGGCAGAGGCAGGCGGATCCATGTTTGAGGCCAGCCTGGTCTACAGAGTGAGTAGCCACTCTAGGCCAGGGCTACACAGAGAAACCCTGTCCAAAAAGAGAACAAGATCTATGCCTACGCTAGGTGCTAACTAGTCCCAGAGAGAAGAGACATGGAGGAGGAAGAGAGAGGTGAGATTAAGGTCCTCTGGTGGTCAAAATTCCTTTGAAGAGTCTCCATTATCCGCTGTGGAAACACAGAGCCCAAAAAATGTATTGGTTTCCCCCCTGGTTATGCAAACATTTGTGAGTCAAACCTCTGCCCAAGGCTGGTGGGCAAGCAGGAGCCATTGCTGTCTGAATAAGCCTGGTGTTTCTGAACGGCAGGCACACCAAGCTGTAGTAACAATTGACCCTCATTGCCCCATCAACCCCCACACACACACCCTCCCCCCTCACGACACTTGGCCATGCGACACATGAGGTCCCTGTCTTTCAGACATGTAATTCATTCAGCCATGATTTCATTCAAGACTATCTTGTATCCCAAATTCATCATTTCATGGCTAAGCTGCCACCACTGGTGAGACCAACAGACACAAAACAGGAAGTAGGGTTTCCTAACACTCCTGGCCCATCTCCTACTCTGCCCTCAACTCAAGATGCAGACTGTCGATGTCCCGGAGCCTGAGCACGTCACTCACAAGGCCCAGTGCCCACCAAGATTACCAAGGTTTGCCATCTACAAGCCTGATTTATTTTTTCCAATAAGAGAAAAGATGTAAAGACCCTCTGAGCAAAGCCTAATATATATCACAATATTTATTTATAATGGTGGAGTAATGGATCAGTCTTTCGGGAAAGCTGGAGAAAAGACATCTTGTGAACACGGATATAAATCAGTCACTCTGAACACCTCGGGGAATCACCCCGCCCCCTGCTAACTCGACTGTGAAATAAACAGCTGATTTCTTTACAGGTATCATTTTATTTGTTTCTTATCTAACACAAACGGCAGACTTAAGGATGTCAGGCCCAGGAAGCAATCACTTCTTGCATGCCCAGTCCCCCAAAAGGCTGGCAACCCAGAAAGAAAGTTGAGAGCCAGCGATCTGCAGGTGTTAGCAGTGGCTGACCAGCGAGGAACCGAAGCCTGAAGTTCTGAGGAGGGGTTGGAAAGGCGTAGCTGTGCTCAGGATACAAGTCTCCTGAGGGCAGTGTCCAGTTATTACAGCCTGCCTCCATCTACGTGAATGAACTACACAGCAAGGCAGGAAGGAAACGGAGGAGCAGGAAAGGCTGAAAGGATCTTCAGTGGTCTGCAAGGCAGCTCTTCCAGGCAGAGCCGTTCGATCTGAGCTATTCCTAATATTAATTATCCTGGGCAACTCCCAGGCTCCAATATTCACATGCTACAAAGAACACAGGGCCTTTTAATTTTCCTACCTGTCCCTGGTACCAGTGATGATAAATCAAAGATACAGAGAAACCACAAATGACTAATGAACCAGCCTACTAATGAGGAGCAAAGATCACTGGACAAGATGACACCATCTCCTGTCACCGGCAGCAATATCCTGGAGGCTTGAGGTGGCAGGCCCCGAGGGTAGAGCCAGGGATAGTCTTACCAAGCCAAAGGCACTTTGGAATAATTAAAGGGATCCTCCAGGTGCCTGCTATCCAGGCAGGAAAGAGTTTACTCACGGGAACTCCGCCCCTTCAAATTAGCCCTGGAAAATTACTGATACGGCTAGGCAGTCTCTTGGTGCTCTTGGGGCAAAGATCCAGCCTCAGCTATCAGCAGTGTGTTCATACATGTGTGGTGCATGTTAGGAGGAGGGCACACATGCACATGTATGTGTGCAATGGAAGCCGTGTTACCCACCTTGCTTTTGCTTTTCTTCTAAGAACAGCAATTCTTGGGGGTTGGAGGGATGGCTCAGTGGTTAGGAGCACTGACTGCTCTTCCTGAGGTCCTGAGCTCAATTCCCAGCAACCACATGGTGGCTCACAACCATCTGTAATGGGATCTGATGCCCTCTTCTGGTGTGTCTGAAGACAGCTACACATAAAATACATAAATAATTCTTTTTTTTTTTTTTTAAATTAAGGCTGTCCCTATAGTTTATTTTATTTATTTATTTATTTATTTATTTATTTATTTATTTATTTATTTATATGAGTACACTGCAGCTGTCTTCAGACACACTAGAAGAGTGTATCTGATTCCATTACAGATGGCTGTGAGCCACCATGTGGTTGCTGGGAATTGAACTCAGGACCTCTGGAAGAGCAGTCCGTGCTCTTAACCGCTGAGCCATCTCTCCAGCCCCAAATAATTCTTTTTAAAAACCAGCAATTTCTTTTGCCTATGGAGAGGGATGCAAGACACATGCCATAGCACCTCAGTTCGTCAGTAAAGGTCAAGGATAACTTTTAGAAACAGTTGTCTCCTTCCACCATGTGGGTCTCAGAGATCAAAATCGGGGCATCTGGCTAAGCAGCAGCTGACTTAACCTAGCCTTTTTTTTCTACTTTTTTAAAGATGGGTCTCTTAGCCTAGCAGTGGTGATGTACGCCTTTAATCCCAGCACTCAGAAGTCACAGGCAGACTCATCTCTATGAGGCCAGCCTGGTCTACAGGGTGAGTTCCAGGACAGCCAGGGCTACACAGAGACCCTGTCAAGAAAAACTAATGGGTTTCTTCATTTCCCAGTAGACCAGGCTGACTGGATAATAAGTCCTGAAGATCCATCTTTCTCTACCTTCCCATGACTGAGATAAGGACATACCACCAAGCTCTGCTTTCACATGGCTTCCGAGGTTCAAACTCAGGACCTCAGGGACTTCACCAACTGACCAACCTCCCCAGCCCAATGTACAGATCTTTAATAAAACTGGATCAATGTTCAAGTAGCTGAGCCAACTAAATGTCACACCAGATCCTAGGAACTAGGGCAGATCCATAAACACAGCAGTGAACATGGGGGTGGGGGAAGGGGGAACAGAAAGATGCCCTTGAGTCCTGGTCTATTGGCTTTATCATATCAAGACCAAGACCCAGACTCGGTCAGAGTTGAACTCAGGATGGAGTCTTTGCAAGACTGCTGTGAGATGACACACACCTCCAGAGCTAACTGGCCAAGGACGTAGAAATTCAATCCAGGTTCTTCTCTGCCTAGACAAGCACTTTGGGAAGAGGAACCAGAAGAAACGGTCCTCCCTATAATTTTTTTCAAAAGTAACAAATAGGCTACGAGGACACACAAAACCAGTGCCCGGTATCATGGCTCTGGACTTCCCATTCCCTCTGACAAAAGCTCCCTTCATTGGGAGGGACCCACGAGGATACTTGGATCAGCAACCTACCATCATGAGATCAAAACAGTGTAGATTATTTCGTAGTGGAATGTGACGCTAACAGGCTGCCCATTTCCAACTCTTGTTGGGGAAAACCTGAATTTGAATCCACAGACCCTCCGCCAATGGACAATGACCCCCATTCCCTCTCAAACATGTCCCAGGACAACTACAAACGCATCCCAACATGTGTGTAGATGACATCCTACCACAATGCCAGAAAGCATCCCTGTGGGTTTGTATGGTCCTCGGAGCTCCGTTGTACATTCTAGCCATCTTTGCCCTTCTTGATGGAGCCCAAGCTGCAAGCCGTTCAACCCCATCTCCCACGTTCAATGCGAGTGCTGGGGACACCTAAATTAATCAACATTTAAATAGCTATTCATAGGTACAAGCTAGGGACACAACATCGTCGCCATCAAAACCATCACCACATGATTCCACTAGACCTCATGGGAGGAAGAGGTACAAGAGAAGAGAAAGAGCCACGCTAAGACCTCCCTGACTGGCTCGGAAGTCTACAGAGGGGCCAAAGCTGGACCCGCGTCCACCAACAGCCTGTCACCTCTTCTTCCTCCAGTCCTACAGGAAGGTCCAGGCCAGAAGGGCGTGGCTTACCCAAGACAGACAGTTGGCGGCTGAGCTAAGAGCCAACCCATGTTCTCTTGGTCCCCCCATCTCCAACACCCATGGTTTCAAAACCAGGGTGGGGGTGGGGGGTGATAAAGTACATCCTGACACATGGATAACCAGAAGCTGTGACCTCGACCCATCTTACCAGCAGCCACATCCATCTCTCAAACCGGAATGTTCACAAAGACATTTACTTGCTCTGGAGCCAGAGTGCCTGTCCGGCTCCCGTCCACTCTCATCTGTCACTTTCTCTGATTCTGTCCTGATGCTTACTTTCACTTTCTAAAACCTCATCTTATAAGAAAGAACAGGTCTCCTCTTATCTGATGCTAGCTCTCCTCTTCTCCTTAGGTCTTATCAATCCGTGTCTGGAAATAAACAAACCAGAGACAAATGCCTTTTTGGAAAACAGGCACCTTTAAAGTAACCCACCCCCAGGCATGACACAGAGAGAAACCGAAGGAGAACCCGGTTCAGCGGGTTCTTAACTTCTAAGCCACCATTTTTGGGACAGGGACATGGAACAGGGTTCAAAGCCAAGTAGCCTGAGAAGACCACAGGTCCCCAAACATAACTGTGAATACAGCCCAGAGCCCAACACTCTGAGGAGCTTGAAATCTGCAGACGGAGCAAGGAGGTTGCAGAACAGCAGGTGCAAGGAACCATAAGTGTGCCTCTAGCTCCAACCAGAGGTGTAAGGTATCTCCTTACACATCGCACATCCAGATACCTGGCAGCATGCAGCCCTCCCCCCCACTCCCTTACCTCACGCCCACCTGCACAGCAGACAGTGCTCACACCTCCTACCAGCCCCAGCCACACCCACCTGCACAGCATAGAGTGCTCACACCTCCTACCAGCCCCAACCACTTCGCAAGTGGGGAGCACCAGCCTCTGCTAGTAACAAAGGCTCTCTGCATGGACAGGACCAAGATCCCATCCAGGAGCCAGCTTACCGTGCACCTGGTCTCCTGCCATGCCCTACCAGGGAGGGTCTCAGAGGGCTCTAGCCCAGGCTTTCAGAACCGGCTCCTTCTACCTCTCCCACACTGGAGAATTCCCAATGCTTTCGGAGATCTTTTTGACAATTTCTTGGCAGCTCTTGGCATCCCATGAGAGACGGCATGCACGAGATGTATGTGTGATTTCATGGGGGGCAGGGCTGTGGCCTGCCAAGGAGATTCGGAAAAGTCGAAAGAGGGCTGTATTAAGAGACAGTTTCAGGGAAGGGAGAGGCAGGTGGCTCAGGTGAACTGAACACAAGAAGCCCCTTCACAGAAAGGGCAGATATGGTGGCTCTCGCTTAACTATTTATAAGTTCTAGTCTTCGATTAACCTTTGAGAGTTGAGTGAAAATTGTGGAACTGAAGTCGCTCTCGAGTGCACACACAAGCATGCACACCAAGAACTTAGCTTACATGTGTCTCCCACATGTTCTGTGATTGCTTATACAGAATCTCAAACAGGGCTCAGCACAGCACCTTGGGGTATGAGCTGCTGTAAATGGTGATGAGGTAGGTGCTGGGAGGAGGGACAGCTCCCACAGAGGAAGAGGTATCCAAGCCCTCCAATGGCTCTAGAAGATCTTGGAAGCAGGGACTCTAAAGGTGCTGCCTGCTCTCTCTAGAAATGGAAACAGTCTTGCTGACTTCCTTCAGTAAACTCAGAGGTCCAGACTGAAGCAATGCTTTCCTTTTGGGTCCCCAGGAAGGGAAAAGCATCCTCTTCTTTCCAGGAAGGAGACCCTGGCCCAGTGCTTGCTCACAGCCCCCTTGTGGCCTGGGGGTGTCACTGCAGCCCCCAGTGCTGTGTTGGCCAAGCATCTCACACAGACCACTCTTAGCTGGGGCGGGGCAGAACACTCAGGTGCCAGCAGCCTCTTGGCAATTGTCTGCAAGCCAGTTCCAAGCCGTGTTTGTTTTTGATGTCTTAAAACTAAGACTGTGACTCAAGTCTAAGTGATCCTTCTAAATCCCTCTGTGGCCCACTCCTTTCAGGGAACCAGTCCAAGACCCGCCTCATTAAGCCAATAACCTCAGAGCTTCTGTAACATTACCACTGCTTTATTGATTACTCCTTCGTCTTTCACATGCAGTTATGTACCATTGTGGCAAAGCTCGATAGAAGCAGTTAGCAGGAATGCTCCAGATCTCTGGTCTGCAAGATGCTGAGAGATTACAAAACAGGACACTAAATACCTCACATGTCTTGGTTTTTCCATAGCCTGCTGGAGCTTAGGAGAAGTCAAGACTTAAAAGACACACAGTGAGGGAGAGGGTTTCTAGTGGCTCCCTCCTGTACAAACGAAAACTAAGGTCCTAGAATCCACCATCAGGGAAAGCCTGGAGCCCACCAAGGCTGGGAACTCAACGGGAAAAAAAAATCCACCTGCAGGTTGGGTAGGAGCCATCAACTAACCTAGTTACCCTAAGTATGTACCAAGGAAAGAGAGTAACTTTGGATTGAGGGGCGGTGCTGCGGCGTGACTGAAGGGTCTCAGGTAGACCAGGAGCCAGGAGAGGCCACGAAGATGGAGAAACGCTTGCAGCTAAGAAGTCTTGGCGGGAGGTGTGTGTTGGGGGGAGGGGTGCTTACCTCTTTGATTTTCTCTCGCTGAGCTCGCACTAGACTCTGGGACTCCTTACTCTCATCGGTCCTTGTCCCCAAAACCGGGTGTCGAAGGCGGCTGCGGAAACCATTGTAGTCGAAACTGAACCGGACGCTCTCTTCTTGCGGCCTGAGGGCTGCAACCCTGTTGCCCTCCTCCCGGGGCCCGGTGGGGCGGGTTCGCCGCAGCCACCCTTTCCTACGGAGGACACCGACCAGGCGACCGGGATCGTCCTCACCTGGGGCCGGAGCCGCAGGAGCAGGATTGGGAGGCGGCTCTTGCTCTGGCACCGAGTGGCCAGCGATTTCGGCCATCACCTCCAGGCCGGGCTGTTGGGTCCGCGAGGCCGAGAAGAGCCGCTTGAGGCGAGAGGAGTGGGGCAGCAGGAACAGGGCGCCGAAGCACAGGGTGACGAGGCCAGAGAGGAAGAGCAGAAAAAGGAACTTCTGCGGCAGCCGCAGCCCCCACGGCGAGGCCGGGACGAAACCCGGCACTTTCCTCACCAGCATCGCGGCGCAGCCAGCAGCAGGGGGCTGTCAGCTCCGGCCGGGACCCCGGGAGTCCTCAGAGTCCTCAAGGGTGGGGAGCAAGAGTTTAGTGGCTGGGGTCCCCGCGCAGGACTGCGCACCTCGAGGCCGCCGCTTCGGGACCCGCCCGAAGTTCAGGGAGTTTGGAGCGAATCCTCCCGCGCGGGGGCGGGGGCGCGGCGGCCTCGGCGGGGCCCGGGCGAGGGGGGCTGCTCGGCTGGAGCCCGGGCCCGCCGTGCGCCGCAGCCTGCCTTCCGCCTGGTCCACGGAGCCCGCGCCCTCCCGCGTCTTCCCGCGCCGGAGCGGTCACATGCCGTCCGCGACGCCCTCGCGGAGGGTGCGCAGGACGCAGGCCCCGATCCGCCGGCACCCGAAGTTTCAGCCTCTGGAGCAGTTTGCAAAGGGAGCCCCTGCGCCGCTCCTAGGACGCGCGCCCAGCCGGTGGTGACGGCGCAGGGCCCAGCGGTCGGGACACGTCCACAACTTTGCTCCGCCGCGCGAGGCTGCCGCTCCCGAGGCTGCGCGGGACCCAGGAGCTTCAGATGCTTGCGCGGGGAGAGGGATACCCGGGAAGCGCTTGCGAAGCCTGCAGCTGGCCTCTGTCAGCCCGGGGTGGGAGGCTGCCGCTGAGCCCGGAAGCTCAGGCTTGGGCGCCGCAACTCGGGAGGGCGCGGGTCTCCCGCTGCGATCACCTGTTCCCGGCCCCGCGGCTCCGCTAGCCGCGCAGGCTCGCCCGCCGCAGCTCCAGACCGGCAGCCGCCGCTCGGGCTCTCACTGCGACAGCGCCGCTGCCCCGCCTCCCGCCAGCCACGCCCTCAGGCCACGCCCACATAGCTCCTCGCGCCCCTCCTCTCCTCCCACCGCGGCGCCACAGTCCGGCCAATAGGGAACCTAGCGGGGAAAGGTGGGCGGGTCCTAGTCTGGGCTACGCCCCCGCTCCCAGTGTTGGCGCTGCGCTCCCCCATCCTGCTAGCTCCAATGGTCCAGCTGCGCGCTGTGGAGAGGGCGGGGTGCAGAGCGGAGCGAGGTCATTGGCTGCCTCCGAGGGATCCCCGATGGGCCACAGTCACCCATTGGTTTCTGCCCAGCGTTCGCTGGACTCCGAGAGACCGAGACGCCCCCTCCACCGCCCACCTCCGCCTTGCGTCGCTCTGTGTTTCGATCTCCCCCGGAAGGGCCAGGAGACCAGGTTGGTCTGGAAGGCGCTGCCCATCGTTGGGCGACCCTGTCACTTCTCAACAACGGCCGGGGATTGCCAGGTGCTGGTAGCCGGGGATGCTCAGAGCTCAGACCAGCCGCGGTAGTACTGCTGCTTCGCGCTGGGGGGAGATGGGGATGGCTGGACCAAACCCGAGAACTGTGGCCCCTGTTAGGTCTGGCTGAATCAGTATTTCCAGGGTTCCTCGCAAACCGCCACCAAAAACGTGGCCAGGGCCCTTGGGCGGGGTTGGCGAGAGATGCTAACATGAGAAGCAAGGAGAGGGACAGACAGAGAGAGACGCGGGGACCTGGACATATGCACGGGTCATACATAGGATATGCATGTATGTGCACATTTGCATTTATGCATACAGAGGCTGCCGCGTGGGTGTGTGCTTACATGCAAAACATATACACTTAATTGCAGCACGGACACTCTAGCAACTCTGCCAAAGTGTATCTAGACAGATCTATAGAAGCGAACATTGACATGTGCACTGGCATACGCAGAGACACCTCCACAAGCCCACACATACACAGGCATGTGTAGTCAGACACGTGTGCCCCTGCCCCAAGGCACAGACATCCGAGGACTTTAGTCCATCCTTTGCTGTTAAACCTCACCGGGAGCCAAAATAACACTGCTATGTGGGTCTCTCATGCAAAGCACTTTATAGAGACAACAGCATAGAGAGAGACAAATTAAGAGGCAAGGGGGAAAAACCTGCTTTCAGCTGCAATTTAAAATGAATCTGGCGTTGACAAGACAGAAAATACTGCAGGGACGCCTTTCCCCGGGAGAAGGCAGCCCAGGCAGGTTCTCACCTCATAAATCTTGCTTCCTCCCTGAGGCCTACTGCAAATGGGCTACTGAGGCTTCCTTCTCACCCTGGCCAAGCCGTGGCCAACATGCCCACTCCTGACATTTAAATACCCCTGGCATATAAATTTCTCTCTACTGAAAATACAAGATAAAAGACTACTGTCGGTAACAGGTGCAAATGTTTTGGTCACCAGAGATGAATAATTTCTCCCAGCACACCTAGCTTATATGTAAATTTCTACTTCAAATGTTTCAGTCTCTTATGAGTTTGGCTGGCAGGAGTCAGTTCCCCGGAGTTAGCTAGTGCATGAAATAAGCATGCATGTGCTCATTAGATAGCCCAGAGGCCTAGCCTGGTCTCCTGCATGTCTCCCTTGCCCAAGCAGATCCTACAGGAGACTGCTGTCATGCACTTGGAGAAGGAGGCAGGGACCTAGCCTTTAATGTCATCTTGTCTGCACTGAAAGAGAAAGAGAGACAGAGGAAGAGAGACAGAGAGAGTGTGTGTGTGAGTGTGTTGGGGGGGGTCGCTGGAAGAGATGGAAAACAAGAACTCTGAACAGTGTGCTCATTCTGATGGGACTTCCCAAACAATCCCTGGTATGCGTCATGAGCCGGGGCTAAGTAGCACCACAGAGGCACTTGGAGTACAGAATCAGAACCTACAGGGAACTAGTCCGTTGTCCGTTCCACACTGACATGATGTCAATGATACACACACACACACACACACACACACACACACACACACACACACACACACGCTGCTGGTCCTATCATCTTTACGCGCTTGCCAGCTAGCCCTCTGAGACCCTGAGGCGTCCTCACCCACACCTCTAGCCCCTGTACAACCACGCTCAATGTTCCTCTTCTCCCACTGGCTGTATGTCTACCAATGTTCTGTACTCTGTCGTCTACAGAGACCGTCACGGCAAGAACTGCAGGCCTCTGGGACTTCCCTCAGGGAGATTTTTGTTTTAATTTCTGTTTTTTGTTTTTTTGTTTTTTCAAGACAGTGTTCCCTGTGTAGACCAGGCTGGCCTGGTACTCAGAGATCTGCCTGTCTCTGCCTTCCAAATGCCATCTGCCACCACCTGGCTACTTCCTTGAGTCTTAAACACTGTGTCTGCTGAGTGAGGAAGTGAATGATGAGCATATATATACCCATTAACAGAAGGGGAAAGCGAGGCTCAAGGAAAGACACTAAGTGAACAATTTCCAAGGAATTCTTCATTGGCTTTTCAGAACAACCATATGCAGTGAGTATTAGTGTATTATCAATAGCCTCGTTTAACAAAGGGCTTGGTGAGATTTGGGAGAAGCGAATTCGTCTTTGTCTTAGTCAAGGTTCTCCAGGAAAACAGAACCAGTAGAGAGATTTATTCCGAGAGCTTGACTCGTGATCGTGAAGACTGGAGCTGGAGCCCAGGCAAGCCATAGACACAGTCCCAGTCTGAGCTAGAAGCCCTGAGCACCAGGAAAGCGGTGTAATAGTGTAAGTGGGCCTCCATCTGAAACTCAAGACCCCAGAACCGGAAGCCCCAGCAGCCCAGAGCAAAAAACGGCTATCTCAGCTCATCCTCTGGGCCTTCCTGAGTACTTCCTGACCCTCTAGCTCCATGCAAGCCCACAGTGGGTTAGTGATATCCCCTGTGCAGCCGAGGCTAGACCTTCACTCAGTCCATGCACACATACCTACCCTCCTGGCAATGGCCTCCCAGGGTCGGGGATGGTGTCGTCCCCGCTATCGAAGCATCCCTCAGCCCAGCCAACTGTCACATACAGTTGTCTGTCACAGCATCTTTCTCAACTGAGCTGGAAACAGAGCCCAACAGCATTTCTACAAAGCTGTTCTGTTCACGCTCACTCACTCAAATGAGCTGGTGGATATCCCACAAGTCTGGTTTCCAGCACCGAGATGGGCAGAGCGTGGTTTCTGTTGCTACCAAAACACTCATCCAGTGAGGAACTGCACTGAACACCTACACTGTGCCAAGGGCAGAGGGTCTGGGCATGCGGCCCTGAGTAGGACACAAAGCTTCCCCTCAAGGGGATTCTTCTCTGAAAAGCAAGGCAGATGGAGTTGGCCGGTCAGGAAGGAACCTAGTGGCACCAGCCTGTGGCACCAGCCTGTGGCACCAGCCTGTGCCGTGGGCTTCACTCTGCACCTGCCCAGGAGAACAGCAGCCCTTTCTGACAGTGGGCTTCATATGCCATCTTTTTTATAATGTGTGTGGGGGGGGGTGTTCATGTGTGTGCAGGTTCATGTGTGTATACAGTTTACATGTGTGTTTAGGCTCAATGTGGCCAAAGGTCCACCTGTTTTGTTTTGTTTTGTTTTAAAGCCTGTGGGTCCTTAAATTAAAAATTTATTTATTATATTTTATATGAGTACACTGTAGCTGTCTTCAGACACACCAGAAGAGGGCCTCAGATCCCATTACAGATGGTTTGATCCACCATGTGGTTGCTGGGAATTGAACTCAAGACCTCTGGAAGAGCAGTCGGTGCTCTTAACCGCTGAGCCATCTCTCCAGCTCCTCACCTTGGTTTTTGAGACAAAGTCTCTCTCTGGAACTCGGGGCTCACTGAATCAGCTGGGTTTGATGGACAGCAAGTCCCCAGAACCACTTTCCTCTGCTTCCACTGGGCTGGGATAAGCAGCCACACTCCTGGCTTCTTAAGTGGATGCTGAGGGTCAAGTCATACAGTTTATCAAATGAGCATCTCCCTAGCTCTCAGATGCCAATTTCACAGGTAAAGAAACCAAGGCTCTGGAGTGTGACATGCCCAAAGCCACAGAGAGAGATAATTGGCAATTTTTTTCTTCTCTTTTTAAATCATTTATTTGCATTTTGTGTGTATTGGTGTCTTGCCTGCATATGTGTCTGTGTGAGGGTGTCAGATCTTGGAGTTATAGACAGTTATGAGCTGCCATGTGGGTGCTGGGAATTGAACCTGAGTCCTCTGGAACCCAGCTTCTCAGTGCGCTCAACTGCTGAGCCATCTCTCCAGCCCCTGCAAATGTTATTTTAACTACAGGCCCAGCCAGGGCTGGTGAGATGACTTAGTACATGTCGCTTTCTGAGCCTGATAACCCGAGTTTGACCCCTGGGACCCACATAATGGAAAGAGAGAACAGACGTTTGCAAGCTGTCCTCTGACTTTCACATATGTGCCGTGGCATGTGCATTCACACACAAACAGGTGCACACACACACACACACACACAGGGGACAATGCATGTGTAACTACTGAGAGTGCTGACACACTTGCCATGGGGCAGGATTTTTGCAAATCATTTTGGAGAAGCCAGGTAGGGTGGTGCATGACTAGACTTCCAGCCTTCAGAAAGCTGAGGCAAGAAGATTGTCACATGTTCAAAGCCAGCCTGGGCTACAGATGCAGACTGGGTCTCAAATAAACAAAACGGCGTGCTAGAGAAAGTAAATTATCGGGTCATGAAGACTACCTCTGACGGCCAGCCAGATGGCCAGAGGGCAAAAGCACCCACTGCCAAGCTGATGAACTTGGTTCTGTCCACATAGTAGGAGAGAACTAATTCCTACAAGCTGTCCTCTGAACCCCACACAAGCACAGAGGCACACAAGTGCAACACATACACACACGATTGATTGATTGATTGACTGGCTGATTGATTGCTTGACTGGTTAATATAATTTTAAAACTAAAAGCACCCCCGAGGCAGGTGCTTTTACTCTCCCTTTGCAGAAGTAACAACATGGAGATTGACCCAATGTCACACTTCTGAGGGGACAAAGAAGGCTTGATGGTATTCAAAGTCAACGACTTCCAACCTTGTGAAGCTGTAGCAACAGTCCCATATCCTGTCAGAGCAGGAAACATGATCCTAGCGCTGCAGAAAGAAAGAGAAGCAGAGCTGGACCTGGTGGCGCACACCTTTAATCCCATTACTCAGGAAGCAGAGGCAGGTGAACTCAGAGAGCCTGAGGCCAGCTTAGCCTACAAAGCAAGGTCCAGGCTAGACACAGTGAGACCTTATCTTTATTTATTTATTTGGAGAGGGGTTGTGTGATAGGGGGGGAGGGGAGTTGAAACAGAATTTCTCCGTAGCCCTTCCTGGCTGTCCTGGAACTCACTCTGTAGACCAGGCTGGCCTCTTGAACTCAAAGGTTCACCTGCCTCTGCCTCTGGAGTGCTGGAATTAAAGGTGTGCCACCCAACCCCACCCCTGCTGGGTTAGATCAAAGAAGGAAGAGGAGGAAGAGGAAGAAGAGGAGGAAGGGGAAGAGGAGGAAGATGTATAATAATAATAATTAATAATAATAATGGGCATAGCACAGCGGAGGTGGGGGAGGAACACAGGCAGTGTCACTGATAAGGACAGGTCAGGGAGTTAGAAAAGCAGGGTCAGATGAACTTTTGTTTCCTTTGCAGTGCTGGAGACCAAACCCAATACCTCACCCCTGCTAAACAAGCACTCCACAGCTGAGCTACCCCCACCCCTTTTAACTTTCATACTCTCACACAGGGTCTCCCTAAATTATTCAGGCTGACTTAGAATTCATGATCTGCCTGCCTTAGCTTCCTCGATAGCTGAGATCACAGGCCCGTGACACTAGGCCTGGCTAAATGAACACTTTAAGGACTGATAGAGTGGAGAAGGTAGAAGCCTTTTGGGGTGCGCTACTGTAGCCCCTGTTCATGTCGCCTGGTGCTGCGATGGTCAGAAGGCATTTGGAAGACTTGATCTGGGCCATGGTAGACAGAAGCCATTGGCACCAGTGCCCAGGGCTCTAGCATACAGTGAGCAAAAGGAGGGACTGCCACTGATTCTCCTGCACTAGAAAGGCTCCAGGCGGCAGCAGAATCTGAATCTCAAGTGGCCATTAGCCCCATTTAGAATCACAGACAGAGAGAACCAAGCTGTCTCTGAGATAACCATCAGACAGCTCCCTAATGGCCACCAGACATATCCTTCCCAGGCAGGAGAGACTTGGGGGTGAGACAAAACAGTGTTCCTTCCACCCCCAGCCCATAGCACACCAGTGATTCCTGAGATCAAAGGCCCTGCAGTCAGCTTGGGCTCATCCTAGCAGGCTGCCATCAGCCAATACCATGCTGTGCTGGGGGCCAGTCTCAGGGTCACAGAGCCAAGAACTCTCTGAAGTTGCCCTTCCTTTCTTTCAACTCTCCTTGCCTTTGAGCCCCAGCCCTGCAGCTGAGTCTGCTGTCAGCTGGATCTTCAGCCTGAGCACTGGGGTCCTACTGGTAGAGGCTTCTGCAGGGGCCTGGAGATATCCCCCACAGGGACGGATGCCAGGCATGGAGCAGCCCGGGGTCAGCAATGCCACTCAATAGGCCTAAAATGCCCACAACCTAGCTCCATGCATCAAGGGGCAGAGGCAGGAAACCTGGCCAAGAGCCAAGCCTTTGCAGTCAGGCACATGTTTGAGTCCTAGCTTGGTCACACTTGGGCTGGTGATTCTAGGCCTTGATTTTTTTCCCATCCATCTGATGGTGCTGGTGCAGACTAAGCATGCTACCATACTCAGTAAATGGGAAAAAAGAGAGAGAGAGAGAGAGAACCAGGATGCTTCTAGGGATGGCAGAAGACAAAGTTTATTGTGAATAAAAGGGAGAGAGCAGCCAGAGGCAAAGACAGAGGCATCTGGGAGAGTCCAAAGTGAACACGGCCAGACTGAGCTGGGCCATGTGAAGAGAGGTGCAGAGAGAGAGCAAGAGAGTAGCCGCCAACCATAGGGTGCCCTGGGCTAAAATAGCTAGAATGGCTGAGTCATATAGGAACCAGAGGAGCCAGGGCTCCTTCAGTTCCTGGGCTGAAGCTGAGGGGAGAAGGAAGGGTAGGCCAGGTACTGGCAGTGCTGAGAGTGATGGCTGGGGTCCACTTGGATATGTTAATAAGCACCTTGGTTAGCCACTTGTCTGGGGTTTGAGACCTAACACTCAAAAAAAAGTTTCAGAGAGGCTGGAGAGATGGCTCAGTGGTTAAGAGAGCCAGCTGTTCTTCCAAAGGTCGTGAGTTCAAATCCCTGAAACCACATGATGGCTCACAACCATCTGTAATGAGATCTGATGCCCTCTTCTGGGGTGTCTGAAGACAGCTACCGTGTCCTTACATATAATAAATAAATAAATCTTGAGAAAAAAAGTTTCAGGGCTGAAGTTTTTCTGATTAGGGACAGTCAACTAGCAATGTTTATAAAAGTAGCGAAATGTACTACAAAAAACAAAAAACAAAAAATGATGAAACCAGAAACGTGCTGCTCCCAGGTGTTTTCAGTAAGGATCCTCTCCCTGTAGCTGTCTGCTGGGAGAACAAGAGGCAGCTAGGGGACCTGGAGCAACAGCATGCACCTCCTTCAGGGGGCAAAGGCCCAGCCTATCTGTTCTTGATCTGCTTCCAAAGGCCAAACCCTCCATCTGATGTAGAGGACAAAGCAGAGGACCCAGGAGATCCAGTTACCCGCACCAGTCAGTAAAACCTCACCACACACTGCCCTGGGAAACTGGGGTTTTTTCCTCTGTGGGAGAAGCCTGGCTCCCAGTGCCCATGGGGACTGAAGGAGCATATTCTTGCAAATTTCTTAACTCAGTGTCTGAGTGAAGTGGTTGCCACAGAAACATGAGGACTAAGTTCAGATCCTTAGCACCCTCATGAGAGACTGGTGTAGCAGGGCATGCCTGTACCCTTAACGATAGAGCTAACCAAAGCAAGAGGCCCTAGACTCAGAGAGACCTTGCCTCAAAAAATAAACTGTGGGACTGAGAGATGACTCAGAAGTTAAGAGCAATAGCTGTTGCTCTTGCTAAGGACTGGGGCTCAATTCCCAGCACCCACATGGAGGTTCACAACCATCTGTAACTCTAGTTCCAGAAGACCCATCACCCTCTTCTTCTGACCTCCACAGATACCAGTCACACACATGATACACATATATGCAGGCAAAGCACTCATACATTAAAAAAAACAACAACAACAACAACCATAACAACCAAACACAGAAAGATATGTCAGTGCTAATGTTAGCCTGTGAGGCCATTTGCCCAAGGACAGATAACTTCCCCAATTGCTGGGGGCTGTTGTTCATGTAAAATGACAAGTTATGTGTTTTCACTTCAGTAAATAAGATTGGTTGCGCCAACAACACAGGGTGTTCTTGATGGCACAGGAAGCTTTCTGGGTTTTGACTTTATGAACACCTGGCTGACCTAAGTCAGAACTATTCTCAGGGAATCTCAGGTATGGACCTGGCCACTGTCCATCTTGCTGTATTTTAATAAAGCTAGCTTTAATTGGACCATCACAGATCTGGTCTTTCTCCTCACAATTTTCAGGTTTAACAGTTAGTAACCAAGGAAGATACGGACATGAACCTCTCCATGCACATTCATGCCCTCAGGCATATGTGCACACATGGACACACAAACAATTCAAAGAGCCAGCGGTGCCTCATTTCCTCGTGGCAAGCAAGAGACCCATTCCAAGAAAGGTCTAGAACATCAAGTTGCAAGGAAACACCATCTATCCATGGTCCCCAGGAGAAGGCCAATCCTTCACCTGTCACCCCCGTGTCACTGCTGGATACGGTTCCTACTGGAGTGGCTGCAGACACTCCTGGCTGTTGGTGATGAGTGCTGCCCAGGGAGGCCCTCCTTCCGGGAGCTTGGGGACATCTCCCTGGCAGTGGGAAGTTTCAGATGTGCTCTCCAAGGCGCAGAGTGTGTGACTGACTTCCGTGCTACAGAGAGCAGATGTTCCTATGAGACCCAAAGACCCCATCAGGGGCCACCCGACGAGCGCCGACGGCCCATCAGGTTCCCCAGGGTTCCACGTCACATGATTGCGAGGAGAGGAGCTGTAAGGCCGGAGAGATTGTTAGCTATTATTATTTATGGCCCTGGTGCTTTTCAAAGGGCATGTAAAATAAATATCTTTGAATGTCATAAAAATGTGTTTCCAAGAGCTTACATCAAGCCCTATAATGCTAGAAATAAAATAGTTTCCTGAAAATGCAGCCCTGCCATAATTTACCCACCTGTTCCCACTTGCTAAAATCAAGGAGATTTTGTTTGGGGGTGGGGTGTTTAGCGTGCATGCCCACAGGTGCATGCAGGCATGTGTGCCCACGAACGGAGAGCTCAGATATTGACATCAGGTGTCTTTTTTTTTTTTTTTTTTTTT
>CM052702.1:122458592-122511350 GCA_028551405.1 Uromys caudimaculatus
CACCTCGCACAGGAGAAGAAGGGATCTAGGCACGAGGCCCTTGGGAAGACTCCAGCCCAGCTGCAGGGAACACATGCCCGCGTAAGAGGGGCTCAGGACAATGAGACAGGCAGGACCAGTCTTCAGAAGTCCAGGCCTCTGCAGACTGTCCATGCCACCTGACGCTTGTTCCCTGGGAATGACACTACCCAGAGCCCTGGAAAGACAGTGGCCAGGTATAGAGGAAAGAACTGTGACTGGAGGGAAAGGGCTAAGATGTCACAAGCCATCTACAAAACGGGAATCATCGCGACAGAAAGCCACTTGAGGAGGAGTGGGCTTATTCAGCCCACACTTCCCCATCACTGGTCAACATCAACGGAAGTCAGAACAGGAACTCACACGGGACAGAAACCTGGGGGCAGGAGCTATTGCAGAAGCCAAGGACGGGGCTGCTCACTGGCTTTTTTCCCATGGCTTGCTCAGCCTGCTTTCTTATAGAACCCAGGGCCATCAGCCCAGGGATGGCTTCACCCACAGTGGGCTGGGCCCCTCCCCTATCAATCACTAATTAAGAAAATACCCAACAGGCTTGTCTACGGCTGGATCTCTGGAGGCATTTTCTCAATCGAGGTCCCGTCCTCTCAGATGACTCTAGCTTGTGTCAGGTTGACAGAAAACTAGCCAGTACAGCAGGCGTTGGCAAATGAGGAAACTGTCAGGCAGAGTCTGACCCAGAGCCCCACAGCACAGCAAGGGTGGGATGGGGATGAGGACCACCAGCCTTGCCAACATCAAAGTCCACAGTTCTCTTGCTAGTCAGACCTTTGTCTCCAAAATCACTTGTCCACACCCCATGCTGGAGGCTGGTGAAGAGAAGAAATTGTGAGGTGGAGCAGGGCAAAGGTCCCATTTTGGATCCACTGGGATCCTGGAGCATAGAGGAGCTGAATAGGTCCAAAGACCAAGCCATCCTGCGCTAGTGAAAATTCTGCCTCAGACCCAGGATCAAATCTCAGTTTCCCTGTACAGTTGCTGTGTGATCTCAGGCAAATCACCTCACCTCTCTGAGCAAGATGCAAACCTCCATCTATGAGGGAAACCACTGGCATCATTTTCTTTGTGTCTATGAGATAAGGAGAAGCAGAGGCGAAGTCTGCAAGAGCTAGTGGGGCCATCACCCCCCCACACACACACACACACACACACACACTCCTTGCTATGGGGTAGTGGGACCGACTACTGTTCCTTCCTCCTGGTTTGCCCTGCAGAAGCCAGTCACTCACATTCTATACACTTCCTTCTGAAGGAATGTTGGCTACTGGTTGGGATTATGGGACAGGCAGGAGACGGGGTGTCCATTTGCTTCTTGAACGGATAATGAGGATCAGAGGCAGAGTGAAGTATTTATGGAGATCGGGTGTGGCTCAGTAGTTGAATACATGCAAAGCCCTGGGTTTCATGCCCAGCACAAGAACATTGCTAAGCGGCCAAATGGGGGCAGCAGGAAGCTCAAACACTCCTTCTAGAGCTCACTGAGGGAGTCATTGACCTTCCCTCTCCATTTTCTTTTCTTTTTTCTTTTTTCTTTTTCAAGACAGGGTTTCTCTGTATAGCCCTGGCTGTCCTGGAACTCACTCTGTACACCAGGCTGGCCTCGAACTCAGAAATCCACCTGCCTCTGCCTCCCAAGTGCTGGGATTAAAGGCGAACGCCACCACTGCCCGGCCTCTCTCCATTTTCATAAGACTGGGGCAAGGGACAGGAATTCCTCAGAGATGTGAAACCGAAAGTGTAACCAGACTTTGGATACTTTGTTGGTTCTTTCTTCCAAGGTTGGGAAACCTGGCTGCTGTTAAGGTCTCAGTCTACCATAACTGGATGTTCCCTGAGCTCTGCACAAAAGGGAAGATCCCTTTTCCAGCAGGGTTTCTCTTCTCTACCTGACTTTATCTGGGGAGTCTGACGTTCACATTTGCTACCTGAGGAACATTATGAAGTCTTTGACGGAAACTACAGGTTCAACTCCCTTTCTCCTGCCCCCGCAAGCATTTGGAATGCCTCTCCACGCAAATGAGGCTTCTCCATGCAAATGAGGCGTCTCCATGCAAATGAGGCATCTCCATGCAAATGAGGCATTCCCAGTACTGTAAGCCTCAGCCAATGATTTTTCTTCTGACACACCCCTTCCCACTCCCCAGGGTCTATCTATATGGACCCTGGAGTTATTTATCCACACAGTGTTTCACTGAATGCCATCTAAGGGCACTCGAAGCCGGACTGAGATCCTGCTGATCCACCGGTTCTGTGCTCTCTTCAACCTTTCCCACACTACGTGTGGCGGGCACCTGGACAGCCCAAGGTCGGAGTGAAACTCAGAAACACATTCCACCTGTCTCTACCCCTTCTCTTCTACCCTTTCAACACCTTAACAGGAGACAGGAGAGGAAAAAGACAGAGGGAAAAGGAAGTGACATGTCTATAAACTACTTCCTGCTGATCAGGGGTGTCAAGGCCTTGGGGCAAGTTTGATCTTCCAGGCAGAATATCTTAATTTCTTCTTCCACTTTCTTTGCATACAACTACTTAACTAATTGCAACCAACCAACATCCCACCCGGCCTCTCAGGGCCCTAGAAGCGTCCCCAGAATTCCACAGGTCACACAATCTCAGAAACTATCTGCAGCTGGCAAAATCACACCCCTCCTAGAGCACAAGGCGACTCACTGTCAGCTGCTGTGGACAATCTGAAGCAGCCACATGTTCCATATCTGGGATTACAATGAAGACATATTCCCAGAATATTTCTGTGGCTTTTTTTTTTTTTTTCAAAGAAACCAATATTCTCACTACATTTCTTCCCAGCCAGTCCGGGGTAAAGGTATCAAGAAAACCACATGTGGGTCTGGAAAGATAGTGCAGCAGCTAAGAGCACTTCTCACAGAGGATCCAGGTTGGATTCCCAGCGCCAAAATGGCAGCTCACAACCATCTTTAACTCCAGTTTCCAGATACACACATAGTCCAGAGACACACACACAAGCAAAAACATTCATACGCATGAAATAAAGTAAATAAATCTAAAAATAGTTTTTTATAGAAAAGCAAATACAGTCTGGAGAGATGGCTCAGCGGTTAGGAGCACTGGCTGCTCTTCTAGAGGTCCTGAGTTCAAGTCCCAGCAACCACATGGTGGCACAAACCATCTGTAATGGGATCTGTTGCCCTCCTCTGGTGTGTCTGAAGACAATAACAGTGTACTTACATATGATAATAAATAAATAAATCTTTGGGGCCGGGCAGTGGTGGCACATGCCTTTAATCCCAGCACTTGGGAGGCAGAGGCAGGCGGAGTTCTGAGTTCGAGGCCAGCCTGGTCTACAGAGTGAGTTCCAGGACAGCCAGGGCTACACAGAAAAAGACTGTCTCAAAAAAAACCAAATAAATAAATAAATCTTTGAGCCAGAGCGAGCGGGGCCAGAGCGAGAAGAAAAAAAAAAAAAAGAGCAAATACGTTTCCTTACTGGGAATTCTGTCTGGTATGGGAGACTGTCCCCTTCCCTGGGCAACCTAAGAAGAGGGAATAGAGAACTGTTGTGAAAGGGAGCAGACAGCCTGGGGCCTGCCATGTGCTGAGGGTCTGCAGGGGGTCACAGAAAGGTGCTGAGCTCATACAGCCTCCTAACACCCACCCAAGTGAGTTCCCATCACCCGGGGAAGCAACAGCCTTAACAGCAGGAGCCATGGGCTGGCAGCTGCAAGTAGGAGTGTGGAGGGGGAGTAGCATAGATAAAATGTAGGGGACGGGACACCTCAGTACCCCAAAGAGTACACATATGTTCTGCCATGCTGACCCTTGCCACAGCAGGGGTCCTAGAATAAACCAGAGACAGGAACTCAGCCCCACTGTTGGTGGGGCCTGTGAGGCCCTGTTTTGAGTTCTACTCTGGCTGGTGCATGGTGGGAACAAAGGGAGGAGGCATCCACGCTGACCCTGTGTTAAGTGGGAGGTACCACAGAGTGTACGGCTGTGTTTCCATCACAAGCCCTGGACGGAAGAGCACACAGAAAGCAGAATAGTGCTTGGCGACTGAAGTGAGTGACAGAGACAGAGGATGCTATGGGGGTTTCTAGTATCTGTGGTGGGGTGAC
This sequence comes from Uromys caudimaculatus, assembly GCA_028551405.1. Classification (NCBI taxonomy): domain Eukaryota; kingdom Metazoa; phylum Chordata; class Mammalia; order Rodentia; family Muridae; genus Uromys; species Uromys caudimaculatus. Next base: position 122,462,723 of record CM052702.1, read on the forward strand.
TACAGAAGGTGTCACACATGTGAAGGGGACACCAGGAGACAAAGAGAAAGGACCAGAAACAATATTTGCAGTCGTCATTGTGAATTTCTCCCACAGTAATGTGAGATACCAAACCCCAGAGAAAGACCAAGAGAAAGCCAAGCAAGCAGAACACAGACTACGTCTGTCACATTGATTTCAGACTACAGCAAACCAAAGATGAAGGAAACCATCCCTAAAGTGGCCAAAGAAAATCTGCAAACTACAGGGTGGTGGTGACATGCACCATTAATCCCAGCACTGGGGAGGCAGAGGCAGGTGGATCTCTGAGTTCGAGGCCAGCCTGGTCTACAGAGTGAGTTTCAAGACAGCCAGGGCTCCACAGAGAAACCCGGTCTCGAAAAAACAAAACACTGGGCAAACAAGAAGAGAATGTCAGTGATATGTGTGTGGTGCACACACATTTGTGTGGATATTTAACATGATCAAAGAAAAGGCCCCACCAACCAAGACGTTTGCACCCCATGAACTTGCTCTTAAATATAAAAGATTGGTTGAGGAGACAGATGCATGATGGGTAAACTGCTTGGCACACAAATGTGAAGACCCAGGTTTGAATCCTCAGAACCCATGTAAAGCCATACACAGAAGTGTACCTCTGTGAACCCCAGCACCCCTATGGTGAGAGGAGAAAGCCCCCAAGCTTGCAGGCCAGCTAGCCTGGCATACACAGAAGGACAAAAGGAACCCCAGTTTCAAACAAAGTAAGAGGAAGACTGACCTCTGACATCCACTCTCACATCACGTCAGGTGTGCAGCCACACTCACACACACAAACGTGTGCACCACACGAACATATCATACAGGCATACACACAAAGTGAAGAAATAAGGATTTCTGCAAAAGATAAAAATAGTGGAATTTAAAATCCAGTTATGTTATGTGATTATGTTTTTGTTCTGGTCCCAGGGTTGGGATATGGGGCTGCTTCAGATTGTCCATAGCCGCTAACTGTGATTTGTCTCATGCTCTAGAAGGGGCGTGATTTTTGCCAGCCGCAGATAGTTTGCGTTTGGAATTCTGGGGATCCTTGAGAGGGTATAAAGTCGAGAGCCCCAGGAGAGCCTGGGACAGCTGCTGTCCCTGCTGCTGTGCTTGCTGCTGTTTTTGCTATTGTTGGGTTGCTGGACTGCCTGGTTGCTGGATATTCTGATGAAGAAGACTGGACTTGCCCCAAGGAACTCAATATTCCTAATCAGCAGGAAGTAGTCTAGAGAGACCCTTTCCCCTTTCCCCTCTAACCTCCTTTCTCTCCAACCTAATGTTGAGGAGCTGGAAGGGATTTGGGTGGAATAGGTGTGGAGAAGGGTGGTAGATAATAGAACCCAATAAAGTAGCTAAAAAGTACAACTTAAAGACCAGAAGAGCTGGTGGAAATGTCAATGAGCGTGGCCCTGCGAGCAGGCTTGTGAGTTCAGCCTCTGAAGAGACTGGCAGATGCTGGGCAGTGGTGGCACACGCCTTTAATCCCAGCACTTGGGAGGCAGAGACAGGCGGATTTCTGAGTTCGAGGCCAACCTGGTCTACAGAGTAGGTTCCAGGACAGCCAGGGCTACACAGAGAAACCCTGTCTCGAAAAAAAAAAATAAGAGAGAGAGAGAGAGACAGAGAGAGACAGAGAGAGACAGAGAGAGAGACTGGCAGAGCAATGGCTCTGTGGCTAAGTGTTTGCTTCTCTTCCAGAGGACCCTGGTTCAGTTCTCAGCATCCATGTCAGGGGATTCAAGAAACTCCCACCCCAACTGATCTGATACTCTCTCCTGGACTCTGCATGCATCCACACTCACGTGGGATGCACACGCATAAATACAAACACACAAATAAAATAATTGTTTTTTTAAATATAAAATAGAGAGGATACGTATACAGAATCAAACTGTGCACCCCAAAAACTAAGGCCAGAAGACCAAGAAAGCCCTAACGGAGTCAGTATCTGAGGGAAGAATGAAGGCACCCTCCCACTGGACAAATAGGGAAAGTAGGCCTATGGAGGTGATGGTGCTGGGCCTAGGGCCACCCAGTGGAGACCTGGATTGGAACCCAGAGCCCAGTTCTATGGCTCAGGCCTGTGGTGAGGCATCTGGATTTTGCTGAGAGCCTCCACCCAGCTGTGCACATCTGTCAGCCTCTGTAGGATGAGACAATGACCAGGAGCAGGGCCAAGGACTCAAGACCTCCAAGGGGCGGGGCTGGCAGCCACATGCTGGGGCTGAGCCTGGGCCAGCAGGGCTACCCCTCTGCTGGCTCTGGGCACTACATTCCTAAGGTCACACCTCACCCATTACCCCAGTCCTCCTGGCTGGAAGAGCCTGTTGAGGGGATGGCCCCCCTGTAGGATTACCTCAGCAAGTCCTAACTCCTCTCTCAGCCTCCTTCAGGATAAACCTAAACCAGTTCCTCCCAGTTCTGCTGGCCCCACCCTTCAAATCTGATCCTAGTGTGCTCCCCATGGCTTCCCTATACTCTAATCTGAGGAAAGAGACAGCTGCTCAGAATCCTCAGTAGCCAGTGGGAGACCTTTGAACACTGGGGCTCTGGCTATGTAGGAGGAAGCTTCACTTAACCCTTAGAAATCTCTAGTGAGCAGGGAGATGACCTCAGGGACTGCCAGTCTGATGGAGACTTTTGCCACCAACAGGAGGCTCTGTGAGCATGACCAGTTGTGGGATGAGTGGGCCTCAAAACTCAGCACGTGGCCCCAAGTTTACCACAGTGGACTCTACTACTTCAACTGTGGGCGGTAGCCAACATCCTGACACTACCACCACACCCTGAGGCAACAGGAAACACATATTCCTGCCACACCCTTGCTTCTGGTGAGAAACTGGCATGCTGTGGCTGCCACTGACTCCCTAAGGAGTCACGCCAAGCAGGCCCTCAGTGGTTGGTACCAGGCAGGTTCAGCCTGCCTCTGCCAGGCCCTTAAGTTGGTAAGTGTCCCCTCCAGAAGCCTGGCTTGTAATGGCCAATGGTTCCAACATTGTCCTGTTGTCACCATGCCCACAAAGCCTGGAGACAATGATAGACAAAAACACAGAACCCTTCTCCAATCTACAGAAGGGTGGAAGCCAGTAACAGCTCTTAGAATTTAAGGGCCAAGATTTAACAGAGACCACTTCTGTCGAAATGATAGCACCATGCTGAGATGAAGTTGCCTGGTTTTCCAGATTTGTTTCCGTGTGAAATTCTTTCTTCCTCTTAGGTTTCAGTCCCCTTTCTTATCTGATGAGTCTTAAATGGGAACCTGACATTGGTCCCAGCCGGCAGCCAGAAACACACCTGTCCCTACCCCAGTTACTCAGGCACCTTCCTCAAGTTCCTCAGGAACACACAAGTGCCACATAGGGCACGGCTGAAATGATCTGTGGGTGAGCCGTAACAGGCTGCCCACTGAGCACCCCATCCCTTACAGCAGCAGAAACCACAGTTTCCCATAAGGCACCTCGTCCACACCGGGAGCCACAACCTTTTCTGAAATCCACCTTCCCGTTGAGCCAGTTTTTCCAGTAGATCCCATGAGCAACTTGGTGTCTCCTCAGTAATTTCCTTTGTTTTCTACCACAAAAGTTGACTTTGGAAGTTGGGGAGATGGAAGAATCAAAGACCTGTCTGGTCTAGTCAGGTCAGACAGCAGGGAAAGCCCTTGGCACATCCAAGGAGTGTGGATCTAATGGCCCGAAGTGTGGAGTGAGTGTTGAAACAGCTAATTAAATTTACTCCATTAATTAAATGATGGCCTGTGGCCATCTGGAAGGGGAAAAATACCATCAAGGGCAGAGGGCCTGAGGGCAGAGGGCCTGAGTCCATACAGCCCATGGGGGACTCCTGAAGGCGAAAGAGAGAGAGAGAGAGAGAGAGAGAGAGAGAGAGAGAGAGAGAGAGAGAGAGAGAGAGAGAGAGAGGGTGTTAGTTCAAACCCTCAAATCCGAAGCTCCAGTCTGTGCCTGGGGCCGAGAAACACTTTATATAACTAGGCTAAAAATTCTCCTGTCTTTTCCTGCCACTGGAGCGGCTTGTGGAAGGCCCAGTTCAGGGTCAGATCCCTCTCGGGGGACACATTCCAGAGGCAGCTGAGCTCAGAGCTTTTCCCTCTTCTACCAACTGTACACGTGCAGACAGCCCTGGCAGCCTTGGCTCGTCTCTTATTTTGTGGCCTTGTGCTGTGTAAGGTCCCTTTGGTTGCAACTAACAGAAACTGCAAGACTCAAAGGGTGGTAGGCTCCTGGTACCCCACAGGCCTGCTAGGAGTTTCCTCTCTTTTCTGCTGATCTCCAGCCAGGATGGTTTCAATCAAGTGGCCCTGAAGCCAACTCTCCTTGTTTTAGAAGGATCGACTTCCTGTCCCCTACCCCATTGGAATAAGCTCCAGCGGGCATATTGGTACCAGGAGTATAAGTGAATTCTGCACGGCAGGATGAAGAGGTGATTCGGTGTGGCTCTGGTTTCATGTTAGAACTGCTTCCTGAAGGGAAGTGTGGACCATCAACTGCTTCTGTGCCCAGGAGAGAGGGGCAGGGGGACTCTGTGCTAACCATGCAGTCAGGTCTTTCTCTCTAGCTTTGTTGGCTTGGTCTCTGCCCTGAAGTCATGCTGTAGACTGTTTCCCCTTAAAGGCCAAAGGCGCTGAACCACATAAGCCTCTTCAAGAAATAGGGAAAGATGAGCTAGAGGGGACAGGCAGCAGCCACGTTGCCACACCTGCTTGGGTGGCTCCCACACACCTACAGCTTCTCCTGGCATCTCCGAGCTTCAGACTTCCAGACTGGTAACTCTGCCCCAGACTTGTGTAACTGGCCATGTAAAGGGACATCTCCACACAAACATGGTAGCTCATGCTCCTGACCACCGCCCATGTCTAGCCCACATGCTATGCAGGCATTAGCTCAGCGTCTCCTTGCAAGAGCCGTGTGAGGTGGATTCCGTTGTTACCCTCACCCATAGATGAGGAAAAGGAGGCTCCAAGGGTGACAAAGCATAAGGTAACATCACAGCTAACCTGCTCTGGAGCCCAAACACGAGTCACCTGGCTTCGGCCCTGTACTGCGTGTTCTGCCCCTCCCCCGTGTTTGAAGTGATGCTACATTTTCTAACACCCTTTCCCACACCTCCCCCAAACCCTCCCTCTTGTCTGCCTACAACTCAGCATTCAGGTCTCTGTGTAGTTATCCCTATGTGAACCCCAGCCAGGGCAGGGACCTCACCTCTGGGCGGCAGTGACTCTGCCTCCTACAACATCTGCATAAACATCTGACTTCTCTCTGTAAGCATCTCTTCTGGTCTGTGAACCTTGTGTTCCTTGGTGACAGGAAATGGGCCCCATACCACATGCCCATTCTACTAGCCCAGTCCAGAGCCCCTCGCTGCTCCCCAACCCCCGTCCAGTGTCAGGCTCCTGAGCCATGGTGGCCCCACCTGCTATAGTTGCCCTGTGCAATCCGGTCCTGGCAGCCCCTGCACACCACACTTCTCCAGCTGGGTCTACTTCGCAGGCTCAGCACGGATCTCCTCACCTCCGCTCCCAGCCTCCTTCCTGCTTTACTCTTTTATTAAGATTCTAATTAAATAATTCTAATTAAGTGTAATGAGCTGAATCCACAAACTTATAGCGATAAAACGGCACTGGGGACGTGCTCTCTCCTGATCTCAGACAGTGGCAGTGTAGGGTGAGGGACCCTGCTGCTGGGGGCTCAGTGGGTGGTCTGACCACCACCCTCACAAGGACATGACCAGACACTGTGGCTCAGCTGAGGCCTCCTCTGGTCCAGCCTCCCTTTTTCTCTCTGCTATAGGCAGAAGTCTCCCAGCTCCCTGATGCCTATGTCTGAGGGTATCCAGCCTCCTCTAGACCACACCAGGCATCCCACGTCCCCTGGCACAGTACTGGGTTCTGTTTACCATGCAGGCATCTGAAGAGGAAGGCCTAGTCCTTCTCAGGTTCTTCTTAGCTTTCTCAGTTTTTAATGGCAGGCACTGGGAGTGAGTTGCCACAGGCCACAACCAAGAGACTGGTGTATAGTTCCATCTGGCCTCCTCTTGGACTTCACCCTTTCCTGGCTGGGTGATCCAAGTCACTTCATCTCTCTGAGCTCTAATGGCTGCCCTTAATCTAATGCCCCTGATGAGCCAGCCATCAGGTCTGAGATTCAGCATCTCAGGCTACCTGGCCCTTTTTTGCTGAGGGACGTGGGCCAAGTACCTTTACCTCTCTGGTCCTATGTAGGATGGAAACAGTTCCACTTTGGAGGATGGGCCTGAAACATTCAGACACTCACCTCAATCTCCATGCTTAAAGTATGAAGTGGGTTCCCGTTCTACAGGGGAGAAGATTGAGCCATTGTTTGACTAAGGTTATGGGACAAGGGACAGGAGTAGGATAGGAACCCAGAACCCTTTGGCTTCTAACTGGTTTTGCCACAGTGCTGAAGTCCTGGCTTTCCTGTGGATTCACTTAGGGTGGAGCCCAAACCTTCAGTCTTCCCAACTAGGGGGGCGGGGAGGGTCCTCCGATGATCTGAGAACTGAGGGTATAGGAATTGCCAGCCTCTGGTTTTAAGACTTTGCATCTGGAGACCAGGGTCTGGGCCTGTTTCAGCTGTCAGACTCCCAAGGGGCTAAACCTCAAGTCCTCCCAAAGTTCTTGCCTGCTAGAGTCCCAGGAACCCACTACGACAGCCCAGAGAAGACACAACAACTGCAGCTGGAAGAGTGGTACATGCCTCTATTAGCAATCAGGAGGGAGAGAGAGAGGCAGGCAGTTCTCTGAGTTCTAGGGCAGCCAAGGTTACACAGTGACACTGTCTCAAAAGACAAAGACCAAAAGGAAAGAAAGAAAGCACAACTCTGAGGCGTGTGCACCCCAGAAACCCTGGTGCTGCCCCTGATGCTCACAGACAAAAACATACATGCCTATCTGTGCCCCAACTCACATACATGTGCCCCATTCAGGTCCACATGACTATAACACACGGAGCCAAGCACTTTCTTTCCTGACCAAAACATGTCATTTGAGATGCTCATATCACAGCCTCGCCAGCAGGACTGAGGACCATCGGGCCTCCACATCACAGGACACACCTTGTCTTCCCTCAGACCCCAGCCACACCCAGACTCACAGCCTAGGGAGTGACACCAAGACAAACACCTTGTCATGTGCCTCACTTTCTTCTGGACTGAATAGCTGGAAAACAGGAGAAACTGACACCTGTCACCTTGTGTCTGCTCATTTGCAAGCTCAGAACTCCCTCCTATTGGGCCCTGGACAAAGCTCACTGGCTGTCTGTGTATCCAGAGCTTCTAGAATCACATCTTTGCCCAGAGTCTTAAAAAGACAGGTTTAAAGTAGCCCCTGGCCCCCATGGGTCCACTTTATCTCCATGTCCAGGGCATCTCCTCTACCCTCTCCATCTCCCGCCCCACACCCCCACCCATTCTCTATCTGGTGTCTCCTCCCCCTCCTATCTAGTTAGCAGCTCTCCTGTCTCCTGTGGAGTCTTGGCTCCCCAACCTCCCTCCCTCTGCTGTCTTCAGTGAAGACACCATAGTGCCTGTTTGCAGAGTCTATAACCCCATCCCCTCACAGAATGCAACACTGTGTGTGGATCGGGGGCTGTTGTCACTAGGTTGGCCACCATGTTCCAAGCACCTAAAACATCTGGCACAGAGCAGATGCTCCATCATGGTGTCCTGAATGAACAGCCCTGACCCCAGCCTGCCTCAGAGACTGCCAGGGGCAGGCCCCACTTGCCATGGCCCAGTGTTAAAACATTTCACCTCTGAGACTCAGGGTTTCCCTAACAATCATGAGGAGTGGTGCAGAATGCATTCAATACTCAGCATGACCCTGGTACCCAGAGACCTTGAACTCCTCACTCCCAGGGAAGTGTCTTCCTGCGCCTGGGAGACCCGTCTCCTCCTGCCGTTGTGCCCCCTGTATCTCACGAACTGGACACCTGCACGCCTTCTGCCATTGATCCCTTGTCTGAAGCTTCCATTGGCTTCTCCCAACTCTGCAATGTGAAGACCGAAGGGTGGCCAGCTGGCTGGCAGCAGCTGCTCCAACCTTGTCACACTCTGAACCCTGAAGGGTGCACACACACCCTACCTCCCACAGATTTCTTTCTTTTCATGCATCTTCTACCTGAAACATCCAGAGAGGAATGTCTTCCAGACAACTCATTTTCCCTACAGGCACACATTTGGAGAGGGGTGATCAGTACTTATATTGGGGTGTCCTCCTGGTAGACGTTCACAGGACAGACCCACTCCTCAGTTTGATATTTTGAGTGGTTCTCACCTGGTCTCCCCCAGACTGTCCTAAACCATCTATAAAGCAGCCAAAGGGGACAGCCGGAAAACAGGGGTTCTGGCAGAGCTGAGAGACTAATTCAGAGGCTCAGCTCTGTATAGCCTTTCACGAATCCTTGCACTGACTGCCAGCACCGTATCCTCCAAACGAGGAGACAGACAGGGTGTAGGACCAGTGCCAGATCTGGGGCTCAAAGCACCCCATTCTCCCTGTGGCAACTGTTCAGTTACCCAGGTACCTGGATTGGCAGCTTTGAGCTGCAGTCCTGGGTCTCTGAAAGAGCTACAAGCCGATGCTCCTACAGGCGCTTCCCTCAGGGCCCTCCCTCTTACTTCCTCCCTACAGCTCCGGCCCCTCCAGTGAAGATCTCAAGGGGCTTCTAGATACAAGCTGGGAACTCCTATGCCCATGGAGATCTCATTCCCAACTATAAACAAAGGCGTCTCCTGGCAGCAAGAGTCTAGGATGGGCTATGAAATGGCTCAGCAGATAAAAGTGCTTCTCCTTAAGTCCAATGGCATGACTTCAATCCCCAGAACCCACATACAGGTGGGCAGACAGTAAAGACTATAGCTGATTCCTGACCCCCACATGGGCTCCGCACCCTGACACATGTGTCTGCATACACATACCACACACACAGATTCTAGAACCTTTATTTGAAGACATTTTGGAAAGCAACATCTTTGGTCAGGATGTAGAGTTAGACACCAGAGTTTCGGCAAAGCAGCTAGGAGTTGCAGGGCTGCCCTCTGGGAGTAAGAAAGACCCAGCACATCACAACTAGTGCTTGCTGGGAAGTATGGAACCAGGGCCTTGATGACCTGCAAATTCCTGTGCTGCCTATGACCTGGGGCTCCTGACCTTTTCAGAAGGCTCTCAGAAACCTTCTACTTCTGCCGTGATTCAGTCATAGGCACATGGAGCCAGGCAGTGCCTGGGCACCCGGTCATGGAGTGGCTCACACAGGGCCCCCAACAGCAGAGCTACCAAGCCATCAAGAGCATCTTCAAACTTTCTACTCCTCCTCTTGAGGTCCAGCTGGACCACTCCTCACTCAGTAACCCACCTGGCATCCCGTGCAACACCCCTCAACTGTCCCCCAATGTCACATTGGCATAGGTAAGCCAGCACGACCAGTGACTTCTGGGAACCATGCCCCGACCCCTTGCACTATTAAGGGTCAAGAGCAGAGGCCTCCTGTCATCCACAGACAAAGCTAAGCTGGTGATCATTGCCTAGCAGCGTGACCTTGTGTCTCCGCCCACTTCTGCCCAGGCTGGAAGCTCCAAGCTGCCCCAGCGGTATTCTGAGAGGGCCCTGGGAGCTCCCAGTGAGCAAGGTCATGTTCTCTGAGTGTTCTTAGTGACCTGCAGAGGCAGGGCCACCCCAGGACACTGAACACATGGGATCTGAGTTTCAGCAGATGCTACTTGGCAGCTATTACATCAACTCAGACTAGCTATGTGACCCTGCAAAAGGTTCCTTCCTTCCACTCCTCTTGCACCAGCACCCACTGTCCCTCCCCTGGTAAGACATCCTCAAGCTGGCAGGGAAAGGCTAGGGCCCGGTCCCATGGTGGGCATGCCCACAGCAGCGGTCCGAGGGGAGCAGCCAGCTGGGTAGACAGGATAGCTCCAGCCAATGGATCTGTGCAGTGGGCATCTGCCAATGCTAACTATAGAGTCAGCTCCCTACTACTGGTGCTGCTGGTCTGCAGGGGCAGAAATAAGCTTTGGATTCAGATACCCTGGGGTTCAAATCCCAGACTTACCTCTTCCTGAATGTAAGCCTTGGTCAGCGTGCTCATCTTTCCTGTCCCTCAGATATCCCATATAAGAAGTGGGACAATAGAAGATATCTCCCTACAACTTACTGGTCAGGGAGGTCCCAAAGGTCACCAAAATTAGATGGTGAGATTCTACTGCAGAAGACGCCCCTTGGTTGTTATGACACAGACATCCAACTGAATGACCCAAAAGTTTCCTCAGCGCTGCCTAGCTTTCAGTGCTGTCTGGAGCCATGCAGGCCACCAGAGTGAGAAAACACACCAGGCCTCTTGGCCAGCACTCAATCCTCTGTGCTACAAAACCAACCTACCATGCTCCACGTGCCCACTCATGCAATAATGGCATGAAGATTGTGGAGATAACCATTTAAGACAGGAACTCAGGCCTGGTACCACAATCCTGGTCAAAACCCCATGGTTAGAACAGTCCTGGGCCTCGTTGTTTTGCTAGAGGACATGTGCCACACTGCCTTCTGAACACTCACGTCTGTACCCAGAGGCCAATGCTGTTCTTACCCTTGTCCAGCATGGCTTTTCTCTGCAGCGGGCAGCCATTACTGCAGACTCCTAATGGGTTAGTACTGAGACAAGTGACTTCTCCCTATATAGGGTGTCCCTGGCAACCTTTCTCATGCCCCTTCAAGGATCAGGGAACACTGGGAAGAGGAGACACACTGTTGTTTAGACGGGATACAGACAGCATCAAGAACTCACTGAAGCTGTGGCCACCTACACACGATCAAGCCAGCAGGACCAGTCAATATTCCAACAGGCAGGACTAACTGATCTCTGGGTTACAAAAAGAAAAAAGGTGGCAGAGGGAATATGGGGGGAGAGGGTTGAGCTGGGAGCAGGCAGGATCAAGACATCTTTTACATCTATAAATGAAAGATTTTTTTTTTATATAGTTCTAAGACCACCTACTACTACCCACCTCCTAGTGTGCCACAGCAGACTGATCACGCCAAGGCTGGGCACAGGGGTCCTGACAAGACCGGTAGCCCTTCCTAACAACCAAGCAGGTTGCCTGATCTGCTACACCAGGGAAAGGGGAGCAAGCCCAGGCTCCAGCCTGTGTCCCAGGCACGGAAGCTGGGAAGTCCTTTGCAAGGTGTAATTGTGACAGCGTCTTCTGGAGAGCCAGCCCAACATCTACCCAGAGAAGCTGAAGGTCACATCAAGTCTGAAAGGCAGCTTTGTTCTCCCCTACACCCGTTATGCATGAAAGAGCAGGCGGCTGCGCTCAGGAGCCATAATTTGAGACATCCGGAGACTAAAGGCGTTGGCCAAATTTAAACCGAAAGATGAGCTTGTTGAGTGTCTTTTCAAATTATGGGGGAAAAAAGAAGGAATTCTGTAGTCTGCTCTGATCCGCCGGGCCTCGCGGGGAGTCTGCTCGTCGGCTAATATCAGAAGGCTATGCCTCTGCACATTTGAAATAAGCATAAGCCTTGAATGGGATGAAGGCATAAATGCCTGAGACCCCCACAAACCACAGGAAGGAGGAGTGGCTGGGGAGTCCCCAGACAGAAGCCCGTGGAACTTGAGGAATGCGGCCTTGCTGGAATGGTCACTGTGAGTCTGGGCAGGACATGAGCAGCTGGATCATAGCCATCTCTTGGGAAATCCCTACACGGCAGGGTGGGGGTTAGGGATAGAAGATGGGACTGTGGCCTTCCCGGGCACTCAGAGGAGGACTGCCCTCCCACCTAAGCACCAAATCCTCAGCAGTAGGTATCAGATGGCATCTGGGCTCTAGCTGGCTTCTGTAAGTCAGATGGCACACAGGAAGTACACTCAGCGGTAGCCACTGTCCCAGAGTCCACTAGGACTGTACACATTCAATCCAAATGACCTTTTGTTCTGAGAAGACCTTTGAGCCACTGGGTATCTGCTACCAATAATGTGATAACGGTCAACAGTCTCATAAACCCCAGGAACATAGGCACAGGAGACTGCTGTACCCTGTTTACAGACAGAAAAACTGAGGCTCAACAAAACAAGTAACTGACCCATGGCAATAGCTGGACTTTGGATTTAAGTCACGGAATCCCCCCATCCTCTGCCTCTGTTCCCCTCTTCACATGAAGCCACACATCCTGAATTCACGTGGGGGATGCTCGTTCCTCGCACTGAGCCCAGGTCCAGAACCTGAGTAACAGAGTCAACTTGCAAGTCTGAGTCACTGGAGAGCCACGGGAACAGCACCACCCCTGGGAAGGGGTACACATGAGCACACGCTCACACTCATGTCTCAGGGGCTCTGAGCCTGACTAGAGCACATGGTTAGAAACAGAGAGTGCTTACGCGCTGGCCCACTGGCATGGTCTTACATCACCCAACAGCGACCTTGTCGCACAATGGCAGTCTGCAGAGAAAGGAAGGTACCCTGCTGGCGCACCACAGGAGACCTGCCAGCACCCTCCATTCTGGTGCAGCAGCCGACCCCAGTCTCTTGACACATCACTGCTCCCATCGCAGAGGGCAGAAGCCGCCACCCCGCCCTTTGTCACCTGCAATACCCCAGGCGGTGCTCATACTCAGAAAGGGAACATTTATTGCTTCCTACTCAGAACTGCCTTCCAGTCTCACACAGCAGCATCGGCAGCAGACAGCCTGTCAGCCCGACAGCACCTCCCAACACCACGGCAGACCCCTCGCACCCGGACCCCGGCCACCTGGGCTGGGGAAAGGGAGCTAGCAACCTTTATTCTAGTAAGAATTCTCCAAGCGCCCTCCCCGAGGCAAGGGTTAGACTCAGCCACTCAGGAAGTGTGTCTTTCCTGGGGATACTGAGACCTGCTTTCACAAGCCCGGCCACCAGGGGCTCCTGGCGATGGAAGATATTTGTGGTTTGGCTGAGGTTCAGGATGCCAGAGCCCACGGGACCAGCAAAGGGAGAACAAAGAGACTAAGGGAAGTTCACCACTGGACCGCCCGACCACCAGCTAGGGTTGAGGGACCACTAGGGCTGCAGGTCAGGAGAGGACAGTGAGATGTTTCTGGAGCAGGTTTTTGTTTCACCCGTGGAATTAACAGACTTCAAAACACATCTGCCCAGAAGTCAGCAGCGTAGCAGCTAGCAGGGCATGGCGGCCTGCGCCAGCGCTGTGTGGAAAGGCACCAGATGGTTTGTTATGAAACACATTTTGGTCAGAAAATAGCTGGGGCGCTCTGGTTCCTGGGAGGACAACAAAGCCAGAGAAAGAGGCGTGGGCTGCGGGGAGGCAGCACAGGCGGCAGCTTTGGTATCAGATCTGGGTTCTATTCTCAACTCCACCCCTCAACACGTGCCGCCTCAGTTTCTTTATCTGTAAAATGGATGCAAAATAACCTGCCACGACCTGCGGCTAGGTTTTGCTATCATCCCAGAATTATGGGGAGGCAGAAAACGGAGCATACACAAGGACATACAGATAAAAAGCAGAAGAGCAGGCCCAGCTTTGTCTGTTGGGGGGCTCCCAGGAGCCACAGAGGTGGTCTCCATGGTTGCGGTGACTCTGGTACACTAGGTCCTAGCACTGTGCAGGCCACGCCAGGGACTGGGGCCCTCTTGTGGAGGGAGGGCAGGAGGCAAGCTCTACCCCCACAGCACCAACACAGAACCATGGCCGTGACGAGAGAGTTAAAGTGCAGAGTTAAATGTGTCTTTGGTCAGGGGCTGCTTCTTGAGAGCCTCAGCTACTTGGCCCTGAGGAAGCCGATCTTGAGGACTCCAACTTTCCTGAAAGCCATATCCTGTCCAGTGCACAAAGAACAGCAGGTTCTTACTGCTTCAGGAGTGAGGATGCCCCAGAGAAAAGGAGCAAGCAATGCTTTGGTCACTGTCCTGACACCCACAGCAGGAGGGGGCACTGGCTCCAGGACAGAGGCCAGGAGGCCAGGCCTGGCCTGCACACACCACGAGCGCCCGAATCAAACCTGGTTTCCGAACATAAACCAGGAGTCACCAACTGGATACCCCAGGCATCTTTCCACCCCCTCTCCCTGCGTGACTGTGCAACTCGAATCTGCAGGCTCTGATGCCACTGGCCAAAGGCAGCTGATGGCTCCTGGAGCTGGCTGCCTGCTGCAGGTGACTTGTGGTCCATCACATGTCTAGGCCAGTTGTGTATTGCCAGTCTCCGGCCCTCAGAAGGTGAAGACGTCATCCTGACCGATGTCACTGCTGTCAGGCTTGTCCCAGTCGGTGGGCGATAAGCACTGTGCATAATGGATGTCCTGTGCTGACAGCCCAGTGTCCAGGACTTGAGGATTCGTCCGTGACTGCGCCAGCCTGGAAGGCAAAGCTGTGTAAGCCAAGCATCAGGTGAGGGGCTGGCGGGGGCTATGGACGGGGATAGCTGGGCCAGCCCTGGACCAGAAGAGAGGCGATGAACAGGCTGGACTCAACAATTAGCAGGAGAGGTAGAGCCCCTGACAAAGGATGCTCGCTCAAGAGAGTCAGGAAACTGCGGCAGGCCGTGCTACCTACTCTCACAGAGGCCAGGGTATCTACTGAGCCAGTCGTGGGCAGGAAATGCTCAGCCATGAGAAGACTTGGTGTGGGTAGAGTCAGCATGCACTTGACAGTCACAGAAGGAGACCTTATTGGTTTGTTCTGTCTGCCTTACTGTCCAGAGGAACCTGGAGAGGTCAGTGCAAGGTAGCTCTGTCCTCAGGAGGAGAGCCTGGAGTCTACAAACATCAGAAGGAGGCCTCGGACAGCCCTGAGCAGATGACCGTCCCCAAGACCAAGGCCGTGGGCTGACAGATACCAGGGATGCTCATGATCGGGTCAGCAGACATGGGACTGGTCTGGGCCAAGGGATTATAATACACAGAGATTTGATTTTTGAATGAAGCTGTTTTTTTCAGATGTGGGAGAATCAGCCAGTGAAGCAGAGAAGGTGTGAGAAAGCCCTGAGTCCTTGGCAAGAAGCTCATCTGTGGGTCTGCCGCGGATGCAGCAGGAGGTGGCAGGGGGGAGGGGGGGCTGGAGGGCAAAGGTGCCAACCCTAAGCAAAGCCCTGAGACAGGAGGCCTCTGAAGGCCCTGCACTCCAAACAGGGACCGGGAGGAACTGGAGGAAGCCAGTCCTCACCTGCAGCCTCAAGCTGCGCCTGCATTCTGACTGAACTGCAAAAGCCTTTTCACACATCAGACACCCTGCAAGGCTTTCATTCCTAGGTAGTAAGTTCCCTGTCCCTGGAGGAATCTAAGAATTGTTGCGCAGAGGGCTAAAGCCCAAAGGTAAAGGATAACCAGGTCCAGCCCAAGGCCCATGCCCAGCCCAAGCCTTCAGAGTTACCTTGAAAATGCTTCATCCAGGCCATCATCAAGCTCCTGGGAGACAAAGCAAGAAGTAAGAACTCTGGGTGGGGTCGCGTCCCCAGGGGAGCTACAGGACCCAGGGCCTGTATGTGTGTGGGGAGGAGGCGCCTACAGAAACTAGCGCAGGCACGCTTCATGCCCAATCCATCGTCTTAAAATTGGGGCCTGTGGCTCATACGTTTAATCCCAGTACTTGGGAGGCAGAGGCAGGCAGATTTCTGAGTTCGAGGCCAGAGTTCAGAACAGCCAGGGCTATGTAGAGAGACCCTGTCTCAAAAAAACAAGACAAACCAGGCAGAAAGAAAGGAAAGGAAAGGAACCATGACAATCAGAGGGTCATTCCACAGTGGCTCTTGGCCCAGAAGGCTAAGACCAAGTGGAGTGAGGAATCTGCAGATGGACCAGTCCAATCGATCAGTCACTGTGCTCTGAGGATGCTAACATTTGTAGTGTCTGTGGTGCACTGAAACAATGCAGTCTGAAACCAACCACCCGAATGGAAATTGAAGTTAAAAGCCATTCAGGTTCCTCTGGAAGATGCTGTGGAAGACCAGTGTCCTCACTGAGGGAACGAAAAAGCTGACACAGGGGTCAGGTGCTGGCCATGGGTCCTGAGAGCCAGTGGCAGGCTGTGCACTCAGACAGCTGAGAAGGGAGGGGTGCCAGGCACAAACCTGCCATGCCTAGAACAAGGGAGCCTTTTCTGCTCAGGGTGGGAAGAGCCACAGACACTCCAATTCAGAGTGCTGTGAGGAGACGGCTGTGCTGGGAACCAGGCCTGTTGAGGCACAACTGTGGCTTCAGAGAGGACATTGTTCAGCCGCTCTGCCCAGAGGCTGGGTGCTGTTGTGCTGGGTCTGGTCCTCCCAGAGGCCTATAAGTCATGGTCTCAGGGCCTGGACCCGGGAACCTCTCCAGGCTTGTTCAGAGACCTGGCTAAAGCTCACTGGATCCCAAAACCATGCCCGGGCCCAGAGCTACTCACCCACACGACACTGTTGTTGCCCAAGACTTGAGGCCTCGGCGTCTCGTCCCCATTGTTGGTATTGGCGCTGACTGTGGATAACGGGGCCTTAGCCACCTCTTCCAGATCCAGCAGGTTCCCAGTAGCAACCACTATGAGGCGTCAGTTGGGGACGTCAGGAGGACAGGGGGCACGTCCCCTCCAGGCTCTTCTGCACACATTCTGGTACCCCTGCACTATACTGCTCCTGACTTGTTCCTAGACTCTGACCTTGTCCAGATGTAGGACCCTGGTCACCTGTGGTCCCTGCTCTGACCCTCTTCCACCCAGAGCTAGAGGGCAGGTGCCCGCCAGAGAGAACCTGGGGCCCCGGAGGGCAGACCTGGAACCTGCAAATTCCTAACAGATGTTGAATGCCTAAAAGCACACCAAGTAGGCTGAGGCAGACAGGAGCGCATATGCACTTCTGCATCTACACAGGGGCACACCTGGGTAAGTGCATGAGCAGCACTGCAACCTTCTTAGCTAACGACAAGACACGTGTGTTACTGATTTAACAAAACAAGAAACAGCAAGAGTCCAGGAGGGAAGGCCAGGAGAGAGAGCAGACTCAGTGCCCAAGACTCACAGGTTTTCAATGAGGGGGCGCTGTCACGTCGGGTCCCTGGGACGTCTCCTCCCTCCTGGTTGGCTTTCTCCCTCTTCTCTTTCTCTGCGGGATCAAGGCAAGAGCTGCTGAGGCCTCACAGCAGGCACCACTGTCTCCATTAACCACTGGGGCGAAGGCAGTCTGAGCATGCTCAGAGGCAGGAGGTCTCCAGCAAAGAGCAACAGGGTCCACTTAAACCCAAACACTCTAAAGAAGGGCCTTTGCCAGATGGGGAAACTGAGGCTCAGAGAAGTAACAGGACCTGTTCAAAACCACAAACCCAGTAGAGACGAGGGTGGGGCCAGCCCAGACCTGACTTCTGGCTGTGTCTGTCCCTGCTCACATCACTTCACAGTGCCAGGGAGGAAGACTCACCTTCCTTGGACACCTGCCAAAATTCAAAGGCAACTTTGAAGGCTTGGGCTACAGTAAGGGTGACGGCTTGTGCCTGAAAAACAGGAAATGGGGGTGGGGATGGGTGCAGTGTCAGCCAAAAAAGCAAGTATGATGGGGGGTGGGGGGGTCCCACCCCATGTCAGGCTCTGGAAGGCTTAGGGAAGGGGGCAGGGGCCACACAATAGCCTAGGGCATAATGAAGCCGCACCCTGCAGAGGCAGTGGAAGCCTAGTGAAGCACCTCCTGTCCAGTCCCCCCAACATGGCTGCTCACCCCCACCCCCTCCTCCTTCCCTTCAGGCATACCTAACCCAACTGTGAGGGCTACTTCTGGGAAGTCCTCCTGGGTTACCTGAGGATTCCCTGTACTCACAGTACTCTTGGACCAGACAACAGAAGCCAGGAGTGGAAGGGCCTAGCCATGCCTGAATGAACCACAGCCAGAGAGGTCAAGGTCCCACTGTGCAGGGTCACAGGGCATTGGGGGTGCCAGCTGCTGAAAACCGACACCCCAGTAAAGTAGGAGGTAGCAGAATCAAGATGTTGGCGACTGTCAGGAACAAAAGCCATCTAGCACATGACCAGCCTATGAATGGGTGCCTTGGCGCCACCTCTGTCACCGGTCCAGGGCTCTACGGTCCGCCTATCTCCCTCTGGAATCTGCTGATGGAAGTGTCTCTACCTTGTAGGCTTACATCCCAATGTGAATATGTCCTACAATCGAGAGCGGAGCCACAGCTCAGACAGAGCCCTCAGGTGACAGTGATGGTGTCTGAGGTCTCAATTGTGGCACAGGTGTGCTACAATCTCCTGTTAGCCCAGTCCTGTGGTAACCAGCTCAGCACTGGGAGTGCAGGCAAGGGCACCACTCTTCTTCAGCAGTTACAGAACAAGCTCAGTCTTAAGCAGTTTCCACCAGACAACTCAATTTAATTGAGAAATAAATTTGTGGCCACTGCCTTCAAAACTCTTTTAAAAAAAAAATTCAAAATCTCCAAACTGACTGATCTGCGCCAATTAAACTTCACGAAGTATAAAATCTCATTTGAATGTCTCCGTCATTTACATTTTTGATGGAAGTACGTCATTTACATTTTTGATGGATGCTTTATGGTAAAACTTAAATATGGTGATTAAGTATGAAACTCTTCACAGCTGTTTACAATTTAAGCCGTCACGTCTGAATCGAGTTTAATAGACCCAGTTACCATTGAGAATTGCCCATGAACTAAAAATATGGGCTAATTACCAGCCCAAGTCAGATCACGGTACTCTGGAGCAAGGGCTAGTCACCCATGTGGCAGGTTACCGAAACACCACCACGTCTGCCTGCAGTCACCTGGGTACAAGGGTTTATGCTGTTTACATAAATCTGGTTCCTCTGCGTCCCTGCCCCTCTGCCCGGTACAGTAAGTCACAGTAAACATGTAACCCGAGCTGAGATGTGAAGCAATGAGGGCAGGTAGCTGCAGGGCTGGGCTGGGAAGGCCTGGGGGTGACCTGCTTCCCTAGGGACCCTCAGTGATGAGTCATAGGGACACCCAGAGGGAAGATCTACATTTCCCAAGCCACTGTGCTGCCCTCCTGGGACCTCTACTGTGGGTTTGTCTGTCTTACTACCCAGAAGCTTCCACTTGGCCCAACTGTCCAGATCCGGATCTTGTTTCCCGTAAGCAGGTCTTATCAATAAGTCAAAGGGGGCAGGTATGCAGCCTACACCTCGCCCAGTGCTCACTATCAGCCCTGCCAGGGCTTACCTGGCTCCCACGTTAACTTTTGCACAAAGATCACTTTAGAATACTAAGGTCTACAAGGAGGAAATAGTCCTGTCCCCTCAGCCAGTCAGAACTCGGGTGTCCAAGCCTATGCCCACATGGGGAGCCTAAACTCCCCCCCTTCTGAGCATAGAGTGCTTGATGAGCTGAGGCCTCTCACCTGAGCGTACTGAACCACTTCCTTGCAGTGATGTTCTGGTCATGCCCAGACAAGACCAGGACAGGGAGGCCATGGGCTGTGCTGTGAGGGACCCAGAAGGAACCCCTTTGTCCAAGCTTCTGGTTTAGCCAGCAAGGAGAGGTAAAAGCTCAATGAGGGCGTTTGCACCCCAGCCTCTGCACCTCACCTCTGCCTGGCTACCTGATGGTGTCCTCAGGCCCAGGTCGCCACATCAAGTTGTGTTTTTGCACACCCAGTCCCTAAGCTGCACTCCTTCCTTTCGCCTCTCCCCTCAGCCTGGCACACTCCTGGTCACGACTCTCTTCATCCTTTAAGGCTCTGGCCTCCGGGCAGCTCCCTAACCTCTAGATCCAAAAACCTCCACCTAGAGCCAAGCATCGTCCTCAGACTGGAGACAGCTGCCGACAGCTAGGACAGAGCCAAGGGTACCAACTCATCCTGCATCTCCTTCAGATAATCAGGGAATCTTAGGCCTACAGGTCATCCACACTACTGGCCCTCAGAACTATGGCACTGGAGCCCAGCTAAGGTCTTGGAACCCTGGGAGGTAACTATATCACCCCAGAGTGGCTTGGGAACCCTGAGTGACAAAAGGTAGAGATGGGTGGAAGACAGATCACAGCCAGGCCATGCAGACAATCAACAGTTGGGTGTCTAGCAAGAGCCCTGCCCCCAACCTATGCAGCTCTGTTAGCCACAGCCACGAGGTAGCTGGCTTCTGCCTTTGTCAGCAGTGCCCACCAACTCGGGGCAGGCTGTGTAGAGTCCTTTGGCCCAGGCCTCCCTCTGAATGGCTGGGCCTGGGCCTGTTCTGCCTCACTCCAAGAATCCACCTCAGAGAGAGCTGCTTCCTGTGCTAAAACCCCTCCCACGAGTGCCCGCCCTGCACAATGACCCAGGGCCAGCAGCCCTGCCTGGTATGCTCTGTGGGGAGGAAGAGGCAAACAATGGGGACACAGTAAGTTTATATTTTTAAGTCAATGCGGCCTCATTCATACCAAAGTTGCCTGCCATCTGTGGGAACCAGGCAGTCATGGGAGAAGCCACCACTGCTCAGGTCCCTGCAGGACGCCAGGGGGATGGCTGGTAGCAAGGAGCCTACAAGGAAATAAGGCATGCAAAAGAAATAGGGCCTTTGAACAACCCTAGGGTCACTGAGGTGACCTCATTCTGTTGATAGGTAAGCGGACCAGAGAAGAGCGGGGCTCGCCCATAGTCACACTGTACACCAGCTGTTCCATTCTTTTAGGTGCCCTGCTCGCAGCCGCGCAGCCTCACAGGTGGGATTAGGCTGAGGGTGTTAATATGGGGGCGGGAGCTTTAATCTGGGTTATCCAGTGGCCATTATCACCACAGGGACCTCAGCGGGATGGTCAGAGAAGCAGCAGTGTGAAGAATTGCACTGTGGTAGTTTGACTAAGGCACCCACAGGCTCAGTCACCAGGGAGCAGCACTGTCTGAGAAGGATTAGGAGGTGTGGCTTTGTTGGAGCAAGTCAAAAACCCACAGGAGGCCCAATAATGCTCTCTCTGCCTCTGGATCAGGAGTTAGCTCTCAGCTCCTGCACCTGCCTGCATGCTGCCTGCTTCCTGCCACAATGATAACAGACTAAAACTTCTGAACTGTAAACAAGTTCCCAGTTAAATGCTTCCTTTTATAAGGGTTGCCTTGGTCATAGTATCTCGTCACAGCGACTAAGACAGACTGGTACACAGCTGCCTCTGAATATGGACGCTGGGCCCAAGGACTGTGGTTAGGCCATGAAAGTGCTTTAGAAAGTAGGATCGTGGGACATGGCTCTCTCCAGAGCTGCTGAAGTGCAAGGCCACTCTCCCACTCCAGCCTGCCTCGTCATAGGACTGGCAGGAGGACGAGTCTGTCATTTATTCCTGCACCCTTAGGAAACTCATCTGACATTAGGCACATGGGATCCCAGAGAGGGCTCCTGATGTGTCCTTCGATGGAGAAGGACAGGGTCTCATCTCTTCTGAGAAGCAAGGGCCTGGGCTGGATCAGGCCCGAGCATCGGCAGACACCGATGCGGAAGCGGCTGGCATACATCAGGAGCCTCCTCTCACTCGACCCTCAAAAGCCCCCAAACCAGTGTCAACAAAAAGATCAGAGGAGCACTGTCTCCTCCCCAGTCACAGCACAGGCTGGAGGCCACCAAGCCCCATCAGATGTAGCCACAGAGTGGGGACAGGAAGCTCTCAGCCTCTCAGGCGTTCAGAGGAGAGGGACTGTGGGCTCAGAGTTTCAATTTGCACCTGGCTGGCTGCGCCATCATGAGCGACCCAGCTGGCTTCTGGGGTGGGTTATATAGTAATTAAAAGGCTAAAGGAAAAGCAACAGAGACCCTAACCACTCCCACCTTACGGAACTGCCCTGGAGACTAAATGAAAACACTTGGGAGAGGAGTTGCAAAGGGGCCATCTGCCTCCCAAGTGTGACCCCAGAAAGCCCAGCCAGAGGATTCTGTTTTACTCTCTACCAGGTCCATTTCCCATCTCTAAAAGCTAATCCCCACAAGCCCTGTACTCCCAGACTACTTCATGACCATCACAGCCTCAAACCCAACCAACTGCTGAGAGGATACACCCAGGTGCTTCCAGGGGACATGGGCTAAGCTACTGCCCACAGCCAGACTGTCAGCCAGTCACAGCCTGACTCCAGTCCTCGCAGCCCTCTGTCCTCTCATGCCCACTCGAGATTCCCGGGGATTTCCTCCCGTTTGTAAGTCCCTGTTACTGTCCCCTCTGGGACTGGCCCTCACACTGACCACTTTCCGCTTGGTGCAAAGGAAGGCGTGACACTCCAGGCTCTCGGTCTGCTGGCTCTGGGCGATGTACGCGAACACCTTGTCGTGCATCTTGTCTGCGGTGCAGTAGGAGATCCTAGAAAGCAGGCGAGAAACATCACCAGGCCTGCATGGCACCTCATCACATCCAGTCGTGCCTCTCCTGGGGCCCAGAGAGCCTGCTGTCTGGTCGTCACCACGGCAAGCCTCTGTGGATTTGGCCTTGGCGTCCTGAGCCATCTCCGGGGAGGGACTTGGGCCACACAGGGGAGATGGGAATAAGAAATGAAGGAAGTCTCTTTGTCTTCTTTCTCTCCAGGCCACACTGGGTCACACCCCTCACAGGAACATCTGAGCCTAACTGCACACCAGCCAATGCACCCAGGGACCTTACAGATTCTTCCTTGTTTAATGTCCAAGTGATCCTCAGAGCCAAGGGTCTGGGGCACAGTGCTGTTGTTAGGGCCGGGATGTGAACTCACAATCCTGAAGGGCCCGTGTCCACTGGCTGGAAGGAGCAGCACCCCCGCCCTGCCACCACGGCCCCTCACACACTCTACACCAGTGGCTCTCAGCCTCCCTGAAGCTGCAACTCTTTAATACAGTTCCTCACGCTATGGTGACTCCAACCAGAAAATTATTTTTGTTGCTACTTCATAACTGTAACTTTGCTACTGCTATGAATCATAATAAATATCTGTCCCCCAGTGCTCTTAGGTCACTCTTGTGAAATGGTCGTCCGACCTCGCCCCCACCCACCCAAGAGGTCTTGACCCACAGGTTGAGAACTACTGCCCTACACCAACCAGACACCAGATAATATCCAGGCCCATCTCCCAGGAGGCCGGGGTGGAGCCAGGACTGAGGCTGGGGACGGGGATTTGTAGAGATGACCCACCCAGGAGCCCGAGTGGGTGCAGGGGAGACACACGAGCTTCCTGCCTCTCTCTCTCTAACCTCAGCTCCACGGCCCTCACTGCCTGTTCTCCGGTTGGCTAACCCTTCCCTTCTTCTATTTATCCTGAGAACCACAGTGAGCATAGGGGCTCCAATAAAACCATCGATCACCCCCACGAGGGAGGAAGTGGGTGCCATGTCCCCAAATGCTTGTCCATCCTGGGCTTCTGGCCTCCTGCTAACCATCCCTTGCTTTTGGGGGAACCATCAGCCAGATCCTGTAAGGAGCCACCACCGCCAGGAGGTCCTCCTGGGTTTCCCAGTGGCATACTCTCCTCATTTCCTTCTGGGGAAACACTGTCGCCTATGTCATGTCCTTTCTGGACTGGAAGTGCCCAGAGCACAGGGCAAAGCAGGCACTTGCATGTGTTGGCTAAGGGAGATGGTGGTAAGGCAGCAGCCCGGCTCCCTGGAGGCATGCCAGCACACCCGTGCCTGCCCCGCCCTGTCCTGGGACCTGGGAAGACAGAGCTCTAGCTGGTGTACTAGTCCCAATGCAGCCTCTACCTCATGGTACAGTCTCAGGCCTCTCCCTCGCTGGGCCTCAAGTGTCTCCATGGATAACATGGATTTGGGCTGCCTCTCCCCAGTTTTGTACCCCTACACCTGACCAGATGAGAAAGAAGTGGGGTAGCCTGAAGCCCATGGGGCTAGACTCTACCACCCTCGGGACCAGGGAGGAAACATCTCTATTATCGCTCCAGATTCTCTCTGGGACACTGAGCCAGATAACCAGGGCTGAGCACTAGGTTCAAGGTAGGCGGAACAGGCGGATTTCACGTGTGCTCCCAGCCTGGCTCAGCACAGGTCCTTTGAGCCGGCTTCAGCCAGTTAGGGAACAGCTGTGCCCACTGCCCCAGCCCCCCTGTTAGCTGTGGGTTTCTCACCGGCACTACATAACCGCACAGGACGGCAGGACCTGCCCCCAGCCCATTTTACAGATGAGGGGAATTCAGGTTCCCGGGGCCGAGAGAAGCTGTAAGGTCTAGATTTAGACAGGACACCCTGATCATCCCCTCATGTGGCAGGGTAGGCACGAGCCAGTCCCCGCACAGCGTACCTGTAAATGGACACGTTCTCAATGAGCTGGCTAGTGAGGCTGTCGGTCAGGATGATCCCCCGGGGTGACACCTTGAGTGTTACCTTCTGCAGCTTCTTCCCGCTGGCCTTGGCCTAGGGACACACGGGGTCAGAAGAGGCTGCCTGGTGGACTGTATCTCACTGCACAGACAACTGGCAGGGGCCATGGGGAGGACACTCAACTGGCACCCTGGTGCTGGCTAGCTTTTGTAAACTTGACACAAGCTAGGATCAAGTGGGAAGAGGAAACCACAATTAAGAAAATGCCTCCATCAGACTGGCCTGTAGAGACAAGTCTGCGGGAGCAATTCCTTGAGTAGTGATTGATGTGAGAGGGCCCTGGGGGGAGGGGGAAGGGGGGGAGCTGCGCCTGGGTAGGTAGGTGGTCCTGGATTGTTTAAGACAGCAGGCTGAGCAGGCCATGAGGAGCAAGCCAGTGAGTGAGTTTCATTCCTCCACGGCCTTCAGTTCCTGCCCTGACTTCCTCAGCCATGAGCTGTATGCAGTTTACGACATACAAACCCTTTCCTAGTCCAGTAACAGAAAGCAAACCAGGAAAACCCTCCCGAGACACACATGGACAACCACTGCCCACTCCCAGCTGACGCCTGGTGAGCACTGGCCCTCACAGGAGGGGACAGATACCTCCCCAGGAAGAGGACTCCCAGGGGAAGAGTCAGACTGACCCAAGGACATGTAACGGGGAGGGACTACACTAGAGAGATCACTGAGGTGCTGCCACAGCCCAGCACCGTGACCTGGGGACCAAGCTCCACCCACATACCAGGGGCAGGCCAAGGCCACCCTAGGGAGCTGACTTAAAGGGCCCACACTCACTCAGAGGTAGGGAGAAGACACTCTGTTGGGCTTCACGGCCAAGCAGTGGGGACTGGTAAATGGGTAACAACTTCCTTCTCTTCTTGGAGCTAGTGAGTTACCAGGGGCCTGATGGGGGACTCAAGGCTGGAAGCAGCCAAGGCCAGGATGGTCTGAAAGGCAGATGCTGACTATCTCCCAAATACAAAGGCAATTTCCATAAATACCCATGAGCTGGACACAGGAGACTCAAGGTGGGCCAGGCTCAAGCTCATGTCAGTCACAGAGATCCTACCTGGGGACAAGGGCAACTGGGGCAGGGGGAGCTGTCCCGGGCTCCTGGCCTGCAGTGTGGGCACTCACTGTAGCCACGATCCTTTTGACAGCAGCTGCAGACAGCTCCTCACCCTTGGGCCGCTCCACCAGCGTCATACCGAGGTACTTGAGGCTGAAAACCATGCCCTCCAGCAGTGTCTCCCGAGTGTCCGTCCAGTTCTCTGGCAACTCTAGGACAGGACAGGCAGCCCTCAGTATGCTGAGCAGGCCTGGCTCTCACCACCTGCCTCCTCAGTATGCCTACAAAGGGCCCTGGGGTGCCCCCACCCTCACTTTGACATGTACTTCCCAGCCAACCCAATACCTTAGCAGTTTCAAATACACTGACCCCATTCAGCCTTAGGAGCAGCCACAACCTGTCACTTACACCACAGACAGTGGCTCTGAAGACCAGGAAGTCAAACCAAGACTCCAGCTACGCCATCTCCTGAACCCAAACGCAATGTCAATGCTGAGGGCACATGGTCCCACCTCCTCATTTAGAATCAGTCTGATTCTTTGAGAAGGGGGTTATCGCATAGTATAGATAAGGAAACTGAGGCTCAGGAGCTGACGGCATGGACCAACAGCTACCATGGCAAATACAGGTAGTTACCCATGGGCTAGTACATTCCAGACCCACACTTGTTTAGAGATGGGTGGTCTGGGAGTGAGTACCAGCAAAGATACAGTAACCCAAGGAGAGGCGCTAGGATCAGATGTCACCAAAAAGGAGGGGTGAGCCTGGGTTCAGAGAGAGGGCAGGAAAGCTTGCTGAGGTCAAGGGTGAGTAAGGACCCCAAGGGAAGGTTTGACCATCCCCCAATTCCTCCTTGGAACTGAGGCTGAGGGCGCCCACCACACAGCGGGAAACAGAGCCAAGCTTACTTAAGAGAGTGATGTCACTGGGGGTGAGCACACAGCCCTGTTAGGGCCCCTCCTGTCACCCCACAGATACTGCACCCGGAGGAGCTCATCATGTGATTGTACCCATCCTACACAGAATCCTTCTGCCTTCCCCACCAGCTGTGAGGGAAAGGCCATGATACAGGCGTAGGACATTCCTATACTGTCAGGAGCGGGCAGAATCCTGGGCTGGAGGGACACAACCATGACCCTGGCCCCTCTGGATTCCCTGTAGCCTTGGCCATGTCCCAGAGCCTTGGGGTCCAGGGGCTCTGTCACTTTATCCATAGGGCTCACAGCTCACGATAGTGTTGAGTAAGACACTGTCCCCCACGAACACTGTATGTTCGTGGGTGGGGGCAGGAGGAGACCTGCAGGTATTACCCCTCCTCTTAGACCGGAGTGAGCAGGAACTTTGTGCCCGCTCACCCAGAGCCCAGCACACAGCTGGCAATGTTTACTAAGTACAGGGATGTCCTGAACACCCTCAACCTCAGCTATGCTCGACACGCTGCTCTCTGGGCCTCACCTCCAAACATGAAGCTGAGCCCCAACTCAGATGACCCTAAATCCCAACACAGTGTCCCATCCATTAGGTCCTCCAGAAGGGAGCAGAGAGTCCCTGTGGTGCCCTCCCAGTTCTGTGTCAGGCAATGAGGGCTCGGGAACAACTCCCTGCTCTGGAAGAAACCAAGGCTCACGATGCTGTCCCCAGGACATGCAGAGCCGCTATTTCAAACAGTCCAGGCACAGTGGCCTTGCAGGTCTTTTGTGTCACTCTACAGCTGGGAACTGGCGTACAAAGGCACTAACTTGCCACAAGGCAAACTGCCTCCATCTTAGTCAAAGGTCAGGTCCTTAGGCATTTCCTAATAACCAGCCTGGCTACTCCTTCAGAGACAAGGAACCCAGCCCACCACTTCCAACCTGAGACCCGTCCATGCCCGATGCCTGTGTCCTTGGCAGACATTGCTAATAGACAGCAATGCTTCCCTGTTCCTCTACTATGGCCACAGGCAGGCAATACTGATCAATCACCAGTGGCCTTTTCTCATTATCCATCCCTGCCTTAAGGCAAACATCCTTCCCCTATCTCTGGGTCCCGCTCTCCCATTTCCTCTGGCTCAACCCTTTCCTGGCCCCTGTCCAAAGCCACTTCCGCTCACTTCATTCCAAAGGGCCAAAGCTTGCCAAGGTCACTGGTGATCTCTTTGCTGTCAAAACATTCTCTCCTCCTCGACCTCAAATGCTTGACATGTTTCTACTTTCCTCCTTCCCCATCTGACCCTTTCTCTATGGTTCCGCCTCCTCCTACACTGGCTTCCAGGTCTAGCCTCAGAGACTCTCCATCCAAGTCTTTACTCAGCAGATCATACAACTGAAGCCCAGAGAAGTCCTGTGCAGGATCACACAGCAAGTCAGAAGAGATGCCCTCGGCGATAGCGGGGTGCTCGAAAGCTCCTCGCGCCTCTCCAAGCACGCATGCGCACACACATGCGTGCACATGCCCCGCCCCCGCCAGCTCCTACCACATTCTGCATCATCTACTTTCTCAGTACCCAAAATGTTTCTTCCAAGCACAGTTTGGCAGTGCCCTGTAATCTCGTGAAGAGGCAGGAGGATCCTAAATTAGAGGCCAGCCTAACTACACCTTGGGATTCTGTATCAGAAACAAACCTTTAATCCCAGCACTTAGGAAGCAGAGGCAGACAGATCTCTGTGATTTTGTGAGTTCCAGGACAGCCAGAGCTATGCAGGGATCCACACGCCCAGCCTCTCCCAGGACACCTAATCAGAAGCACGCAAGCTACCTCAAGGCCCTTTGTTTGATACTCGGAACGACCCCGAGTGAGATCTCCTTGAGCCTCGGTTTTCTCATTTATAAAATGGGGGAAGGTATTTGGGGGTGTTTGTTTATTATTTGGGGGTATTTGTTTATTGGCCGAGCTCTTGCTTAGCATGAAATCCTGGGCTCAATCCCCAGCTCTGCATAAACCAAGCGTGGTAGTGCATGCTGTAACCAGTACTTGGGAAGTAGAGGCAGGAGGATCAGATGTTTAATGTCATCCTTGACTCTACAGCCAGTCAGAGGCCAGCCTGGCATACATAAGACTGTCTCAAAAAAAAAAAAAAGAAATGGGGGCTGAGAGATGACTCAGCAGTTAAGAGCGATGATGATGATGATGATGATGATGATGGTGATGGTGATGGTGATGGTGATGGTGATGGTGATGGTGGTGATGGTGATGGTGGTGGTGGTGGTGGTGCTGCTGCTGCTGCTGCTGCTGCTGCTGCTGGGTCTGGTTAGAGAGCTCACAACTCCTTCTAACTGCAGCCTGAGGCGGATCCAATACCTTTCTCTGGCTTCTGTGGGAACCTGCACTCATGAGCATGCACACGTCGTACACACATTATTTAAAAAGTAAAAATTAAAAAAAAAAATCTAAAAAAATAAATAAAGGGAGGGTGTGGTGGCACATGCTCCAGATCCTACTAGGTAGGATTGAGGCTAGCCTGGTCTACATAGTGACATAGCTGCAGGTCGGCTAGGGCTACAGAGCAAGGCTGTCTCAAAGATAAAATAAAATAAAGCAATCTTCCGGGACCCACGGGGCTGTTTAAACTGTGGGTGAAATTATGAAACAAGGTATGATAAGGTAGGAGTCCAGGCCCCGGGGCAGGTCTATGCAGGCTCTCCCGATCCTGGCTATTGCTGGTACTGCCTGACGGAGTCCACCCACTGCTGTGGCACCCACCGCCCAGCAGCTGTCTCTGCCCACTTTTCTTCAAAGGCCTTCCCTCCAGTCTGCTCCTCGGGCTGCAGTACCAGGAACTAGCCCAGCCTCTGGCCTGAGTGATGTTCCCTGAGGCCTCTGGCAGCCACAACTTCCCCAAGAAAGAATGCTGAGTGAGACAGACAGACAGACCAGTGTGGTCTCCTACCAGCAGACACCACAAACAGCCAGGAGCCAGGGCTGCACCCCTTCTCAAGGAGAGCTCCCAGAGGCCCCTGGGCAAACACAGGCCTGCACCCGAAGCCTTATTCCTGCCCGAGTTATTTTCAGCCCCGTGGCGGGTAATGACTATGCTATTTTCATTTTGTAATTTTACAGATGACCTGCTGTAGGAGTTAGCTGGGGACAAACCACATGTCCAGTCTAGCTTCAGCTGGCACGGGTTCCTTCCTTAAGGTCCTAAGAAGAGTTAGGGCTACATGGGTGTCCTGTCCTGCCCCTCGCTGCCTAGAAGACCTGGCTGGATGGTGTCTGAACATCAGAGCTGCAGCCAGTCCACAGGTGGGGTAGGATGCGCCTTGCCCAGGGCCCCAGCCTGGTTCCCAAGCCTGTGGAAGGTATGTAGGAAGCTACAAGGACATCCTAGGAGGGGACCTAGACTCTGCCCTGCCAGGAACATGGACATCTATGACAAATTTTAGGACCTCCATAGCAGAAAGTTTCCAAATGTGGAAAGACTAAGAACCAAACATTGTGGCTGACGCACGTCTTTAATCCTAGTGCTTAGGAGGCAGAGGCAAGCGGATCTCTGAGTTCCAGGCCAGTCGGGGCTATGTACAGAGAAACCCTGTCTCAACACCTCATTCCCCTCCAAAAACCAAAAGGACTAAGCCAAAATCAGAAGTTAAGGCCACCAAGATTGTTTTTAAAAATGAATATCTGATTGTTATCCCAGCCAGAGCTTCCTCATATCTACATACACTGGAAGATAAAAAAAGTTCTCTTGGGCAAGGAAAGGAGATTCAGTCCCTCAGCCTTCCCGAGCCTCAGTTTCCTTGCTTTGAAATGGGTAACAGTACCCACTCCGTGGCGCTGTCAAGAGGGCAGATACACTTGCCTGGCACACACCAAGAACCCCATGAGTCCCAGCCACTGTCATTGCTACCCACTCATCAAGCACAAAGGGCTTTAGTGCACATGTGGCAGCTTACTGAGTTTTATGGGAAGTCACTCTGTCACAGCACAGGCAAGAAATACAAACAAGGGGCCCTACGCGGCAGCCCCAAGACTCAAACACCACACCCTATCCGGTAACCACCAAGCCCCTTCCAAGGCAAGGCACGGGTGACACATACCACGGCACCCAAAGAGAGCATCTGACCCCTGTCAACATTGGGTGACCGACTCCTCAAACATCCTGTCTCTCCCTCAGCAACCAGACTGAGAGGAGCCTCTAGTTCAATGTTCCCCACAACTGCGGTTCCACTAGCCAATTGCTCTTCCTGCCTTTCCCCCTCCCTAAACTCACCTGTGTCTCCCAGGTCACCTTCTCAAGAGAGGTGGCTGTCAGGGCCCGGTACTCTGACCCCTCTGTGCAGACCACTACCTCACTGATCCCAGCACTCACCATTCTTCCTGCAGTCTGGAGACACCTCATGGCCTATGGTGCCCCACAAACTAGGGAACTCCAGTCTCTATCTACAGCGTCATTCAGGAACAAGACAGCTTAGTATTTACTATGAGGCACCTCTGAACTAAAGCCCAGGGGCTGCCCCACCAGCCACTACTGGGGCTTCCTTCCCTTTTCAGCTGTCCTGGGAAACCCTCCCATGTCTCAACGGCTGGCTACTTCTAGACTAGCACAGTCACCACACTATCTGAAAAAGCTGCCCCTCTGAGGTTTTATCTTATTGCTAGCATTCTATGCTGGTCCCACCCCCACCCCCACCAATTATCTGTGGCCTTCTCCCCCTGTCCATTCCTCCACCAGAACTGAGAACCAAAGTCACACTACACACTATCAAAGAGCACACTTAGACTCACGGTGCCTCTATCATTGTCAAAGGTAGGGACATTCTGCTTTGTTTGGTTTTGAGACAAGGTATCTCTCTTACATGGCTCTGGCTGTCCTGCAACTGGCTTATAGACCAGGCTCTACTGGAACTCAGAGATCCACCTGCCTCTGCCTCCCTGGTGCTGGCATTAAGGGATTATGCCCAGTGCTATTTACATATCTACAAGTAAATATGATTAGGTCCCCATCTAGAGTCACGTTACTGGATCAAGTACCTTATATTTATCTTTGGGGGGGGTGTCTCTGACAGCCAAGCACAGCCCATAAAGAAATGAGGGTCACAGTGACTCCAAGACCTTTAGGAAGAATACCACTGAGCTGGGGAAAATTCTTGGCCAGGAGCTGAGATACAATCTTTTGGGCAGTGGGGTGGTGGCACACTGCTTTGATCCCAGAACTCTGGAGGCAGATGCAGGGGGATCCCTGAGTTTGAGGCCAGCCTGGCCTACAAGAGTGAGTTCCAGGGCAGCCAGGGCTACACAGAGAAACCCTATCTCATAAAAACACAGCAAGGGTCTTTATGGTTCCCAAAGAGATGGGGAAAGTAGCCATGAGGAGAGTCCTCTTTCTAGGTCAGTGGGAAGCCAGCAGGTCTGTGCTCAGGCAAGTTGTGGCTCCCCTCTAGGCTTCTCCTCCTCAGCAGGGGCTGATTCTACCCAGAATCCCCCAGTTTTGGTTTGTCCTCTGAGCTTTTTTTTTTTTTTTTTTTTTAATACTTAGTATGTCTGTGGAGAAGAAGAGTCCTTGAGCATGTGTAGAGGTCACAACTTGTGGGAATCAGTTTTCTCCTTCCTCCAAGCAGAGCCCAGGAATTGAACTCATGTCCTGCGGCTTGAGATCAAGACCCTTTTCCTAAGAGGCTCTGACCTTTGATCTTGAAAGCTAGACCCAAGGGCTGGCTAGGTCCCAACCTCTCATGCTGGACACACCCAAGGTTTTCCTCTCTAACCTGTGCCCACACTGGTCCTGGGAGCAGCTAGCCAAACCTGGGGTGGGGCCTGCCCCCCAACAGCCAGAAAACCCAAGATATATGGCTAAGATCCCAGGGCTGGGGAAGTGCTGCCTCGGGCCATGCTCTGTGCCTAAAGTTACAGACTTCATTTCCCGGTCCTATCTCTAGAACGGGTCTGAAGATAAGAATCCCTAGCTTGGTCACCTCCCAGGAGCCAATGAACTAACAGAAGACAAATACCAGAGACAAAAGCTGGAGCATGCCTTCATAGAGACCACCTCTAGGCAAGTAAAACACACACTGACACTCCCACAGAAGTTCCAGACGAGCAATACTCTTCCAGGCAAAGGAAGATTGTGAATCTGACACTTAACCAAAGATAGGCCAGGCTTCTGGGAAGCTCATTCTGAGCACAGAGCTTTGGGAGGAGCAGGGAGAGAGGAGAGCTCTGCATGCCTCCAGGGTATAGACAGGCAGAGGCCCCCACCTCAGAGCTGGCAAACCTAGAATCAGACTGAGCCCGGAGGACATAAATCTATATATAGTGGTGCACTGGGGTAGACAGAGGCTCAGAGCACACCTGGTCTACATAGCAAGTCCCAGGCCAGCCTGGACAACAAGAGACATTATCACAAAGCTATAAAACAGATTAGCAACATCTTAACTGACACCTAGCCCTGACAGGCCTCAAACTCACTATCTGATACCTCGTGACCTCCAACTTCTGATTCTCAGACTTCCAATTCCTTAGTTCTGGGAGCACAGACAGGTACTGCTACAAATGATTTGTTTGATACTGGAACCAAAAACCAGTACCACCGGCTAGCTAAGGCAAACACCCTACCAAACGCAATACACATATCCCCCCCCCCCTACACACACACACACACAGACATTTTATCCCCTTTTTCCGGGCTGGGAAACAGAAGCATTAAGAACGAGTGACCTGCCTTAAACTGGAGTGGGCAGGGAAACTTTTCACCATCTAAATCGAATCCTGCTCCCCTAGATTCATCTCCGATTCCTGGCTCCCTCCCCTTCAGGCCTCTTCCCCACACACCCTTCTCCCTCTTGTCCCAGGAGAAAACCATAGGGTTCATCCACTGGAAGGGAAGGTCATGCTCAGAAGCCCTGGTCACATCCCACGAATTTTTGAAGGGCTATTTTGGTAGTAAGTGTGGAAGACTGTACATGCCCTGCCCAAGGGGCCTCTGACCCCACCCCCACCGGTAGGCACCAGCACGCGTTCCCGATGCCAGTCAGGGGTAGGAGGAGCCCACAGCTGGAACACGACAGTGGGAAAGAGGAGGGGCAGGGCGGGCTCCCCAGGCCCAGACACGCTGGCGCTCCAGGGACCAGGGAACTCGGGCTCCCCTGGTGGAGCCGGGCAAGGGAAGGTGCTGGTAAGAAGCTGGGGGCGGGGAAGGGGGTGCTGTTTGTGGGAGAGGTGGAGGGCCCCAGGTAGGTGGCAGGTGAGGGTGTGCTGGGAGTCCGGGTGCTTTGGCTTCACATCAGGAAGGGAGGGCCTGCGTGATCCCATACGAATGAAAAGGGAGGGACCTGAGCTAGGTTGTTCAGGCCTCAGGGGAGCATGCCAGGTGACGCTCTCAGAAAGTAACCGGAGAGGTGGCTGGGGGAGGCTCCTCTCCGCCCTTCCAGACTCCCGGGAGAAGTGGCAGCGAGTCTGAGTCTGCCTTTTGCCTAGGTGCCCAGGGACTTGGACCAGCCCCCAAGGGAAGGAACGGAAGAAAACAGGGTTTGAAAACAGCCTGGACTCCAGCCTCGCCACCTGGACGCGTCCAGGGGGGAGGAAGCGGGGACCTTGGGTGGCACCCGGACTGGGATCGCCCCTCGGGGCAGGGACCTGCGGGACTCAGCGTCCAGAGGAGACCCCGTGGGTTGTGCTGGAGTGGGTCGAGGGGCTCTAGACGTCCTCTTCGCGCCACACCTGGGGAACCCGAGTTCCGCCCGCTCCCCGCCGACCCGCCCCAGACGCAGCCGGACATGACCCCCGGGGCCCGGCCGCGCGGGGCGGGACGAAGCCACCCTGTCCACCTTGGCCCCAAACTCGGCGGAAGCCCGACCCGGGGCGCACACACTCACTGCGGTGCCGGCCGCCCGCCCAGCTCTGCTTGGCCAGACTGGGGCTCCGGATTAGCGCGCGTCCCGCCGACTTGAGCGCGTCCATGGCCCGCTCCGGTTGCCGCCGCCGCCACCGCTACCGCCGCCAAAACTCCTCCAGGAAAACTTTCCGCCGGGCCAGGCGGCGCGCACCCGCAGCGTTCCTCCCCCGCCCTCCCCGTGACGTCTAGGGGCGGGGCCAGAGCTACGCCCACGGACACGCCCCAGGGCACGCCCCCCAGAGTGCGACCCCACCCCTCCCCGACCTGGACCAGCTCCGAGGCTGCACGCGCAGTATTCCTAGGCTCTGAACCCACCAAGGCTCCCAGCCCAGCGCCCTTCCCCGTCCCCAAGCTACAGTATCCCATGGCCTTCTAGATAGCTCAGCTAAAAGGCACCTGGATACTATTTCACAGATGGGAAGAGTGAAGGGTAGAACGATAAGGGTCTTATTCAAAAATAAGAGAAAGAAAAATGGTAGATGGGAACGATTTGGTCGAGTGGATAGGGAGGCACTTGCCGTCAAGCTTGATAATGATCCTGGAGACAACACGGTGGAAGAAAAGAACCAACTCCCGCGAATTGTCCTCTGACCTCCAGGCGCTAACAGTGACACCCCATTGTACACATACACAAGATAAATGTAAATAATTAATTTAAATAAACATGAGGGAGGGGCTCACCTAAGCAATGGGGGTCTTTGAACAAGGGAACGAAGGCTGGAAGGATCGGGAGTGTATTGGTAGGCGCCCTGAGCAGCCTTCTCAGCTGTCCTCCTCCCCGTGGTCTCAGGGACATTGCAGCCTTAGCAGAGCTACTGCTTGAGACTCAGACTCAGGCTTGCTGTGTGACCTAGGCTGTCCTTCCCTTCTCTGAGTCATGATATCTGTCAAATGAAGCGTGATCCTATCTGTAGTAAACCCACCGCCCTGCCTGGGCAGGCACTCTGAACGCAGCCCTGCTGCAGCCTGCTTCCCAGGCAGCACACCTGCACCAGCTCCAGGAAACGAGTAATTTAACTCTAGAACCAGGTGTGATGGCTCAGACCGGTAATCACAGCGCTCAGGAAGCTGAAACAGGAGGATTCCTGCAAGTTCCAAGGCATGGGGGTGGGGGGGTGGGGGGAGGGAAATAAAGTAAAACTTTGCCTCAAGCTGGGCAGTGATGGCGCACGCCTTTAATCCCAACACTTGGGAGGCAGAGGCAGGCAGATTTCTGAGTTCGAGGCCAGCCTGGTCTACAGAGTGAGTTCCAGGACAGCCAGGGCTACACAGAGAAACCCTGTCTCGAAAAACCAAAAAAAAAAAAAAAAAAAAAAAAACACTTTGCCTCAAAAAACTCCAAATAACAAAGAATTCTAACCAAAAAAAAAAAAAAAAAAAGCAGACCCTTGGTTCAGTCTGTGCCCAAAGGAGTCCAGAGCAGAAACCAAGTGAGGCAGGTGCCCACTACCTGGCTTCCAGAAGCTGTGCTTCAGCAGCGCAGCTGTGACCTCTGGCTAGTTTCAGAAGCCAGCAGATCTATCCTGGCTGGGAGACAGACATGCAGTGAGCTTTGGCTGCACAGGGAGGCCTGGCTCACATCCCATTCTTTCTAGACCTCCTGTCAGTTCCAAGAGCTTAGCCTGAGTGGACAGTACAGCCAGCCACAGCCTCCTTGGAGACACACCTGTGGTCCCCTGAGAGTCAGAGACTGATGCCTCAGTGGGAGCCCAGTTGTCCTGGTGGGGGCCATGGTCTGGCCGTGATGAACCTCATCTGTAAAGGAGGTAATGGGGCTGTCCTGCGTGACTGGAGTTAGAGGAGATAAATCCTGCCCTCAAAAATCCATCCACCTCCTCCAGGAAGCTCTCCTGGAACACTCTCTCTGGGTTAGATTTCTCCCCATGGGTTCCCACAGCTTTAAACATTATAATGCTGTTCCCCATTTCCCCCCATGCATCAGAGACCATGACCTCCAGAACACAACGGTGTGAGGGGAGTTGGAGGGCTGTCAGCAGGGAGGGCTGCTCTTTCCTTCTCTTGACCTCTCCAGGTTTCTACCATACCAGGTTGGTCAGTTATCTGTCCCCTCAGAAGGCTCTGGAAGTGAGTAGAGAGGTGACGGCTGAACCCCCAGCCTTCTCGTCCAGGGTCAACTAGATCCTAGACCAGCAGAGAGATTTTTGGAGCCTGGAAGGAAAACAGTCACCAGGGCCATGAGCCCAGGAGCAGCGGTGGTGTCTGGCTGGCCAGGGAGGCATATGGGCCTGGTAATCAGACCTGCCTGGGAACTGTGTGTGGGCAGCAAAGGCTGTTTAGCAGCTTCCTGTCCTTCCCGAGGTGACTTGCTGGGAGTTGTCAGGCATGTATCACCTGCAGAGGGGTAGACTGCTGGGGGCCCTTCTGCTGTGCCCAGAAAGAGAAGTAGAGACAGAAGGTTAGAGCTGCAAGGGGCCCGCCAGTGTAGTCGCTGTGCCCAAAGCCTCATTTCACAGGTGAGGAGGCAAAGGCCCAGAGAGGAGCAGGAGCTTGCCCAAGGTCACACAGCAGGCTAGGACCAGCAGCCAGGGCTCTAGCATCCCACATGCAATACTGGGGTGCTTAAAACCACAGGACGGGGGCAGGGAAGCCATGCTTGGTATTCAAGACAGGGCTTTAAGGTGGTTTTCTGTGGAATATGGAACTTCCTACTGGCTTCTGATTCACTATGTAACCCAACAAAGATGACCTTGATCTTCCTGCCTCCAAGTGCTAGAATTCACAGGAACGGTCCCTTCGTGCCAGGTATGTGAGGTGCTGTGCATTGGTCGTGGAGCCTCGCACACACAAGGACAAGCATCTTACTAGCTATATCCCCAGACCTCTGTTTTGTTTTGTTTTGTTTTGGGGGGGGGTGTTTTGTTTTAATTTATATTTTTTGAGACATGGTCTCACTATGTGCTTTCTGGCTGTCCTGGAACTCACTATGTAGACCAGGCTGGCCTCGAACTCATAGAGATCCGCTTGCCTCTGCCTTCTTAAGAACTAAGTTTAAAGGTATGCACCACCACACCCCACCCTTCCTTTTTTTAAATTTTTTTCTTATCTGATCTAATTTTACCAATACTTCTATAATGACTGTGAGTCCCTTAGTAATAACTAAATAAAAATCTATGGCGTGGGAAGGGGGTGATCCCAGCAGGAGTGGGCAGCTTCTGGTTTTAGTCAAATGGTTTCTTTTCTCCTCCTAAGCTTTCACCAGGGCCCCAGTGAGAGAGCAGGAGTCAAGCTGGCTGGGCCATTAGCCTCTCTGTATAGAGACTGAGATAGAAGCAGAGGGCCTGGTTGAGAAGCCAGAGCCCTGCTCAATCCCTAGAACCCATGCAGTAGAAGAGAAGAATCCACTTTTCAAAGTTGTCCTCTGACCACCGTACGCACACGGTATCCCGCACATCTGCTCCCCAGGAAAATGAATATGTAAAATGTAATAAAAAACTTTAATCTTCTTGATTCCCTGAGTCAGCCTCCTCCTGCTGTTCCTCTGTTTCTCTGTCACCTGGACAGAGCAGATTAGCCTGGAAGAAGCTGGCATGAGCTTGACCTTCAGCAAAAAAAAATGTTTAAATATCTTGGGCCTCAGTTTCCTCGAAAGCGTCCAACTGGTGCCATGGATCGGACATTTACGTCTCCCGGAATGCATCTACAGGGCAGTTTTAGAAGACAAGATCTCCGGAAGGAAAGTGGGTATCCTTGAAACTGCTCTGGTCCATGGTGTGAGTTACAAAGGCCGCTCTGCCTAGGAGAGCCCACAGAGGGCAGCAACTGAGGCCGGTAGTCAGGAGGCAGGAGTCACCTGCACTTGGCTTGGATCCTGAAAGTGCCATGGACCTCACAGATCTGTAAGGAACATGTCGGCTGTTTCTAAGCCACACACGGGGACAGAGGACGTGGGGCTCGCACCTCACGGTGTTGGCTGTGGTGTATTCAGATTGTCCCCTGTCTATGTTAGCTGTCTATGTGGTACCTGTGCCCACACTAAATCCACCCTCCTTGCCGCATGGAGGATGAAGATGAAGCAGAGGGCTCTTGTGACTCTGGGGAAGGAGTGCTCTGGAGACCGGAACTAGCCTGAGCCTTGAGCAAGGTGGCCACCCCTCAGCTATCAGAGTTCTGCTGCTTGGGTGGAGACCAGCTTCCCCAAGGGGATCTGAGTGATGGGAAAGTCCAGGAGGAGCCTGTCCTTACACAGGTCTGACCTTTAACCTGCCTGCTAACCTGCTCATCCGGCCCACCCTCCCTGCTTACAGTGCTTTCTTTTCTAGAAACTTCCAGGCTGTCCTGGCTTCCTCACCATGCGACAGGATCTAAATGGTCTCTTCCATACCCAAACCTTAGCTACTTCGATCACTTTTCTTGCCCGTGCACACATGTACACACATACACACTTACACATGTTTGTATACACATATGCATAGACCTTGGAGTTCTCCATGCCTGATCTCTGCAACCAAATTCGCCATTTATGTATGTGTCATCTAATCTAATTGATGTCCCAGTTTTCCTGTTGGAACAGTGGGCTCGTGGCCACCTTCGAGGACTTTGAGAGGCGTTTGGGGTTCATGCATTGTGAGTGGTCAGCCATTGACTGGCATGAAGTAGGTGCCCAGCCAACAGCCACACTGGTCATCTTAAGTGGTGACATTGAGCCTATGGGCAGTTCCTAACAGTTGAGTAGGTCTCCAGGAGGAGACTGGAAGTCCTCCTGCCTCCAGGGTTCCTTGGAGTCGCTGGGGAGCACCTGGAGGTGCCCACAACCCAGCCAAGGATATGCTTCCTGTTTTTCTAGTCTCTGATGTATCTTACAGATGGGGGCTCTCTGCCCCTGGAGGAATGGCAGGGTCTGGGGGATCTGGGGAGGTTCTCCTGAGAAGTCCGGCCCACCCCACCTGCTGTCCCCAGTGAACCCTGCAGCTGCCTCCACCCAGCCCCGCATGGACAGCCCTGGGAGATCTCAGGCTGCAGAGCCACTGAGCTAATTAAGAATGACAAAGCACTGTGTAATTGCCAGCCACTGATGAGTCCCCTGCCTCTTCCTGTCCTCCTTCTCTGGTCCTCCCTGGAGGCCTCTGAGCACTAGCTGGTGTCAGGAGATGGGAGGCTGTCTGCCTCTGCCACTCCCTTCAACAGGACACAGAGCGAGCAGTTCCCAGCTTGTCTTAAATTGGCTCCAACACTCACCCACGCACCACACGCACC
Organism: Uromys caudimaculatus; assembly: GCA_028551405.1. Lineage (NCBI taxonomy): Eukaryota > Metazoa > Chordata > Mammalia > Rodentia > Muridae > Uromys > Uromys caudimaculatus. The sequence continues at coordinate 122,502,102 of CM052702.1, forward strand.
ACACACACACCACACACCCTGCCCTCACCATACACACACACACACCACACACACATACATACACACACACACCACACACCGTACATACACACCATACACACACACATACACACCACACACACACACACATACACACACACACACACCACACATACCACACACATACACCGCATTCCACAAGCCCTGCCTCCACCACACCACACCGCACCACACACACACCCAGCCCTTGCCATCTGCAGGGCCCTTGACCTTGTACAGAGAGGAAGAGAAAAGCAAGGTTCAGGCCTCTAGAGGCTCAGCAAGGCTTTGGGGTTCAGCCCCCTCCCTCACCAGCTGTCGCCAGCTGTGCAACCTTCGGTGGGACACCTGCCTCCTCTGAGCACGCTCTTTGCCTAGGCTGAGGAAGCTGCTCTAAGCACGTGGCTCTGATCAGGAGAGCCCTGTACATCTGAGAAGAGAGCCAGGGCAGCACCTGCAGACTGAGGACAAGCTTGAGAGCAGAGGGGGAGGGGTGGCTGTGAGCAGGTGGGGGAGGATTTGATGTATATCAAAAATCACAATAAAAACATTAGGCTGGGGGTCTCCCTCCAGTTAATTTTCCTTGTATTTTTTTTTTTTTTTTAAATAGCCATCTATGGTCCATCCAGAGGACCTGGGTTCAAATTCCAACATCCACATGGCAACTCACAACTGTCTGTAACTCCAAGATCTGACATTCTCATATAGACATAGATACAGGCAAAACACCAATGCACAGAAAATAAAGGTTTAAAAAAAAAAATCCATCTAGGGCTGGAGAGATGTCTCAGCAGTTAAGAGCACTGTTGCTCTTCCAGAGGTCCTGAGTTCAAATCCCAGCAACCACATGATGGCTCACAGCCATCTGTAATAGGATCCAATGTCTTCTTCTGGTGTGTCTGAAGACAGCTACAGTGTACTCATATACATAAAATAAATAAAATCTTAAAAAGAAAATCTTTTTTTAAAAATCCATCTATTATGTATTAGAAGCATTCTCTCTCTCTCTCTTTCTTTTTTGTTTTTGTCATTTTTTGTTTTTGGTTTTGTTTTGAAAGTTATGTAATACTGGTTGTCCTACGTAGACCAGGCTAGCCTTGAAATCACAGAGATCCTCTTGCCTCTGCCTTGCTAGTACTAGTATTAAAAGTGTACACCACCAAGCCCAGCTAGAGACATCTCACAGACCACGCCCTCTCCGCAGACAGCTGGCAGGCAGCGCAGGAGGAAGGGTCTCTGAGGCCTTCTTGCTCTCTCCCTAGATCTACAGCTTGATTTTTTTTTTAAAAAGATTTATTTATTGTATGTGAGTACACTATAGCTGTCTTCAGACACACCAGAGAGAGCATCAGATCCCATTACAGACGGTTGTGAGCCACCATGTGGTTGCTGGGAATTGAACTCAGGACCTCTGGAAGAGCAGCCAGTGCTCTTAACCGCTGAACCATCTCTCCAGCCCCCTACAGCTTGATTTCTAGGACTCTCCACATTTGCAAAATCCCCAGGCCACTGCAACACAGGGTTGTAGTTAGAGTTTGTGCTCAAGAACGACACGTTCAAGTTACAGGAAAAAAAAAAAAAAGGACACAAAAAAGTTTTGTGTGGCCGGGCAGTGGTGGCGCATGCCTTTAATCCCAGCACTCGGGAGGCAGAGGCAGGTGGATTTCTGAGTTCGAGGCCAGCCTGGTCTACAGAGTGAGTTCCAGGACAGCCAGGGCTACACAGAGAAACCCTGTCTCGAAAGACAAAAACAAACAAACAAAAAGTTGTGTGTGTGTGTGTTCACATGTTTGATGTCAGGGATCTTCATCAATTTCTCAAAAATGTTATTAAAATGTTTTGTTTATTCTTTTTATGTGCGTAGATGGGTGTGTGTAGAGAGGAGTTGGTACCCTCCTCCTACCACGTGGTCCTGTGGTTTGAACTCAGATCTTTGGGCTTGCTACAAGTGTCTTTATTCCATGCGCCATCTCTTCAGGCCTCCACCTTAGTTTTTGAGGTAGACTCTCTCCCTGAGCCTGGAGTTCACTGATCTGGCTAGACTGGCTGGCCAGGGAGTTCCAGGCTGCTTCCAGCTTCTGTGTCATCAGCACTGACAGGTAAGAACTGCCAAGCCTGGCTCTTTATATGGTGCTGGGAATTGAACTCAGGACCTCACACTTGTGTGGCAACCACCTTACAGCAGAACCTCTCCTCACGCCCTGAGGCATGTTTTTGTTATTTTTGTTTTGTTTTGTTGTTGTTGTTGCTGTTTTTTCGAAACAGGGTTTCTCTGTATAGCCCTGGCTGTCCTGGAACTCACTCTGTAGACCAGGCTGGCCTCGAACTCAGAAATCCACCTGCCTCTGCCTCCCAAGTGCTGGGATTAAAGGCGTGCACCACCACTGCCTGGCTCAAATACTAAGTCTTTTAGCCTGGTTTTCTAGAAACTTCTCATGCAAATCCCATACTCTTTTTCTCTTTTGATTCCTGACAACCACAAGCTGCAATTGAGTGGCCCTGTACTGCCAACCCCCACTCCACCTCCCCCACTTCACCCCCACCCCCACTTTCTGCATTTTCTCAGTTCCCCTGGTCTATTTCTCCTACCTGCAGAGCCTTCTCTGACTTTGCTCCTCAACTGGCAAACAAAACTATTCTTCCTTCAAGGCTTGATCAACCGTCACTACCCCTGGGAAGCCTTTCCCAGTGCTGCCCCAGCCCCAGTCCTCCTCAGTGTCATCTGCTTCATCCTCCGAGTCCCCTCAGGCATGTGACCCATAAGCTCTGGAGTCAGCACAGTGTTTATCACAGCTGTGCCTGGCAGGTGGCTGTCCTACTAAGATTCACTGGCCGCACCTGTACAGTGTGTCAAGAGATGGTGTGAACGGCCCCAGGAGAGATCTGAGAAGTGTCCACAAGTGTCCACATCATATCATGGGGCTGGGCCATTCTTTCTTTTGGTTCTCTGCTAGACAGAGGGCAGGGGCTCCTTGGAGGGTCTGACTTACCTGGAGGTCTCCTAGAAAGTACATGGTTTGCACGGGATGTGCAGTCTGGGGTCTCTGGCTGCTTCCTGGTGGTAAGGCTAGTGGCTGGAGCACTCTCGTGGATAGTACTGACAACCCCACTGTGGAAGAAAAACACGTACCACGCAGGTGTGGAGTGCTGGCCCAAGGCACAGCTCTCCCCTCAAAGGGACTGAGACATTTTATTTTGAGTCAAGTGTGAGTGACTATGGCCCAGGATAATATCCACCGTGGGAGCCGTTACATGAGATTTTATTAGTTGCAAAACAAAGGAAGTCATTAATCAAGACATTCTCCAAGTACACAGTGGAACACAGGTAGGCAGGTTGTAGCAAAGCACGCGCGCGCACACACACACACACACACACACACATAAAATGCTGTTGCAGGTCTCAGATGCTGCCTAATGTGTGCTTGGCTTTGGGGTTAGTGGAAGGTAGTACGTTTGTTGTTGTTTTGGGTTTTGTTTTTGTTTTTGTTTTTGTTTTTGTTTTTTTGAGACAAAGTTTCTTTGTATAATCCTGGCTGTCCTAGAACTCACTCTGTAGACCAGGCTGGCCTGGAACTCAGAGATCTACCTGCCTCTGCCTCCTGAATGCTGGGATAAAAGTCATATGCCACCACGCCTGGCTCATGAATGGCTTTTTAAAGGAAATTTGGCTTTGAACTTGTGATCAGGAAGTTTGAACCAATCATTTAACCTTGCAGAATTCTGTGGCTACCCCCTCCATGTGGATCATCAGTTTACACAGAGCTTGACCATTCCCGTGGCACCCCCCAGCTGCTGTGACTAGTTTCAAGTTGCTAAAAGTTTAAAAGCTAGCTTGTAAAATTTCGTAAGTATTCTCTATTCTCTCTCTCTCTCTCTCTCTCTCTCTCTCTCTCTCTTTCTCTCTGTTTCCAATATTACTTGATTTTTTTTCTCTCCATTTATTTATTTATTCATTTTATACCCCGATTGCTGCTCCTCCCCTCCCGGTGCCCCTCCCCTCTATTCTGCTCTTAGGAGCCTCTTGGCTCTAGCAGTCAGTTGCTATACTTAGCTCCAGTACCCAATACCAAACTCCAATACTTGCACCCCTGAGTGTGTGACAGGAGTGGGCTCCCTTGAGGGCAGGCTGCCTTCCATACCCTGCCACTCAGCACAGCAAGGGCCACATAGAAGTGACCCTGCCTGCCTGCCAAGACCCAGCCCCCTTATTACACTCCTGGATCATTGGGGACACAAAGGTCCTTCCGCCCACAGATTACTAGGGAAACCAGGAATGTTAGTCATGAAAGGGGGTCTCCTCCAAGGAGAAATGAATACCAGTTTTCTGCCCAGAAGGCTTGGAGTAGAGTTGTTAATGACCTGGTCACCTGTGCAGTTTGTAAAGGCAGACCCCACCCAAATCCCCCAGAGTGTCTATCTCAGACTCTCCCTCCCTAGGCCTTTATCTTCAGTTCTCAGTCAATAGAACCCGCCCTTAAGGGAGATATCTTATATACTTTTAGGGCCTGCTGACCTCTCTGCTATCTCTGCCAGAGACCACATCAGATCCTAAGTCCTTAAGTTCTAAGACCCAGCCTTGTGGTCACGAGCACTTTGCAAAGGAGTTTTTCGGTGCTCACACCTTAAGTTTTATTGTACACCTGAGATTGGAACGACTGTTGCCTGGAAACGCTTTTCCACATTTGTACTGTGTTTAAGTAGGCTGATAATGAACTAACTGCCTGGCCCCAGACTCTCCCCGTTACCCTCCCATCATCCTCTGTCCGCTGGGTCTGCCATTCTAGCATGAACCAATCCTCATTCCTCAAGAGGAATCACAAAATACAAATTGTGCAGGGTTCAGGATTCCACCCATGAGGGGTGGTCTCCGACGTTTGCATCTAAAACTGGCAGTTCACACTACAAAGGTGAATGGCAAAACTCATGCTAATCATTTACATTTTTAATTTCACACGACTCAAAATAGCTTGAAAAGCAAACTCTGAAATGCAGTGGAGGCAGGGCCAGCAGAGGGAAGAGAGGTTGCCAGCTCACCTGCAAAGGCCTTCTTCTTCCCAAGTGTCAAAGGCTGCTTTAATATTTGGCCTAAGGCTCTGCAAATCTCAGGGTGCCTTATCTCCCAGCTCCCAGCCATATGTCCTGTGGTCTGGCTTAAGATCGCTTCAGTAGCATTTTGGCTCTCTGGGTGATTGGCTTGAAGTGGAAACTTAAGGGTTCTTTGAAAAGTCAGTTGGATGGTGTTTTGCTGGGGCAAACGCGTGAAGGAACATTTAGCTGAAGCAGACACAGGAGAGAGGATGCTCTGCTAAAGCAAGCACGTGAAAGGACACTTCTGAAGGATTCTTTGCTAACACGCAGGTATTGGTTCACCTTACCTGCATAGTTGAGCTGCACCTTACATCGCTGCATTTGTCAGGACTCCATAGAGAGAAACTCGCCAAAAACCTTCTGGTGGTGTGCGGCAGTTTCTTGATGTTTTCGTGGACTCAGGCTGATTAGCAGAGTGATGTCGGCTGAGACAGACACATGAGGAGGACCCGTGATGTTTGGAGAGTATAAATAGGTCTCCACAGACAGTGATGGAGGCTGATCTTGGCTTGCTTATAGAACTAGCTGTGCAAGGCTTGTTGGTCTCGAATCTTTGCTGATCTTCCCTTTAATGAGAGAGGCATTCCTGCTGGTCCCTCCTGTTGTGCTGAGACTGAGGCCTGGCTGTCTTTGCTAGGTAGTACCACCACTGCTGCTTCCTGTTTGCCATCCTGACTCTTCTGAACTGGACTGCTGGTGTATCCGTGAAGTGTTCTCGAGTGGATTAAGCCACTGCTGCTGCTGACCTGTGAACTGCCCATTTCCAGACAATACAGATGGGAGTCGCTTCAAAGAACTGTTCTAAACAGGTCCACTCCCTCCCCCAACCCCACCCCACCCCGTATCCTTTCTTTCCCACTACCTCTGGTGGGTGGTGGGCTAAAAGGGAGATTAAGGCATTCAGAACCATCATTTAAAAATAGGTTTTGAAAACATTAAAGTTACATTGGCTCTTTGTTACGATTGTGGGGTCTGGTTGTCCCCTGCTCAAACCCAGACCCTAGGGGAAGAGGGGTTGCCCAGATCACAGAGGTGCTCTGTAGGCACTTGGCAGAGAGAGAGAGAGAGAGAGAGAGAGAGAGAGAGAGAGAGAGAGAGAGAAGAGAATGTGGAAAGGAAGGATGGATGGAACCTGGACCACAGCCCCTCCCTGGTCCATCTTATCTATATTTTGTTGCAGGCACTTCAGGCCAGAACTTGGTGGTTCTAGAAGTTCTGTGTCCAGACTAAGGGATTCACCAGCCATTTCCTGTCACCCCAGGACTGTGGATTTGAGCAGTGGGCCTATAGGCTTTGAGGCCCGAGGCCCGAGTCCAGATGACCCCTCTGGGATTCCTTAGGTCATTTCCATCCATTGTCTGCGTCTCTCTTTCCTGTGGCCTGAAGTTCCCTTGCTGGGTCCCATCTGTTTCCCCCTCAAACCCATTCTGGTTCCAAATCCTCTGCTCGGGTTTCCTTGTCTCCTTCCTCTTCTAGCCAGCGGGGGAAACCTTGGGCAAGCCCCACTGCCTCCAGGCAAGCCCATGCAACAAGGGGTGGGGCTCAGCGGTGACCTTTCCCCTTTTCCTCCAAGGGCTGAGCCCTTTAGAAGAATGAGGGCTGAGCAGTTGGCTTCTGTACGGCTCCCAGTTGTTGTGTCTTCGATGTCCCCCGACCTCACTCTGTCCCTTTCTTTTAATTGCATGAGAATCGACTTTTGTGGCCACAGCCACCCATTAGCTATTCATTCATTCATTTGCTCATTCATTCATTCCACAGAGGTTGGGTGCATCCTAGAGAGCTCTGGGCTTCTTTCCTTCCTTCTCTCTCCATCACAGGGGACCAAAATGAATGAACCCAGCAGTGACCCGACAGCAGCTTAGAGAGTATCAGGCCCTCTCTCTCCCTCACTTTGAGTGCTTGTTTAATATAAGATCCCATTTTGTAGCCCAGGCTGGCTTTTAACTTGCTATACAGCTGAGGATACCTTTCAAGATGACTTTCAACTTCTGATCCTCCTGCCTCAGCCTTCCACGTGCTGGCGTTACAGCAGTGATCCACTCTGGCCAGCTGAGTCTTTCTCTCTAACAGACCATCCTGGGTGAGCACTTCAGGCCTAGAAGGCACTTGGGCACCACTCGGAGACCTAGAATCCTTCCTTGCTGTGACTTCCATTTAAGAACGAGCTGTCACCAAGTCTAAAATGAGTCAGCAGGGAGGAAAAGAGGGTCTTTGGGGACGGAGGGCTGGCCCCAGAGTGGCCTCATCTCCCCCATTCACAGTGGGAGGCAAAGACTTGGTGTTGGCTCAGTCCTTCAAGGGAGGCTCCCTCCTTCTCCCTCCTTCCCTCTTGAGGGTAAGTCTGGGTTTGCTTGTTTGTTCTTTTGATTTTATTGCATTTATTTATTTGTGTGTGTGTACAGGCATAGAGCTCAAAGGAGAATCGAAGGGGCTGGCCCAGCTCTCCTTCTACCACATTGAGCCTGGGTTTGAACCCAGGTGGCCAGGCAGCAAGTCCCTTTACTTACTATGCTGCCTCAGCAGCCCAAGTCTGGGTTGCAGCCAGACTTCTTTTCGGTTTGTATTGCAGAAACAAGAGCCTAGAGCCAAAAGCCTGAGGGGGAAGGAGAGGGACACAGATTTTAAAAGCACCATAGAGGGCTGGAGAGTTAGCTCCCTAGTGAAGGCCACTGGCTGCACTTCCAGAGGACCTGGATTCGATTGCCAGCATCCATGTGGCAGCCATGACTGTCTATAACTCCAGCCCCAAGAGACCTGTTGCCCTCTTCTGACCTCCATGGGCATGAGGCACACACGGGGTGCACATTTATACGTGCAGGGAAAGTACACATTCATATAAAATAAAAACTTTTAACTTTTTATTGATTCCTTGTGAATCTCACATCATGCACCCCAATCCGACTCATCTCCTGGTCCCTGACCCCCACCTTTGCAGCCTCCTCCTCTGTTCCCCCCCAAAAAACAAGCAAACGAAAATCTTGCCATGGAAGCTGCAGTGTCACAGTGTGTCACACAGTATACCCATTTGTCCACACATTTTTACTTGCAAACGATTATACAATATTTTTTTTCCCCCAAGACAGAGTTTCTTTGTGTGGCCCTGGTTGTCCTGGAACTTACTCTGTTTAGAGTCTTCAAACTCGGAGATCTACCTGCCTCTGCCTCCCAAGACTAAGGGCATATGCCACTACCACCTTGCTTAAAATAATTTCTTAATTAAAAAATTTTAAAAAAGATTTATTTATTTTTATTTACAGGAATATACTGTAGCTGTCTTCAGACACACACCAGAAGAGTGCATAGGATCCTATTACAGATGGTTGCTGGGAATTGAACTCAGGACCTCTGGAAGAGCAGTGAGTGCTCTTAACCATTGAGCCATCTTTCCAGCACAATTAAAAAAATTTTAAGACAAAAATAAAAGTATTATAGAGTTACAAATAACAGTTGGAATGGAATGATCTTTAACCAATTCATCTATTTTATTATTATTGCTCGCATGTGTGTGTGTGTGTGTGTGTGTGTGTGTGTGTGTGTGTGTGTGTGTGTGTGCGCGCGCGCGCGCACACGTACTGGGACCAGCTGTCAGGACAGAAGAAAAGAGAACAGTAGAGAGAATGCTGGGCAGTGAATGTAGGTGGCACCAGGCAGCCAGACAGCTGGACAGCCAGGAGGAAGCAGCCATCCAGGGGGCTGGCTTGGGCCCAGGCCTCCACCCTCAAGGCCACTCTAAGGCTTGACACCTCAATTCCTCTAACACACAGGCCCTGGGCCACTGGAGTCACCTTGTACCCCTCCCCCCCTGCTGCCCTCACTCACAGAAACTTTGCCTATTGCCTGGACCAGAAGCCAGTGTGAAAAATCACCTCCTATATCCTTGAATACTTTCTTTTCCACGGAAATAAGATTGTCATGAGTGGAAGCTAAGTAGTTTCTGGAGTGGGCTATTGGTTAACCCAGTGATGGCTAGTTTTAACTTATAGGCCAACGTTCCACTGACCTGCCCCCAGGGACCTAGCAATTGCTTACATCATCACCAGTCAGGTGAGAGGACCCACGGGGCACTCAGCAGCTCTCTCTCTCTTGCTCTTGCTCTCGCTCTCTCGCTCTCTCTCTCTCTCTCTCTCTCTCTCTCTCTCTCTC
>CM052702.1:122511850-122552258 GCA_028551405.1 Uromys caudimaculatus
AGAGAGAGAGAGAGAGAGAGAGAGAGAGAGAGAGAGAGAGAGAGAGAGAGAGAGAGAGAGAGAGAGAGAGAGAGAGAAGAGAGAGAGAAGAGAGGCAAGGGGGGGAACACAAGCAGCCCCTTTTATAATGGGTCAGGCCCACCTGGCTGTTGCCAGGTAACTATGGGGAGGAGCATACCTGGCTGTTGCCAGGTAACTGTGGGGTGGAGTTTAGACAGAATGCTAACACAGGCCCGGAGGGGATGTCCTAGACCTCTGTTCAGGGTAGGATGGAGGGAGATAGAATGTAGAATGTGGGAGTGGGCCAGGGCCAGGCGGGGTGGGACAGCAGGGCTTTCCTTGATCTCCAGCAGTAACGTTGCTTTGCTGGTCGGACAGCCTGAGGAGTGGCCCTCAGAGCTTCTGAGCCACCGAGCTGGGACTCGCGATTCGGGCAGCTTTGCTCAGAGGCCAGAGATGCTTGAGGAGAACCAAGGGATGGGTGTGAGGTGTGAGGTGAGGAACTGCCTCAGCAGCCACCATAGAGGAGACCTGAGGCCAGGCATGGAGATGTATGCCGGTAATCTCACCGCTTGAAGGGCAGAGGCAGGAGGAATGCTGTAAACTTGTGAGCAACTTTGGCTACATAGTGAGCTACAGAGACCCTGCCTGGATACACAGAACAGAGAACCAAGGTGACTCAAGGTGGGTGATCTGCGACTAGGGTGGGGCAGAAAAGGAAAACTGTTGGTGGCAGGAAGTTGTTGCTTAGGACATAGATACAAATGTCTACCCCACCAACAAAGCAAGTAACATTCTATCAAAGTCCTGTTTGGAGAATGAATAGCAATATTGGGCTTGCTTACAGGGCAGGGATGAGCGGTTACTTACAGGAGTGTGGGGGACCCCAAAACACTGCAGGAAGACCACACTTCAGCATGGATGACTGACATCTCTGCAGTTGCTTAGATGGCATTTTCCCTCCAGTTAACCCTTTGTACGCTGTATCACCTGCCTGAGGCGGAAACTTACGGGTTCTTTGGAAAGCCAGTTGTGTTGGAGGGTGTTTTGCTGGGGCAAACATGGGAAGGAGCGTTTCCTTAAAGTGGATACAGGTGTGAAAGGCTAAGGCCGACTGGCGAAGGAACGGTTAGCTTTTAAAACAGGCACAGGAGAGAGGATGCTCTGCTCAAGCAAGCACGTGAAAGGACACGTGATGAAGGAGTCTTTGCTAAGGACATGCATGCAATGGTCCGCCTTACATTGTGTAGTTGAGCTCCCTATGTCAGGACTCCATAGAGAAAAATGCACCAAAAAACTTCTGGTGGTTTGCTAGTTTCTTGACACTTCCTCAGACTCAGACTCATTGGCAGAGTGATGTCAGCTGAGACAGACACATGCTGAGCGAGCTCGGTGGAGGACACGTGATGTTTGCAGTGAGTATAAAAAGGACTCTACAGCCCGGCAGTGGTGGCGCACGCCTTTAATCCCAGCACTTGGGAGGCAGAGGCAGGCGGAGTTCTGAGTTCGAGGCCAGCCTGGTCTACAGAGTGAGTTCCAGGACAGCCAGGGCTACACAGAGAGACCCTGTCTCGAAAAATCAAAAAAAAAAAAAAAAAAAAAAAAAAGAGAGTAGACTTTAAAAAAATTAAAGTCACACCTGCTCATCGTGAGGCCCTTCGAAATGATCAAATTATCATGTGTAGCTGGCTGAGAGAGGCAGGAGGGAGCGGCCGAAGCTCAGAGGCCCTACCACCACTCCTTCTGAGAGAGAACATCAACAGGTCAGGCCTGGAGGGTGTCTTGCCTATAGTCACCTGGGTTCTGCTGAAGATGGCGGCTGTTAAGCTCAGAGGACAGCACTCTGTAGAGATTGGCCTCCTCGTTTCCTTGTCAAAGGAAAATGTTTTTTTAAAAAAAGATTTATTTATTTTTATGGGTATAGATATTTGCCTGTATGTATGTGCATCAGGTAGTACCCAGGAAGGCCAGAAGGGGGCGTTGGATCCACTGGATCTGGAGTTAACAGCTGGAGGCTGAAACCAGATCCTCTGGAAGAGCAGCCAGTGCTCTTAACTGCTGAGCCATCTCTGCAGCCCCAGAAAGGACTTTAAATAAATGAAATTGCGGGGTGGATTGTGCAGCCCCAAGGACGCTGGCAGGAGGAAAAATCACGGTCAAGACAAAGGGATGGCTCAAAGTGAAAAAAATCTGTTTGCACACCAAGAGGTTATGCTCTGGACCAGGGCTGGGGTTCAGTTAAAGGAGTCCACCTCAGCAAGCGCAGAACCCCCAGGTCCATCTCTAGCACCATATAAATGGTGCAGTGGCCCACGTCAGTAATCCCACTACTGGGAGAGCTGAGGCAGGAAGACAAGAAGTGTAAGCCACAGAGAAAGTTCAAGACCAGCCTGGGTTACCCGGGCTAGGGAGATACCTTAGCCTGTAAAGGGCTTACCAGACAAGCACGAAGATCTGAGTTCAAACCCAAGAGCTCACACGTGAAAACCGGATGGCGGTACACACTTGTCTACGCAGTGAGGGGAGGCAGAGGAGGAGAGGATCCCTGGGCCAGCCAGTCTAGCCTAACTGCTGAGCCCCGGGTCCTAGCAAGTGACTGTGTATCAAAACACAAAACAATAAAATACCAAGAGACAGTGCCTGAAAAATGGCAGGAAAGGTTGATCTACACACACACACACACACACACACACACACACACACACACACACACACGTATGCACACGCGGCATGCACATGCACACACGTATACACACGCAACTAAAAACAAGAACAAAATTCATGTTATTATTCAAAGCACAATTCGCCAATCCTTTCCCCTTGTTAGAGGTTTTTGTAGTCAGGGTGGTTTCTGTGGTGGAGCCATTCCAATGTCTCTAGTCAGTGCTTTGGAGACCCACTACAGCTGCAGCAGAAAATTCAGGCTCTGTGTGTGTGTCTGAGTATGTATGCGTGTTTGTGTATGTATGTGTCTGTGTGTGCGTGTGTGTCTGTGTGTATGTATCTGTATGTGTGTCTGTATCTGTGTGTGTGTGTCTGTGTGTATGTATCTGTATGTGTGTCTGTATTTGTGTGTGTGTCTGTGTGTGTGTGTCTGTGTGTATGTATCTGTATGTGTGTCTGTATCTGTGTGTGTGTCTGTGTGTGTGTGGTGTGTGTCTGTGTGTCTGTGTTTGCGTCTGTGTATGTGTGTGTATGTGTATGTGTGTGTGTGTCTGTATCTGTGTGTGTGTCTGTGTGTGTGTGTGTCTGTGTGAGTGTGGTGTGTGTCTGTGTGTGTGTGTGTGTGTCTTTGTATGTGTGTGTCTATATCTGTGTGTGTGTGTCTGTGTTTGTGTGTGTCTATATCTGTGTGTGTGTATTTGTATGTATGTGTCTGTATGTATGTATGTGTCTGTGTGTCTGTATCTGTGTGTGTGTGTGTGTCTGTGTGTATGTATCTGTATGTGTGTCTGTATCTGTATGTGTGTGTGTGTCTGTGTATGTGTGTGTGTGTCTGTGTATGTGTGTGTGTGTCTGTGTATGTGTGTGTATGTGTGTGTGTGTGTGTGTCTGAGTATGTATGCGTGTTTGTGTATGTATGTGTCTGTGTGTGTCTGTGTGTGTGTCTGTGTGTATGTATCTGTATGTGTGTCTGTATCTGTGTGTGTGTATGTGTATGTGTGTGTGTCTGTGTATGTGTGTGTGTGTCTGTGTATGTGTGTGTGTGTGTGTGTCTGTGTATGTGTGTGTCTATATCTGTGTGTGTGTGTATTTGTATGCATGTGTCTGTGTGTGTTGGGGGAAGCATCAGTGTCCTGTTCCACACTAGTGCTGGGTCACTCCCCCTAGTGACCCACTGCATTGTGCAAAATGCACAAGTGCACACACACAGAATCCACACACAGGCAAGAAGCAGGAGTGCAGTCCACGGCATGCAGCCCTCCTTTCCACAGTTACTAGGAGTTGCTCCAGGGAGGGAGACTGCTGACTGGCCTCCCCCAGAGGAGCCTTCTGGGCACTCAGCGCAGGCTAGCCTATGCACAGTGGTCCAGTCATGATGCTACGGTTTTATTTCTTGAGAAAGTAACCTTGGCTGGCTTCAAACTTCTTATGTAGACCAAGATGGCCTCAAACTCACAGAGATCTGTCTGCCTCCGCCTCTCAAATGCTGGGGTTAAAGGCATATGCTACCACACCCAACTGTGTGTGGGTTCTTTTCTTTCTTTCTTTCTTTTTTTTTTGGTTTTTCGAGACAGAGTTTCTCTGTGTAGCCCTGGTTGTCTTGGAACTCACTCTGTAGACGAGGCTGGCCTCGAACTCAGAAATCCACCTGCCTCTGCCTCCCAAGTGCTGGGATTAAAGGCGTGCGCCACCACTGCCCGGCTTGTGTATGGGTTCTTAACTGGATCATCAGACATCTGTCCCCCTGTAAGACCATACACTGTTCTGAGGGCAGGACCTGTGTACCCACTGCAAGGGCTGGCATACAGGAGGTGTTTGATACATGCACAGCAGCAGAGCCTCAGAAAGGGGCATAGATAGGCACCCAGCGAGGCTCTAGATGTAGGAGTCTTCTATGGGGCTGGGGAGAAGGGGCGGGATCTAGGGAGAGGCACTGAGATGGACAGGCACCTGCCAAGGGAAGCCAGTGGATTTTGTGTTGTGGGTTTGTGGTGACAACTGCCAGAACTGAATGATAAAACAGGAAGTGTCACAGGACCTTGGGTAGGACCTTCCCCACCCTCCCTGCCTGGCTTTGTCCTTCCAAGTCCAGTAACCTTAAGCCCCACATTGCATGCTGGTATCTGCTGCAAGGATCTCTAGAAGACCAGAGGTCCTGACTGTCCTCTGCTTTGCCACCACAAAGGAAGACACCCCACAGCCACGAGGCTCCTGGGATGATGGTCTAGCTCTACTCTGCCTCAGTGTGACAAGCCCTTCCACTCTCGCCCAGCTTTCCTCATGAGAGGGGGTTGGATGATGAGGGTCCTGGCACAGCAGGACCCAGGCCCGGAGAGTCCGGGGTCCCCATGCCATGGGCTGAATGTGAGCCTGTTTCCTACAGGCTCCAGGCCCAAGTCTCACACTCAAGGCCCAGCTTACCCAATGGCGAGGAGGACTTTAAGGTGCTCAGTTGCTGTCGCTGGCCTGTCTGGAGCTGTGGCTACAGAATAGCCAAACATCACATCACCTCAAAGAAGAAAAAATGCATAGAGACAGGATTGTTCATATTGTCTGCAAGGGATAGGCAACTCGGGTGGGGATGGGTGGAGTGGAAGTGTTAGCTTTTGTTGTTGCTTAGTTGGTTTTTTTTTGTTGTTGTTGTTTTTCTTTTTTTTTTTTAAAGATTTATTTATTTATTATATATAAGTACACTGTAGCTGTCTTCAGACACCCCAGAAGAGGGGGGTCAGATCTCATTACAGATAGTTGTGAGCCAACATGTGGTTGCTGGGATTTGAACTCATGACCTTCAGAAGAGCACTCGGTGCTCTTAACCACTGAGCCATCTCTCCAGCCCCTGTTTTTTGTTTTTCGAGACAGGGTTTCTCTGTATAGCCCTGGCTGTCCTGGAACTCACTCTGTAGACCAGGTTGGCCTCAAACTCAGAAATCCACCTGCCTCTGTCTCCCAAGTCCTGGGATTAAGGGCGTGCGCCACCACTGCCCGGCTTTTTTTTTTTTTTTTTTAAGATTTATTTATTATCTTTAAGTGTAAGTTATGCCTGCATGAGTTTATGTACTTTGCAGGTGCACAGGTGCCCACAGAGGCCAGAAGAGGGCGCTGGACCTCCCACAACCAGAGTTAGAGGTGGCTGTGAGCCACCAGACAGCTGCTAGTATTTATATCTGTAAATTGCTGGGGTAGAGACCCATGGACAGTATCTAGAGGCCAGAAAAGGATATGGGTCTCTCTCCCTCTCTTTCCCTCCGGCTCCCTCCCCCCCCCTTTCCACCTTAGTCTCTAGAGACAGTCTCCTATTGGAAGAGGCCATTCTTCGGCCAGGCTGGCTGGCCAGTGAACCACAGTGATCTTATCTGCCCCTGCCCTGCACTGAGGTTACAGGTACATGTAGCCACACCCAGCTTTTTTGTTCTTTTAGGAGACAGGGTTTCTCTGTGCAACCCTGGTTATTCTGTAGCTCACTCTATGGATCAGGTTAGCCTCAAACTCAGAGATCTGCCTGCCTCTGCCTCCCGAGTGCTAGGTTTAAAGACCTGGGCCTCTGCCATGCCCCCTCCCCCCGCCAGCACTTTTACATGGCTCCTGGTATCTGAACTCAGGTCTTCGTGTTTACACAGCGACTGCTCTTACCTACTTGGCCATCCCCTGAGTACCTTCCTGTTTTAAGTACTTAACTCACCGGCTTTGAGTCTATTCACAATACCAGATCATCATCCCCCATGTCTTAGTTAGGGTTCCCATTGCTGTGAACAGACACCATGACCAAGGCAAGTCTTATAAGGACAACTTTAATTGGGGCTGGTTTACAGGTTCAGAGGTTCAGTCCACTATCATCATGGCAGGAGCATGGCAGCCTCCAGGCGGGCATGGTGTGGGAGGAGCACATCCACAGGCAGCAGCAGGAGACTGTGCATCATACTGGGTTTAGCTTGAGCATTTGTAAGACCTCAAAGTCAGCCTACTCAGTGACACACCTATTCCAATAAGACCGTACCTTCTGACAGGGCCACTTCCTGTGGCCAAGCATTCGAGCACATGGGTCTATAGCGACAACTCCTATTTAAACCACCACACTCTGCACCCTGGATAGCCGCCTAAAGTTCTTTGGCAGTCCTTCCTAGTTCCATCCTCCCGCCATCTGCTGACAACCATCCGTGTACGTTTTATGTCTGTGGATTTACCTGTTCCAGACTGCTCAGGGAAAGAGAGTGACATACTACATGGCCTGTTGTGACTGGCTTTCTGTCTTGCTGTGATTCATGATTTCTCTGTCTTGTAGTGTGCTCCCGTCATTTTTATGGGTAATAATATCCCACTCTCGAAAAACCTAAATAAATAAATAAATAAATAAATAAATAAATAAATAAATACTATCCCACTGCAGGAACAGACCACATTCTGTTGCTGTTCGCTGGGTAGTGGTCTTTGGGGTAAATGTCACGGACAAGCTTTTCCATTTTATCATGGACTCTTTTTTTCATTGTTTCTAGCAGAGTGGAGCCCCAGAGTAGCTTTGTAGCCGCACTGTAGCTTGCTCATTAGTGCGCCCCCTAGTGGCTTTTTCTTCCTTGTCTCACTTCCCCTTGCTCTTGTTAGGAATTGGCTTCCAGAGACCCAGACTTCACAGGAGTGCACAGAAAGCTACAAAACAAGGCCATGTCTGCTCCTAACCGGTTGCTGCAGCAAGCCAGGATGCAGGCATCAGTGTTATCTACCCATCCTACAGATGGGAAAACTGAAGCTCCAAGAAACACAGGCAAAGGCAAAGACCAGAGTCCCTACATACTGAGCATTCAGTTCAGGGTCGCCCTGATTCCTAGAAGGCCTAGTGTCTTGAGAGGGTCACCTCTGGTACCACCCTTCCAGCTAGCCAGGCTAACTCCAGCCCCTGGCGGACGTAGGCCCGAAGCAAAGGGCTGCCAGTGGCAATGGCTGGTTATTAACTCTATCCATCACTTGGCAGACCTGGCCTCATTCTGTCTCAGAAAGGCCTGCCTGGGGCTGGCAGTGGGCCGTGTGGGGTGGAATGCTGACCCAGCAGGAAAGGTGGTGGGAGCTGTAGGGGATCAGAGGGAGCTGTGTGATTCTGTGGCCCTACTGTGAGAGGGCAACCAGGGCCAAAGGGCAGTGGGAGAAAGAGTCAAAGCTGGGGCAGCTCCCATCTCTGCTCTTAGCTCCTCGTAACTACCTGTACCATGGGCATCCAGACCCACCACGTCCAGGGTCCCACACCCTGAGGCATGGTGTCAGGGACAATGTAGAGGCTAGGACACTAAACGAGTGTCACAAGTATGCTGCTGGTGCCCATTTGTTGTGGTTGTTGCCATGGTGCTGGGGCTGAGATAGCCCCACGTGCTCTCCCACCGAGCTACACCGACCCTCTTTTTCTCTACTTTTCTTACTCTTTACTTTTACATTTCAATTACTTAATTTTTTTTGAGATAGTTCATGTGGGGCCATGAAAGGCAGTCTATTTTCTGGTAGAGCTAAGGTTTGAACCCCGTAGGCCCAATAGGTTGTCTCCAGCAGGGGCAGCCTATAAGGGACAGCAGGCGTTTGCCAGGCTCCTAGAAAACAGCTCCTGACATGTGCCTATATCTCTCCATAGGTCTGCAACATTTGGTCACGTAAAAAAGGAAATGCCCACCGGGCAGTGGTGGCGCACACCTTTAATCCCAGCACTTGGGAGGCAGAGGCAGGTAGATTTCTGAGTTTAAGGCCAGCCTGGTCTACAGAGTGAGTTCCAGGACAGCCAGGGCTACACAGAGAAACCCTGTCTCGGAAAAAAAGAAAAGAAAAAGAAAAAAAAAAAAGGAAAAAAAAAGGTCATGCCCCTCAAGCCCCTCCTGAGGTAGAGGCATGGTCACACCCCCAAGCTTAGCCACAGGTAGAGGCATGGCCACATAGTCTCAACATCCCCATGTTAATGAGGCACCTAGAGGCTTAGCCACGCCCCTTCCCAGTTACTATTTCAACCTCACCTCTCCCTGAGGCAGGGTTGTGGGGTGAATGGTCTCACCCACGCCACTCTTCACATGACAATAAACGCTCTGAAACTCTGGACTGTCTTTCTTCATTGCCATGGGAAACTATGGAACCGGCCTTCACCTAAAGAGCCGCATATAGCCTCCTGCTGAAGCCATCTCAGTGTTCCCAGCCGAGGCAGCCATTCACTGAGACATCCTCCCAAGCCAATACAGCTAGCCCGCGCACAAGCCACCCCCTCGGTCCCACCGTGGGGACCCCAGCCACACTCTTTCCCTTCTCAGCCCCACACGCGGGCCTGCCACGTCCTTCCCAGCTCTTCTGCAGCATCCAGCAGCATCTGCGATGTCCAGAGCCTGGGAACCCCATGAGCTGGCTGTGGCACATCCCCCAGGAATCACAGCTGACCCTCCCCCACCCTGGGGCTGTGTCTCCGAAGAGGCTTCTCACAGCCTGGCAAGCCCAGGGGCCTGTGGGAGAGACTGAAGAGGGTCAACTGCCTTCGAGTCCCCACCTCTCCCAGGGGCAATGAGCACCCAGGGCAGAAGCGCAGGACTTCACTCTCTACCATGCTGTTTGATCCAACAAGTTCACACGTAGCCCAGGCTAGCCTTGAACTCATTATCTAGTCAAGGATGACTTTGAACTTCTGATCTAGCTGGGGATGATTTTCATTGTACATAAAGATAGAAAGCAGGTGGAGGAGAAGTCCAGGCTGAACATGGCTGACTGGCACACTAAACCAGACCGTGAGAGGAAGGGAGGGGCAAGAGAGGAGCTGCAGACCAAGAGACCAAAGGCACTCCACCAGGTGGGGTAGTCTGCTCCACTTCATACTTTTAATTTATTTTTTAAATTTTATTTTTGGTTTAACGAGACAGGGTTTCTCTGTGTAGCCCTGGCTGTCCTGGAACTCACTCTGTAGACCAGGCTGGCCTCGAACTCAGAAATCCACCTGCCTCTGCCTCCCAAGTGCTGGGATTAAAGGCGTGCACCACCACTGCCTGGCCATACTTTTTATTTTGAGCCCTGATCTAAGGTGTCCAGGCTCTATAGCCCAGACAAGCCTCCAACTAGGAATCCTCCTGCTTCAGCCTTCCAAATAGAGGGGTTTATAACTCCAGGCCCAGGTCAATGGTATCTTTTACTACGCTGGACACAAAGGCCCAGATCCTACCTCAGGTGAGAGGATGAGTGGGGGACAGACACAGATGGGAACATCATGCTGCCAAGGCCCTTGGCCTTGCTGGGTGAGGCTCTCCTGGAAGCCCAGAGAGGGCAAGAAAGCAGTCAGGCACTGCAGAGCAAGATGATGCCTGAGCTGATACTAGAAGCCAGGGAATTTCTGCCCAGGCCTTGTTTCAGAGTCCCCAAGGCCATTCCCAACTCCACTCTGGTCCCACCCTGTACCCACATGATCCCTTCTTTCCAGAAGGTTCCAGGCCCCAGTGGAAGCTATCAAGGATTGTGATTGAGGCCTCCTTCTTTCTCTTCCCCCAGGAGGTGATAGCCTGGAATATACAGAGCACTTTAAAATTTTGGTCACATTGCAACGTCTGGGTTACCATGGTGACCTCACTTGGAATTTGCTTCACCAGGAGAGATAGTGATAGCACAGTATTCATTGCTGGTGGCCCACAGCCAGTGTGGGGTACCTTATGGACTGTCATCACAAGGGAAGCAGCTCCTTCAAATGTCTCCAAGGATGCAGGGGAGGGGGACAGTTGGCCTGCTCAGCCCCCCACCCTGCAGCCACTGTACAGACAGCCACTCTGTCCCCTTTTAGAGGTGAGCAAGTCAAGGCTCAAATGGGTGTGTGACTATCCAGGGCCACCCAGGATCCTGGCACCAGCAGTGGCTGAAAGCCTGGTATTCCAGGTCTCAATGCATCTCTGGTGGCTGCCAAGGTTGAGGACACCCAGGTACTGGGCTTCTCTTCCCTTCCCTGGTGAGTCATTCCAGGGGGCTGTCCTGTAAATACCAGGCTGGTAGATAGATTTCGCTTAGTCCTTACTCCTTTGGGCTAAGTAAGGGGTTACAAGATGGTCTGGACAGTTGGGAGCAGGAGGGGGCCCAGAGGCAGATGTGAGGGGGTTCCGGGGGGCACAGCCTCTGCATTTCAGACAGAGAGTCTTTTAGAGCAGAGGTCCACATGGTGCTGCCTCTGCTGTTCCCTGCCAGGGTCTCTTGCACCACCCCATCTAGCCTAGGAAGAGAGGTGTATCAGTTTGAATGAGAAAGCCCCCACAGGCTCCTGTGCTGCCAGGGAAGGATTAGGAGGTGTGGCCTTGTGGAAATTGGTGTGTCACTAGGGGTGGATTTACAGGTTTCTTTTTTTTTTTTTTTTTTTGGTTTTTCTAGACAGGGTTTCTCTGTGTAGCCCTGGCTGTCCTGGAACTCATTCTGTAGACCAGGCTGGCCTTGAACTCAGAAATCCACCTGCCTCTGCCTCCCGAGTGCTGGGATTAAAGGCGTGCGCCACCACTGCCCAGCAGATTTACAGGTTTCAAAAGTCCAAGTCAGGCCCAGTGTCCTGTCCCCACCCCCACCCCTGCTGCTCATGGATTGGGAGATAAAGCTCTTAGCTAGTTCTCTAGCACTATGCCTGCCTTCATGCCGCCATTACCCCCCACCCACCCACCCACACACACATACACACACCATGATGATCAGGGACTAGTCCTATAAACTGTAAGCAAGCCCCCAATCAAATGCTCTGTTTATAACGGTTGTCTTGGTCATGGTGTCCCAATAGAACATTAGATGGAACAGCAATTAGAATGTTAAGACAGGCATGTAACAGAATGAACAAGAAAGCTCAATTGAAGTGCAGACTTGGTTCCTCTTTTTGTGTAGGAAAACCGAGGCTCTGAGTGAGTGGTCCAGAGACCCACAGCCAATACAGTGGTTAGCGTGGTTAGATCCCGCAGCAGCCCAAAGCCATCCTTGGGCCATTAGAGCAGAGCTCTCTCTAGACCAGACCTGGCTGAGAGCTCAGGGAGGGCCTTAGCTCTGGTGCACAGCTGGAGTGGGCTGGGACTCTTCGCTGGAGGACCAGACCAGGAGGGAGGAACCAGGATGGGTTCCTGGCTGGAGAATAGACTGTGGCTCAGAAACAAAGCAGCCATAAACTTGGGAGCTCGTTTAGGGAAGTGGGCTTTAGCAACGAGGTGAAGGTCTGGCTCTGATCCCTCTAGTCACGTCCAAAAATAGTGCTTTGCAATGTTTGTTCATCCTTTTGCAAATCAAACCTGTGACTTTAGTATGCTGCCACCAGGTGGCGGTATAAGGTGACTACTCAGATTGAACTTTAAAAAGAAAAAAATCACTTAAGTGTTCAAGACGAAGTCTTTAAAGACTTTCTGGCTGGGGAGATGGCCCAGTGGGTGACATGACTGCTGTACATGAAGTTCGATCCCCAGAGCCCAAATAGGGCGGTGTGCCTCTATAAGCCCAGAGTTTCTACAGCAAGTTGGGAAGTAGAAGACTTCAGATGCTTATGGGCCAGCTAACCTGGTATACACAGAGGATTGCCCTCTGACCTCCACGGGTACACTGTGGATGGGCACACCCACAGTCCCACACACAATCATGCATGTGCACACATATACACATCCACGATTTTAAAAGATTATTTGATGCCTTTCTGGGTGTGCGATGGGGCTGGGGGAGTAATATGTGTGTAGATATCTGCATTGGCCAGAAGAGAGCGTAAGATCCCCTCGAGCTGGAGCGACAAGTGGCTGGGAGCTGCCCAGACATAGATGCTGAGAACTGAACTCAGGTCCTCTGTAAGAACAGCTAGTGTTCTTAACCATTGGGCCATCTTTCCAGCTCCACACTGACACGTGTTGGTTTTTTAAAAATTAGACCTATATAATTCTTATTAATTTTAAAAGATTTTTAAAAATTTTACATGTATGAGTGTTTTGCCTGCAGGTATGTATGTCTAGTCACCAAGTGCATGCCTGGTATCCATGGAGACCAGAAGAGGGCACCGGATCTGCTGGACTGGAGTTACAGATGCTACAAGCTGCCACCATATACTTGCTGGGAATCAAACTCAGGTCCTGGGCAATAGCTGCGAATTGGGATATTTTAAGGGAAATCGCCTATGATACAAATGCTCCATTTTTGTTTTTTTCGAGACAGGGTTTCTCTGTGTAGCTCTGGCTGTCCTGGAACTCACTCTGTAGACCAGGCTGGCCTCAACTCAGAAATCCGCCTGCCTCTGCCTCCCAAGTGCTGGGATTAAAGGCGTGTGCCACCACTGCCCGGCGTAAAAGATTTTTTTAACAATGAAAACTATTTACCTCATTATTTATGTGTGCGTGTGTGTGCGTGTGCGTGTGCGTGTGTGTATGTGTTTATGCCATGTATGTCAAGGTACCCATGGAGCCCAGAAGAGAGCAATAGATCCCCAGATCCCCTGCAGTGGAGTTGCAGAGGCCAAAAGCTGCCACATAGGTGCTGGGAATGGGACTCGGACCCTCTGGAAGAGCGACCAGTGCTCTTAACCACTGGGCCATCTCTCCAGTCCATAACTTGAGGTAACATCTGTCTTCCTCTTTCTGATTGAGCCTCATCAACACCTGGTAACTCATCTTCGCTGACAACCTGACAGACAGCCTCTGTCCCTCCCCCACCCCGCCCCACCCCGCCCCACCCCGCCCTCCGGACCCTGCCTCTGCACAGTAGGCTTTGTACCTGTGGCTCCTCCCCATCGGTACTTACTAGTGTCTGCTCTTGCTGCAGTTAAGGACTGACCCAGAGCCTCACTCGTGCTAGGCAAATGCTCTGCTATTGGACTAACAGCTCCAGCCTCCCTTCCCTTTATATTTTGAGTTACCGGTCCCTCTAAGTTGCCTGGGCGGGTTGAGAACTTACTCTGTAGCCCAGGCAGGCCTTGAGATGGCATCTTCCCCCCAAGCCCCCTGCCTCAGCCTCTGAGTAGCTGGGATCACGAGCCCCTCCAGCCTGCCTGTGAGAGGTCCTCTTTTATTGTAAAAGCTCTGTGTGCTTTAGACTGTCCCCTCCAGGAAGCTGAAGTGATTGGGTCCCCCGACTGCCTGACAGGTGGAGAGTACAGGATGAAAACATCTCAGATCTGGTGTCTGGGTAGAGCATATTCACACACACACACACACACACACACACACACATGCGTGCACGTAATCACCTGCTGAACGCCCCTCCTATGCCACCACTTGGGGACTGGGATGTCAACATAGGAACTAGGCAGACATGAATATTTGATTCTTGGCAAGGTCCTGAGTCTCCTTCTTAGGCTCCTGATCTCTAGCCTGGAGTTTGGCCACAGAAGAAGCAGGGAACCTGAGCAGGCGCTTTCTCTGTATAAGTCCTTTTTGCTGTAATAACAAGCAGCCCCAGATCTTACTGAGTGACACAGGAAGACAGTCTCACTACCAGACCTGAGAGCTGGCTTTGACTTACTTCCCCCAGCTGTTCCTCTTAACTGGGACTACTGTTCTTGCCACAGAAGGCAAGAGGCCGAGTCCCAGGTGTATTTGACACTTCTGCTCTGAGCCTCGAATCGTGTTACACACCCCACAACTAATATAGGTCACAGCCGGGGGATGGGGGGGGGGAGTTATTATCCCTGCTGTTATCCCTGCCAGCTGGGATGGAGCTGGTGGTCCCTGAGGGGAGCCACGCCCATCCATCCACCTGGGCCTCAGAGGGAGCTCTGACTCTCAACAGCCTAGAACACACAGACTCTTGGCAGGGGCAGCTCCTGCTCAGCAAACTGCTCTGCTGACTGGCTGCTCTCTCTCTCTCCAGCTGGCTTCCTCGCTCTTCCTGACAGCACAGTGCTCGCTCTGGCTCTGGCCCCTTTGAGCTTCTCCTGGCCACAGGTCCTATGGTTTATGATGGGAAAACTCGAGACAAAGCCAGTTACGGTGGTGTATGCCTGTGGTCCCAGCTTTGTCAGAGGCTGAGGCCAGAGGATCACTTGAACCCAGGAATTTGAGGCCAGCCTGAGCAAGATAGAAAAGGAGACCAAGCCTCATATGATAAAGCATACAGACCATCAAATCAGGTGATGTTCATGGAACATCTGGGGTTAGCTGACATCTGTAAACAGCAGTGTAAGAGATGTAAGCAGGAGAAACTGACGCTGGGGCCTGGAGAAAAGCCCAGTGGCCAGGGGGACGTGAGTTACTGAGTCTAGCTCGGACTTCTCCAGCTACAGTCACCAGAATTTGTCTCCTCTGAGGCCCCAAGTCATCAGGACAGAAGGTCCCTCTCAAGCCCTGTCCCCTATTTCCAGTTTTCCAACCCTGCTGCCAAAAACCAAACAGCTCAGTTCAGCCAAGAAGTCTGGGTGGCTAGAAAAGGGCACGTTGCCAGGTAATCCACCATGCAGGCAGGGTGGGAACCATGGCCCTGCCTCTCCCAGGGCCTGCAGGGCGTGCAGAAGGGGGCTGGATAGGCAAGGGTTTGAGCAGACCCTTCCAAATCCTTGGCCAGGTGTAGTACAAATGGCCACAGTGCCAGCACTCAGAGGCAGAAGGAATGGGGATTGTGGCCAGCCTGCTCTACACAGAGACCCAGTTTCAAAATCAAAATGAATCAGGCATGGTGGCTCAAGACTGTCATCCCAGCTGTTGAGATGCTAAGGCTGTAGGTTACAGAGTTCAAGGCCAGCCTGGACTCTACATGGCAAGACCCTGTCTCTAAATCAGCCCCCCCCTCTTGTATTTCAAGACAGGGTTTCTCCGTGTCACCCTGGCTGTCCTGGAACCTGCTCTGTAGACCAGGCTGTCCTCAAGCTCACAGAGATCTGCCTACCTCTGCCTTTCCAAGTGCTAGGATTAAAGCCACTTGCCACCATCACTGGCTCTCCCAATTTTTTTTTTTTTTTTTCCGAGACAGGGTTTCTCTGTGTAGCCCTGGCTGTCCTGGAACTCACTCTGTAGACCAGGCTGGCCTCGAACTCAGAAATCCACCTGTCTCTGCCTCCCAAGTGCTGGGATTAAAGGCGTGTGCCACCACTGCCCAGCTTCTCCTAATTTTTAAATGTCTGAGATTCTATGCAACTCAATCAATATGTCCACAGCCACACGAGCCCAGGCCAGGACATCTCTGAGGTTGAATACCTTGATCTGCTCTCAGCCTCCTGGCTGTGGAGTTTCCAGTATTCCAGAACAGCCACGTCTGAGTGTGATTGAATCACTGTCCTTGGCCAGGCAGCCTGAACCCAAACACTCTGGATTCCAACTCTGGGGACAGTGCACTGCTGAGGTGATGGGACAAACCCTCAACTATCTTGAACACTCAGACAACTGTGACCCCACCAACCCTTCTCCCTCAGGCAGACACCCCAGGAGAACCAACAACCAGGGGGTAAGTTCCAGAGGGGCCCTCCTCAAGCTGTGCAAGCTCCTTTCTCAGTCTCCTTTCTCCCCCTCTTCTCGGCCCCTCCCTCCTCTTCCTTCTCCTCCCTCTCTTCCTCTTCCCCTCCTCCTGTTATTGTGCGTGTGACCACATGTGCGCAGGTGCCATGGCGGCACGGAGGTCAGAGGTCAATGTTCTGGAGTTTGTTCCCTGCTTCTCCCGTGGAATTTGATCCCGTGGATCAAACTCAGGGCCTCAAGGCTTGCATAGCAGGCACGTTCACCCCCAAATCATCTTACCACTTTCTTCTTTTCTTCCCTTGATTTGTCTTTCAATTACATTTAAAATGTTTTAAAATTCATTTCTTATAAAAGTAACCAGGTTTACTGTCAGAAACTTGGGGATATCTACAAGGGCCCAGAGAAGAAAACAAAAACCACCTACCATTTTAACTAGAAGAATTCTGAACAAAGGTCTCCCGTCTAATGGGAGGGAGGCCAGGGAAGTCTTCCCCACTAATAAATTGCATTTATCCAGAGCCTGGCCACTTGGCACCCCTAGGAGGTGACTTGATGTTTGTCAGTGACAGAAAGCCGTGCAGACATAGTGAAGTTTTTAGGGAAGAGCCTCCTGTGCCCAGTGGTGCTGGTGGTTGGGGAGGAACCAGGGCCTCTGGCTGAGATGGCCTGTGCCCTCTGCTGGCAGCTGATGGACATGGCAGTGGTTCAGGTTGGTGGCTCTCAGGTCCTCCGATTCAGCTTGTTGAGGATGCATTTTGAGGTCCATCCACTGACCCTTGTGTGATAGAGGATGGAACTTGAGAGTGTTTTGGTGGCCTATTTCAGGCTGTTCCCATGGACTCCACATTTGAGAACCACCTATTTAAGTCAGCATGGGTCCCACAAAGGCTTTTGAGAGTAAAGAGCCATCTCTGGTTGAGACCCGTTACAAAGCAATGGGGGTAGGGGGTGGGGCCGGGGAGGGGAATGGAAGAACTAAGATGTATTAGTGCAGGTTTAGAGACCAGCCATGGTTCCATAGGTAAAGAGCCTGTAGCCAAACCTGGTACCTACCTAGAGTTGACTCTCGTAGCCCACAGGTGGAAGGAAGGAGGGAAGGGATTCCTCTGCAGGTTCCCTCTGACTTCTACACATTTGCCCCATCACAGGAAATAAACGTAAAAGAAAATTAAAAGAAACTACAGGTTCCAGGTCAAACTCACTAAAGGTCCTGCCACTCTCAGCTCCACGTCCCCGTCAACTCCAATGTATCCAGACTGCTCCGCTAGGAAAGAGGACAGAGCAGCTTCCAGAGGATGCTCATGTTGGCTTCTCGGACAGGGTATGGCTGAGCCTGGGACGCTTAAGAGAAGAAGTACCATAGAGAGCAACTCCAGGGTCTAGAGAGCTCAACCCAAGGCGAGCTTGAACAGCAGGCAAGGGCAGAGGAGCCGAGACGGAGAAAGCAGAAAGAACTGTTCAGAGCCAGCAAGAAAAGTGTGGTACCCTTGGGAGAATGAAGATTGGAGAACTGTGTGTTAGCCAGAATCCTTCCTGGAGGAAGAAACAGGAAAAGCCCTCAGGAGACAACGGCCTTCCCAGCCGGACTTGTTCTCAGAGCACCCAGCTGTTGAAGGAATCTTTGCGCCTGGCTAGAACAAGCAGACACTTGTGGAGGAAATCTGACAAGAAACACAAGGTTTCAGCAGAAAGCAGACAGGCAGATGGGGGATGTCATGGTAAATAGGCTCCTTCTGCGCTCTGCCTGGCTGGGAGGCAGTCTGTTTAGACTTGTCTCAAACCCCGCAGTACGGCACTGTTACAAGATGCTCCGACGGGACAACACACTTCAGATCATCGCTCTGGCGATGACCTGGCCTGGGTCAGTCAGTGATGCTGACCTGCTTTGATCAGCCATTGCTGTGTAGCAAAGGAGACTCCACTCTCCTAGCCTGGGCTCCCAGCCGGAGGGAGGGAGGAAGGGAGGGGACAGACATCTTTGGTCTACATAGCCAGTTCCATGGGCCAGACAGAGCTACAGGGTGAGACTCTTATCTCAAAAGAAGAAGTAGGATTTAGAGGTCTTTACCTCCTTGACCCCTCAGCAGCTAAGCTCTTTGGTCTAAAATTCCAAATGCCTGAAGTAGAAGCGAGGGGACGACACTGTGAGTCTTTGGGTTGGGAATGTCACTCAGGGTGGGGCTATGCAGCAGACCTTATTAAAATGCAGGGTCAGATGAGCATGAGGGTCTGAGCCAACATGGCTGTGAGTGGGGGACCCACAGCTACTGAGCACATTTGAATCCACATCACACATACAGCTGTCAGGCCTGTCTGACAGCGGCTCCTTGCTGACGTCAGGTCAGACCTTGCAGGGAGGCCCTAGAGAGTCTGAGCGCTTTGAATTTTGTCACAGACTCAAGAAGCAACACCCAGAGGGGCTCAAGGCAGGGCCAGTGGCAAAGCTTTGGGTTGATGCCCACCGTGTGGTGGGCATGCTATGGTCAGACCACAGGGCTCTCGGTGGACCACAGCAGAACAGGGCCACTGGACAGAGATGGCTTTCTTTGGCAAGTGCTGGCGGGCTGGGGATGGCTCAGGGGTTAAAGTAATTACAATACAAAAGTTAGAACGAGGGCTGGGCTCCTCAGATTCACATAAGTACCATGCGGACACCTTCAGTTTCAGCCCCTGAAGGCAAGGACAGGGAATACCCCAGAGGAAGCTGGCTCGAAACTTGAGTCATAGCGGGTTATTGACTCTTCCTCAATAAGGTGGAAGGATCGAGGATGATTCTGGGCCCCAACTTCAGGCGTTCAGGTGTAGTATACATGCGCGCACACGCACGCGCACACACACACACACACACACACACAGAGTCAGGGATTTAAAAAAAAAAAAAAAAAAAAAAAAAGCCAGCAAGGAGAGAACCCGAGGAGCACTTACCACAGCCCCAAGCACTTCGTCTAAGACCCTGTCCCACGAGTGAGTCTGGCTCCCACCCTTCCCCCAGTTCATCCTGAGGAAAGCTTAACTAGCCCCACTCTGGGCAGTCTGGGTTACGTCTCCCTTAGTTCCCTCTATGTGATCCGAATCATTTGTTTCTTTGAAACAGGGTTTTACAATATAACTGGCCACAAATTCACTGAGCTTGGGCCTGCCAGCCTCCTCAGCACTGGGTCACAGGTGGCAATCAGACAGCAGCCATTTGGGTGGCATGGGGCAAGGGAATGACAGTGTGAAGGATAGCACCTCTGCACAGGTTTGGGCAGCAGCAACTGTTCTTTCTCACTCTTAGGTTCTCTTAGGATTGCCGGGGGAGGAGGGACATGAAACAGGCCATTTGGAGGATGTCAATCAAGAGGGTTCTTGGACAGTCACACACACACAGCCTATCCTTCCTGTAAACACTGAACCCTCTAGAATGGCAAACACTGCTTTATGACATGTAATAAATCAGAAATCCTAGGACATTGGGCTGCTTTAGGATAGGCAGACAAGACAACTGGTCATTACTGCACAAAGACCACACCAGCAAGAGCACGGTGGGCAGAAACACTCTTTTCCGGGGAGGCGACGGCCAGCCAAGCCCAGGGGTTTCCTGGAGAACTCTGCTTATGGTAGTAAGTGTGGTGTGCCTACAAACCTTAATAGCCAAGATTCAGATGCCTCCGGAGAGGCAACAAGGATAGAAGGTGAGATGCCAAGAGCAGAATTCTTTAGAAACTTGAGCCAAGATCAATTGTGATAATGGCAAGATGGGAGAGCATGGGCCAACAGAGGCCACCGGTTCTCAGATGAAAACAGACAAGAGTGGCGGTGGGGTTGCAGTGGACGTGCTCACCTTGGAGGCTGGCTAAGCATCCACAGCAGGGGAAAACAGGGCATTGGTCACCAAGTAGCCAAAGTACACTCTAGACAGCGGGAGAGTTGCAACTCTCCTGGCTTTCCAGATTCTCCTCCTCAAGCAGTCAGCCCTAGGCCCACTGTGGCAGGGGCGGGGGGGGGGGGGAGGGATTGGGAAAGGAGGTTGCACAGAAGAAAAGACGGCTTTGGTTTGGACGCCGGAGAACGGAGAACGGGAGTAGGGAAGGTGGATGAGGGTGGATGCGTCCTAAGTTTAGAAGCCGAGCCAGCTGGCGCTCCTGGATGTGCACCTCTCTCACTCTGTGCCTGTTCCCTGCCCGGTGCCATGTGTGCAGCCACCATCCGACCTGAGGCTGGGACGAGCTGAAAACACACTGGCTGCCACCGCAGCCCCAGCAGAAGCATCTACCTTGCTGTGCCCTCCAGGAATGTCAAAAAGGAAGGAAACTAGTTTTTCAGTAAGAAAATGTTTATTCTTTTGAACCCCACAGGGGAAAAAAAAGAATGCAGCCAAGACCAAGTTTAACGAAAACAGTGTCCCAAAGGCAGCAGAATGGGGGAAACCTCATCAACATAGTGACAATTTTCCATGTTTTAGCACAAAGATGGGGGGAAAAAAAACTATGACAATTCTGAGTAACACTTTCATGGTGACATTTACACAGGATGATTCAAAAATGCAAATGACAGCAGCATGCACACCTGGCTAAAGCTAGAGTCTGGTTTACTCCAAAATAAGATCTGTGATTAAAAGGATGAGTCTGTAATACTTCTAATTTACTGACTGCTTTGTCCTACCTAATTTTGCTTTAAATGAGATATACATGCCAATCAACAGGAAATTTTAGAGCCATGTCCTTCCAGAACACGTAGCATGGAAGCAAAGCCAATCGATTTGGTTTCTTAATTTCCCCAGCTTTCAAAACACAGCTCTGCCTTGCCCCTCCTCTCCCCTGCCCTGCCCCTCCTCTCCCCCGCCCTCCCGCTCCCTGATTTTTAACACGCTTTCCAAGGTCTGTGCAGACGCTTTCTATCAATGTATAATACACAGTTGAACCAGTATCTTTGTGCAGAGTTTAAGTCTTCAAAACAAAACAAAAAAACACCAACGACCACTCCTCCTTGGCACAAGAGCTAAGGAACCGTCAGGCATCGGTAAACCATGAAACACGAGATGAGGAGGGTGAAGAAAGCAGCAAATGACACGTGGGAGCCGCCCTAGACCACGGCTTCCGTCAGCCATAGTCCGGCCTCTCTCATCCTGCAGGCTGCCTCCCTAAGGTGCTTGACTGGCAGCAAGCACAGAACCCTGTGTGCTTCCTATGGAAAAAAACCCCAAGTGGTGGCGTGGTGACCAGCAGCCCAACCACCTACCAGCTGTACAACAGGATCAGCAGTGAACAACAGAAGACAGATGACAGAGGGGACGGCTGGGGTGGGGGAGGGAGGGGGACAGATAGTTGCAAATGATCACATTTCCTCTGGAAGCCTTTTCTCACAGTAATGCAGACTGCTCTGGGTGTGCTCTAGAGCTAAGAGGATGGGAATGTCAGTACTCCAGACACACGTTCACACTTGCAAGCCAGCCTCACCTGTAAGTCCCTCAGCTTAAGTGACACTCTCTCACTCTGTCTGGTCCTTGGAGGGGCAATCACTCTTCTCTGTAATGGAAATAATCCTCTTTAATGCAGCTATGGAATCAGAGCTGTGTCAGGCTGTTTAGCCTCTCACGCTAGGAACTAAGCTTTTCTTGTCCTCCGTAAGTACAACGTACAATTTTCTTGCTTATTTAAGAACAAAATAGAGTTGAAAAGCAAAAAAACTCTACTTTTTTTTTTTTTTCAAGAGGAAACTATGTAAAAATACATAAAAAGGCAAAATTGGCTACTTGAAATCCAAGAATGGTTTTAATGTGTTGGCCAAGAAAAATAAACTGCAAAGTCCTGTGAGGTCTTCTAAAAACTTCCAAGAACAACTGATGGGCGGTTCTAATCAGACTTGGATGTTATTTCCCCCCTTTAAAAATGACAACATATACAGTCTCACAAAACACAATATCAACTTTTTTATCTTGACTGCCAGAGACGCTGCTTTTGGAAGCCGCCTGGTTCCAATGTTGGGCAAACACAGAGTTGGCCTTCATTTCTTCAGGGGCTGGTAGACAGAGGCATTAGGATCAAGTCCAGAGGGGCTGGTCTCCACAAACTTGGAAGAGTAGTGGGGGGACACAGGGCTCAGGGGACTGCTGGCAGCACTGTATGTTATGCTGGGCATGACGGCCATGACTTCGGCTATCTTCTGTTTTAGGTCCTTGATTTCCTGGTCTTTCTGAAGGATTTGTCCTGCAAGATCAAAGACCTAGCATTAGTGAGGAGGGAGAGCTCCCGTGACACCCAGGCTAGCCCTAGCTCAGCACTTGGGAAGAACAGGCAACCTTCCTGCTAAGTGCCCAGCATCAGGGCACTTTCAGGTACTGCGGTCCGTCTGCTACTCTCTAACTATGGAAAATGCTCACCTGCTCTAAGCTTGTGGGGGACAAGAAAGTGGCAGTGACCCAGCAGCCTGGGTTGCTGGGGTGAAGTTCTACAGCTCTACCCCTGAGCTGGGGTTCCCTTCTGGAAGACTGGAACTCAGACCCAGGACCTTCAATCCGTCACAGCAGGTTCTCCAACAGAAACAGATGACGTTCTGGGACTGGTGCCCAGCTTGCTGGCACAATGCCCTCTGACCTCTGCCCAGAACTCAATTGACTATTTCAGCACAAACCAACTCAGCCCTTCATGCCCCCGAGTCCCTGTCTGAAGTTGAGGTTTCCTGATCAATCTCAATGTCCAAGTCCTAGATTCTCAACACCCCCCATGTTTTCCCTTTCGTTCCGTATCTATAATTATGACAGCAATTAAGGCCCCGTGTGGCACCGCAGTTCTCGGGCCTCATAGACACTGGCCCTCTTCTTCCTCCCAAGCAGAGGTGAGTATTGTCACCACCCACTCTATGATGAAAGCATAGGGCAGAGGAAGCCATACCATGGGAGCCGCCTCCATGGGGTCAGGCTACAGCACCTATACTCCCCACAGCACTCTTCCCCTTCCACGGCCTATGACCCACACCCACTGCTGGATCCCGGGTTCCGTGAGGGCAGACTATGCTCCTAATTTCCCATTGCTAAATCCCTGCATCCAGCCCGGGGAGAGGCAAGGCTTCAGAGGCTATGCATCTTGTTCAGCCCATCTGTTATGAACTCAAGCCAGGACCACCCTGTTCCAATTCACGAAGTCTCCTCCATGCTCTGTGCCTCCTTGACCTCCAAGGGAAAGGAGGAGGCTGTGTGCAAGCAGCCCTCACTGTGCAGACAACAGTGTCTGCGATGAGGGAAGGCTGGGAGCACGCCTCAGAGGGGTGTGGTGGGGATGAAGAATCATTTTGTAATCAGGATGAATAACGGCACGGGAAGGAACAACTGTGGATTTAAATGACCAAGTTGGACTGCATCTGGAGGGAGGCTGCGAAAGCAGGAGCCCGGGCAGGAGAGAGCCATGCTCTCGCTTCCCCAGGGCCCTCAGTCTCAGGTAAGCAGCGAACAACCACATTCTGTTTGAACACACTGCTTCAGATGAATTAAGGACTCAGTGGCACCTGATACAGGAGCCACTGTGTTTTCCCCAACAGACTTCAGTTTGATGTCTTTAATTAGTAACAGGAAAACACCTCAAGAGTTTCCGTGTGGCCCTTTCTGGCTTCCCAAACATTTGTGGGCTAAGAGTGGAGTACAGTCATGCCCAATATCCTGGCCCCAGGGAGCAAGTGCTGTTTCCATGTCGGGGAGATGGATCTTTTCCAGGGGTACAGACCCCAGCAGAGAGGCCCAGTTAAGCAGAGGTGCCATTCCTCAGTGCTAAGTCAGACAGGAAAAGGCCATGGGAGGGGCGACGCTCAATCTCAGGGCAGGATCCCTGGAAACCTTTTCAAGCACCTGTCCCCGAGCCCACAGACAAGGTAGCCTCTGCTCAATTACCTGAGCCATCCCAAGCCTCTTTTACCAACTCCTTAGCTTCTCTATTTTCTAAACATCTCCAGGCAAGGCTGAATGTCCCAGTGACCAATGGCTGTGCCTCACCTGGGTGTCTGAGGAGCACCTCCCCATCAGTGCCCCAGACCAAAGGCACTCTGTCCTCATGCCCCAGGCCGGCTCTGCTCTTCTGCCTTGGCTTCAGTGACCCGATCTCAGCTCTTACCCACGCACCGTCCTGCCCTCACCCTGCATCTCCTTTTAGACAGGAGACAACACCCATTTCTGAACTGATCTCTCTGCCTCTGCTCCACTCTCCTTGTCTCTCATGCTGCCATTGGAAGAGTCACTCTCCCTGTAAGACCTGGGAACCAACACTCTCCAGTACGCTACAGTCACGGTTCCTTTTTAACTTCCCCTCTTTTCTTCCATGGCCTCCAGGTCCAGGGCTACCAGATCACTGGCCTGGACAGCTCCCGCTCTCTCCCCAGCCTGATCTGCTCCCTCATGAACTGTGCCCCTCACCACGCTCTGCTCTTAGGCGTCATCCCACGAGCTACTCCTGCCTGCACCATGTGCTCTCTAGTCTCCCACCTCTGCCACCCTTTCTCCCTGGCCTGCCCTACTGCAGTTATCCCCAAATATAGCCAGCCTCCATAGGGTCCCCAGCACATAAAGCACCAGAGCATCGCTGCCTTCTGTAGCAAGCACAGTGGGGCCTTCAGGGAACCCTGCGTGCAGTAGGAATCTCACAAGATGAATGGCAACGCAGAAGAGAATGCAAATATTTTCTTTAAGTCAGGAAGTAAATAAATATGATAAATGTAAGACAATGACTCTTTTCTCATTATTTGAAAATAATTATTTTTATAAAATGGCATTAATGTTAGTATGTAATATTTTACCTCATTTTAAGTGGATTACCGGATGTTTTAATTTACAGTTAGGTAGACACAGCTCTATAATCTATATGAAATAAATTCTCCCAGCATGCTCAGTAATCTTAAGCATCTAGGCCACAATATCCCAGTAGACTCTGGGCTTCCCAGGATGGCAGTCTCCAGAGCTTGCTCAAGAACCCTTCCCATGCACCCGGCCAGTCAGTGCAAAGTCCTTCCCTCCATGTCCTAGTCATTTAAGCGACTAACCAGTTTTGTGGACAAAAATCCAATTTTCTTTTCATCAGGTCATGCCACCCACTTCTGTGAGAAGTCCCCCACCCCCCTCCACATCAGTTAGAAAGAAGCCTAAGCTTTTCCCACTGGACACTGCTACAGAACCCAGCTGCTGCTATTCCTGTCTCAGCTGGGCCTGCAGACCTGTGAGCCTCTTCCATGCCCACGAGCTTTGCCTTCATTCACTGCTCCTGGCCTCAGTCTCTGCCCAAACGCTTTGTATTCAAGGGGGAGTCTTCCCTTCCACGTCTCCTCCCCATTTAGCCCACTGCTCTTTCCTGTCTTACAAATACCATAATGGCTTGCTCACTGTTTGTCCCTGCCAGGGTGTCTAGTGATTATCAGAGAGTGGACGCCTGTGCTCTAGGCTCCTCTGCTGCACTGCCCAATCCACTCCTAGCCTGCTGCAACGTGGAAGGCCCTGTGCCTTCTGCAAGGCGGCTTCTCAATGCTCTCTCTCACCTTCCCACCCCTCATCGCTCCTGTGATGTGACCCGGCTCCCTAGCCTGCTCTAGACGCCGCCTCTCTCCGCCCCCACAGGCTGCATACACACGGTGAGGCCGCAGGTCTACACTTCAACGCTGTGCCACCTCTCTAGATCTCAAAATGCTCCTGCAGCATCAACTGAAGTGACTCCCAATCTCAACACCAGTCAGCACCAAACAGCGTAAGGAACACTGACGTGCCCTCTGGTTCAGAGCTCTGAAGGGAGGCCCACTCTATGCATCACTGTGACCCCTAGGTCCTGCCATCCCACGGGGACCCATGCTGTCCTACCCTGGGCAATCTCGAGCTGCCGCTTTGCATCACCGAGTGCTGAGAACAGGTCCAGCTTGATCCTCGTCTCTGCGCTGAGGCTGTTCTCTAGATGCTGCGTTTTGTCTTGCATGGCGGAGAGGGCTGACATTAACACCTCAGTGTCCTTCTCATTTTCTTTGTACTTCCGAAGCTCCTGTCAACAGTATGGAGACAGTGATGTCATGGGGCAGTTTTGGCATCGACGTATAGAACTGGCTTGAACTCACAAAGTAAACTCCAGTCCTACTGACCTGGCCATTAGAACAGAGAATCCTGATATCTTGTGTGTCTACACTTCATCCTTAGAGAATGTACATGCAATGCCCAGACAAGATTCAGATCCTCAAAGGAATCCAGGGGGCTGTACGGAGCACACGGCTGGAAAACAGTGGCATCTGCTTCCAGATCTCTCTTGCGAGACAGACTCAGAGCAGAGACGCCGCTCTTCTTAGTTACTTGCAAACAGTGTCTTATGCTGTAGTCATATTTGTAAAAATGTGCCCTCAAAATTGCAAAAATGTTTGTCATTTTGATAAGGCAAACAGTAGGAAAGCCCATT
This sequence comes from Uromys caudimaculatus, assembly GCA_028551405.1. Lineage (NCBI taxonomy): Eukaryota > Metazoa > Chordata > Mammalia > Rodentia > Muridae > Uromys > Uromys caudimaculatus. The sequence goes on from CM052702.1 coordinate 122,538,270, forward strand.
TACAATAATTGTTAATAAAGTCAGTAAGTATTGAACTTGGTTCTTGTTTTGCCTTTTCAAACATGGTTTCACAATGTAAACAAGGCTGGTGTGCAACTCACTGTGTAGTTCCCACTGGCCTTGAGTTCAGAGATCTGCCTGCCTCTATCTATAAGTGCTGAGATGAAAGGCATATGCAACTCTGTCTGGCGTACACTGTTTTTAAATACAGAAATCCAAACTTATTTCAGAGAATTGAAAAATACAGAAAAACTGAAAGTTGCCCATAACCCTTTAATATAGATGAAGTGTTTTAAAATCTAAAACTTAGGGGCTGGAGAGATGGCTCAGCGGTTAAGAGCACTGACTGCGGGCTGGAGAGATGGCTCAGCTGTTAAAGGCTGGGCTCATAACCAAAAATATAAGAGCACTGACTGCTCTTCTGAAGGTCCTGAGTTCAAATCCCAGCAACCACATGGTGGCTCACAACCATCAGTAATGAGATCTTATGCCCTCTTCTGGGGTGTCTGAAGACAGCTACAGTGTACTTACAGATAATAAATAAATCTTTAAAAAAAAAAAAAAAATCTAAAACTTAGATCATTTCAACTATTCAGGTTCCCCAGTGCTGGGTTATAGGCAGGTGCCACCACAGGAGGCTGAAAACAGACTTTTTGATGGCTCGATGATATTCCTGTTCATTTGCATATCGTATCTTAAGTAAATATCTGCCCCAGTATTAAGACTTTCCAGCTGCTGCTGGTGGCGGTGGCGGTGGCGGTGGCGGCGGCGGCGGCAGTGCATGTCTCTAATCCCAGCACTGGGGAGGTATAGGTAGGCTGATTTCTGTGAGCTTGAGGCCAGCCAGGTCTACAGAGTGGGTTTTAGAACACCCAGGGCTACAGAGAGAAATTTGTCTCTAAAAAAAACAACAAAAACCCTGTTTTCTTCTTCTTTATTTTACACCCCAGACCACTATACACTGTACTGAACATGGTATCAGCCGCTGAAGAGGCCGGCTCCCTGAAGAGGAGCACTCCAGAAGTGTGTCGTCTTCCCTGTGAAGCTGTGCTCCCAGCAATGTGGAGGACGTTTTCTAGCATTTCCACTGACATCATCTTTTAAAATCTCTGCAGGGCATGGCGGCCTGCACCTCTAATCTCAGCACCAGGGTGGTGGCAGGCAGAAGCAAAAAAACTGCCAAGAGTCAGAGGCCAGCTTGGGTCACATGACAGAGCCCAGGTCAAAGCAAAACAAAAAGGCTTTGCCAAGTTCATAGGAGAAATGATTGCTAATTTTTATATCCATGTCATTTCTTGGCAATAAGAGTACACTTAAAATTTTTTACATTAATTTTAATTTTTAAAAGTATTTGAGGGGACTGGAGAAATGGTTCAGGGGTTAAAAGCAACCCATGGTAGCTCACAGCCATCTGCAATGAATGGGATCCCATGCCCTCTTCTGGTGTGTCTTAAGGTATGTGTGCCTGCCACGTGCTTGCAAGAGCACGTGGGGGTCAGAAGAGGGGTCAGATTGTCTAGAACTAGAGTTACAGGCAGTTATGAGACACCAGATGGGTGCTGAAAATAAAGCCTCGGTCTTCCAAACCAGCAGTGAACACTCAACCACTGAGCCATCTCTCCAGCCACTATTTTGACAGTGTGTGCTGTTATGAATCTGGGGGTCAGAGGACTTGAAAGTTGGTCCTCTTAATTACCAGGTGGGAAACTAAGGTCATGAGGCCTGTCAGTGGGCATCTCTCCCTGATGAGCCACACTGCCGCTGGTCCTGAAGGTGCGCTTTTAGCGCTTCTCTGCTGTAAATGATCTGTTTGTATGCTTTATGTCTCTGTGTATATTAGTAACTTTTACGAGCTATTTATATCCTAAAAGTGCTATTTTTGATATTCATTGATATCTATATTTTTTTGTTTGTTTTAGACAGGGTCTCACTCTGTAGCTCTGGCTGTCCTGGAACTCACAGAGATCCCCCTGCCTCTGCTTCCCCAGTACTAGGATCAAAGGTGTGCACCAGTGAGTATCTCAGTGAGATACTCTCTCTCTCTCACTCTCTCTTTAAATTTTTATATCTATTTTTATTGTGTAAATGTTTTGCCTGCATGTGTATCTGTTTGCCACGTGTGAGCCTGGTCCCTGTGGGGGCTAGAAGAGGGGCCCAGCACTCTGGAACAAGAGGCATCTGTGGGTCACCGTGTGGGTGCTGAGAACTGAACCTAGTCCCCTGCCAGAACAGCCAGTGTTCTTGACTGCTGAGCTGTCTCTGCAGCCCAGCAGCACCCACTGCAAGTATTCACTTTTTGGTTGTTATCTGTGAGTTTGTGTACAGATTTTATGCTTAGAAGTCTTCTTGTACCTCAAGATCAAATAAAGATACTTTATTCCTCTGTCTTTTCTTTTTCTACATTTCCATTCTATGTTACTGAGGCTCTACTCTTATTTTCTCCCCACTGTCCAGCTATTCCAAACCCTTTTTTTTTTTTCCTCGAGACAGGGTTTCTCTGTGTAGCCCTGGCTTCCTGGAACTCACTCTGTAGACCAGGCTGGCCTCGAACTCAGAAATCCACCTGCCTCTGCCTCCCAAGTGCTGGGATTAAAGGCGTGCGCCACCACTGCCCGGCTTCCAAACCCGGCTTCCAAACCCTTTGACTGGGTGCTCATCTGCCCCTTTCTGCTCATCTCTGAAACCACCTTTACATCAACACTTGCAGCTTGAGTTAGAACCTGGCTGTATCAAACAGGACGAGATTCAGTCCCCTTCCCTTGCAGGTAATGAATGTAGGGGCTTGGTGTAAAGGCGCTGCTCCACACTGGAGCACACGATAGTGGCGCCCTGAAGGTGCCCGTGATGGACTGTCCGCACCACCCCTCCTCACCTGAACCTTCAGTTCCAGTTCCCTGATCTGCTCCTCCTTCACCTTCATGTCCATCGTGAGCTTCTTGCCCTCAGCTTCTAGCTCTCTGATCCGACTTCGTAAGGTTTCAGTGCACTCTCCCCTTTTGAAAAAAGACAGGAAGTGAGGTTTATAGTTCTCCTTCTATGGCGGGAGATTGGTTTGAAGACCACTGTGGAAACAGAGTCTGCACATGCTCAGATTCCTCAGATAAAGTAGCAGCCTTTGCACGGACTTACAGAAAGCCTCCCCTCAGTCACTGTAGGCCGGAAGTGCTCCATGCTGGTGTGGTCGAGGGGCTGATGACAAGAAACTGTGTGCACATGCTCAGCAGTTGTAATTTAGGTTTTCAAAAGTTTTCTTTTCTTTTTTCCTTTTTAGTTTTCGAGACAGGGTTTCTGTAGTCCTGGCTGTCCTGAAACTTGCTCTGTAGACCAGGCTGGCCTTATTGCAGAGACCCCCTGCCTCTGCCTCCCAAGTGCTGGGATTAAAGGCGTGCGCCACCACTGCCCGGCTTCATTTATATCTTTCTGAGACGGAATTTTAATATGTAGCACAGGCTAGCTTTTGATCTTGCAATCTTCCTGTCTCGGCCTCTGGTTATAGTCATACCTTACCACATCCAGCCTTCGAATACTTTCTGTAGTTGGTTCATCTGCAGAGCCGACACCTAGGCCGAGTGTGCTTGCTGCAGAGCATACACATTCTTCTTATATTCTAGAGTCTGTCCGATTTTAACATTTGTCTCAAATGCTTCTCACTAGTCCTTGAAAATTTCAACAATGATCTAAAATTGTTTGTTTGTTTTGAGACAAGGTCTCTATATGTAACCCTATGTGAACTTGAACTCTCTTTTCAAACCAGGCTGGTCTTTAAGAGATCTGCCTGCATCTGCCATCTGAGTGCTTGGATTAATGGCCACCATGCCCAGCTATTTTTAAATTTGTATTTTGTCCTTGCTAAAGAGGCTAGCAGTCAACATCAGGTGCTCTCCTCAAGAGCTACTACCCACCTTGTTTTCTGAGACAGCATCTCTGGGAAGCTGGTGAGTGCCAGGAATCTGCTAGTTCCGGACTCCCCAGGGCTGGGATTACAAATGTGCCCTACCATACCAGTTTTTTACATGGGTGCTGGGCACCACCAGGTCCAGGTTTTTTTTTTGTTTTGTTTTGTTTTTTAACATGGGGACTCAACTCAGGTCCTTATGTTAATACTTCAAGCACTGTGCCAACTGAGCTACCTCTTCAGCCCTCTAAAATAATCAGGTATTGGGGCTGGAGAGATGGCTCAGAGGTTAGGAGCACTGACTGCTCTTCCAGAGGTCCTGAGTTCAATTCCCAGCAACCACATGGTGGCTCTCAACCATCTGTAATGGGATCTGATGCCCTCTTCTGAAGAAAGATACAGTGTACTCACATACATTAAATAAATAAATAAATAAATAAATAAATAAATAAATAAATAAATAAATAAGATCTTTTTTAAAAATAGTAATAATGATCAGGGGTTGAGGCGATGGCTCGGCAGTAAGAGCACTTGGTTTCCAGCACCCACATGAAAGCTTTCAACCACCCATCATGCCAGTCCCAGGAACTCTAGTGCCTTCTTGCTTTCATGGCTGGCTACTGCACATATGATGCACAGAGACATACATGCAGGCAAAAACACTTATCATAAAATTAAATAAATTAATCTAAAAACTATTTTGAAGACCCTTCAGACAACCCCATCTGTGTTGGAGGACTGACAGGTTTGTGAGGACTGACTGCAGAGGGAGATGGCAAAGCACTTGGTGACCACGCAGAAGTGAGAGGAAGCTCGGGTCGCTGGAGTATGCTGATCCCTTCTGTTCTGTGGTGGGGTCACTGAGACGACATGTTGGAGGGCAGTGTGAGTTGGCTCATGTGGAGCTGAAACAGCTAATGAACAACCCAGAAAAGCAAACCACCCACACAAACCACCTGTCTCATCCCACCCAAGCATCAAACCCCCATGTCCATCTTGGGACAAGGAAAGCCAACCCTGAGCAAACGCTCTAGTGATACGGACATACCTAGATGCGGCAGCAAAGGCAACAGCCCGTGCGGCCGTGGCTTCTTCTAACTTCTTCCTTTTCTTCTCCTCCATTAGCTGCTTTTCTACAAAGCTTCGGGCCTCCTGCTCAGCCTTTAGCTTCTTCTCCAGCTGGCTGATATTCTGCTTGTCTTTTTGCTTCATTTGCACAGCATTGTGTAACCTGTATGGAAAGAGTTGTATCAAAGAACCTTCTCATGAGACAGACTCACGATCGCCCTGAGAGACCGTCTCCACGCAGCCTCTCTGTCAGGCAGGTGTAAATGGGAGGCTCGAACAGCCAAGTGTCAACTTCTGGTGTGCCAGAGAAAACACATGGTCATTACTACTTAATGGTTCCTAAATACTAATAATCCACCTGCTTTATGTAACTCAGAGTCAGCCCTGCCCTCTGTTCTGTTAAGTGATCCAGAGCAGGCAGGCAGAAGACATGGGTGAGAAAGTGAAGGGAGAGGGTAGAAGGTAACTGTATAGTTAATTCTAGTGCCCTAGAACACTGGAAAACAAAAAACAAACAAAAAAACAGACCAAAGAACCACTGACTGGACCAGTCCTATGGAATCTAAAATTGTTGGGAGGGAAGGCCTATGTTCCTCTCTTTTACAGTTGTTTTCTTAGGCAAGGTCTAACTATGTAGCCTAGGGTGTCCTTGAACTGTGGCAATTCCCTTGGCTTAGCCTCTGCCACACTGGGCTTCTGAATGCCAGCCAGACTGCAGCCTTTCCTTCTCTCATAGCCCTAAGTTCTCTACAGCTTCACATAGCAAGGGGAAGGGAGCCAGCCATCAGACTGTCCCCCAGAGGCCAACGCTAACAACTGCACAAGCTGCTCAGAACGATGGCCAGGGTTCCTGCATGTTGGAGTCTAGCAGACAGTTAATTCCTGGGACTGTAAGTGAGAGCCTTCTTTGTGGGGAGCCTGGGAGAGGCATCACTGCCACAGACACACACTGTTCAGAGACTAAAAAGACAACCGTAGCTCAGTCAGGCTAACTCCAGAATGAATTAAGGAAAGTTTAAAGAGTTCACACAGAAGAGCTGGCTTCTGCCTGTCTCTTCAAACGAAACCAAAGCTCAATGCCATTTTTTAGTTCTGAGATTCAAAGTAAATATGGCCTAAGCCTCAGGAAAAGATCACCATTTTCAAAGAGTAGCAAAACTCCTTATCAATGTTACTTATCACAAAAGCTCAGTAACTAATACAGTTAAAGCAAAGACAGTATTACTAAACTCTTATTGATTTGATGAGAACACTGAGAGTCAAACATCAATGAACAGGAAAGATTGGGCCATGCCTCCTGGTCAGTCTGAGACGGTCTGTCCTCCCCTGGTGACTGACAGTGGTCCCCCCCCACCCCCCCCACCCCCGGTGATAGTGTCCTCCCCTGGTGACAGTGTCTTCCCCTGATAACAGTGTCCTGCCCTAATGACTGACAGTGTCCTCCCCTGGTGACAGCATGAGGCCCTGCCCAAGGCTGTGAGGCACATACTTGTTCTGTAGCAGCTCGTTCTCCTGCCGGAGCTGGCCCATTTCTGAGCGGATCCCTCGCTCTGTGCTGGAGAGGGAGCTGATCTGACTGCGTAGCTCTTGCTCCACTTGCCGGCTGGCTTGCAGGTCGGCCTTTAGCTTTTTAATGTCTTGTTCCAGCCTAGGAAAGGGAGAAAGGTGCCGTTTTCATCTGAGAGAGGCCTTAGGGCTTGGCAATGGTCCCCACGGGACAACCCATGATGTGTTTAGTTCTATGCTGTGGCTGCCTTCACGGGAGCGCTAACTTTTTTTTTTTTTTTTTTTTTTTTTTTGGTTTTTCCAGACAGGGTTTCTCTGTGTAGCCCTGGCTGTCCTCAAACTCAGAAATCCGCCTGCCTCTGCCTCCCAAGTGCTGGGATTAAAGGCGTGCGCCACCACTGCCGGGCTTGAGCGCTAACTTTTGATTGTTCCCAATGTCTACCTGAGTTGTGTATAAAGGAGGAGAGAAAAACAGAGCTAAACATTAAAGTTCCCTCCCCACTGCTGACTTCCTCAGCAAGTAAAGCCTGCAAAGCAACAAACTCAGGACCCAACTACCGACTTCTTTTTGACACTCTCCTAGATCACACTGCACTGTCGGCCCCAGGGTGGGCTACCAGAAAACAGGGTCTCCATCCACTTCTGGAAACTGCTAGCGTCCTTGCTAAGTAACATTCACACTTTTGATATGGCAGAAGAGCCATCAAGGCTCAAGAAAGGGGACATTAGGAAAACTGTGAGCTAAAGCCTACCTCACTACGCCATTCCTTACTGCTCGCTCCATCTAGCCCATAATAATGCCAGTTTAAGTGATGTGCACTAAGGGGTCTAAATATAAACAAGCCGTAAAAGAAACAAAAGGGCAAAATCAAATCTCTTCTTCACGGAATGGCTCTGTAATTTCAATAGGGGCTAAAGACTGGATTACTAAAATAACTAGTAACCCAAGCAAGGCTACAGTTAAACACATCCTAGGAAGAGTAATGGAAGCAGCCACTCGGTGACTGGGCGCACTGCTCTCTCCAGGGGTCATAGCAATGTGAACAAATCTGATCAGCAGAACTAAGGGCCAATTGCAATGATTATTGCTATTTTTCCCAGATGAAGAAATAAGGGTAAGAAAATCCTGCAGCCACCATTCCTAGGCAGGATCCCCAGGTCCATTCTCCTCCCCATCAGTGCACCCCAGCACAGCAATCTGGGGAGGCTATGCAGAGGTGGGAAGAAGGGAAGGAGCGGCATTCTAAGGAGAGTCCGGCACACTTAAAACCTGAGGCATGAGCAGCCATGGCACGTGGGCAAGTCCCCAGTTTGGTGCCTGAGAAAGACTATACATACTAGAAACAGTAGGAAAGGGCTAGCTGGGCCTCGACAGCAGAGCTGAAGATCAGGCCTAGGACATACACTACAAGTGAGGCTCTAAGAGACAGTTTTTCTACAGGACACAAATGGCCAGATGAGCAAACATCAGTTTGCATGAATTCTGTGTGCAGAAAACCCATCCCTCCCCAGGTGTTAAGAACAACCCAGGGCTTGCTCATTCTAAGCCACACTTAACCTCTCAACTACCCCCCTCAAACCCCCCCCCCCACAAAAAACAAAACAAAACAAACCTCTTCAGTGCCTCTAGTCCAGCATACTGAGAGAAGCAAGGCTTTGAGGGCGATGAGATTTCTCTTTTGAACTGTCAGATCCACAGACTAAAGCTCACACATGGTTTAAAAGTCCTCAGGGCCTACTACGGCAATCAATACTCAGTAATGTTCCCTGGCTTCTTTCTTCCCCTGTCTACCCTAGACAACTTTAAACCGAGCCTTGAGCCAGCAGTCATGCTGTAGGCGCTGTCACCAGGGTTCCCATCCGGTGTGAGAGCACAGCCTAGAGACTGAGTTCCAGTAGCACTGCTTGGTCTCCTGACCAGGGCTAACTCCCTAGGGAAGAGTCACAGGTCCACATCACAGCACACTGTCCCTATCACCAGGGTCATTTCAGTTCAGTGTACTCACAGACTGGCATTTAGTCATGCTGACCTTCATTCCCCTGAAGTAACCCAAGAGCTACACTCCAGACAGGCTGAGTAGAGTTCATCCCATTAAGAAGTATATGCTCGCCGGGCAGTGGTGGTGCACGCCTTTAATCCCAGCACTTGGGAGGCAGAGGCAGGCGGATTTCTGAGTTCGAGGCCAGCCTGTTCTACAGAGTGAGTTCCAGGACAGCCAGGCCTACACAGAGAAACCCTGTCTCAAAAAACCAAAAAAAAGAGCTTTGAGAACAAAAGGTACAAACATAATTTTTGTAAAGCACAGAACACAATGCTTTAAAAGTCTGTTTGCACGTATCTAATTAGTGTGTACATTTACATGTGTGCACAGATGTGGAGGTCTCTCCCTCCAGTGTGAGACCCACCACTTGAAGTCATCGGGCTTGGCAGCAGTGCCTTTTCCCTCTGAGCCACCTCCCTGGTTTCCCACAATGCTTTTTAGAGGTGGAATTCTATGAGAATATTGTCAAAGCCAAACCAGACTACTATACAACAAAAAGGAAGTTACAAAAATGTTTCCTTTGTTTAAAAAAGTCTACCTCTTCAGAAGTATACATCTAAGATGTGTATACGCTAGTGTGTACATGCTCAGAAGTACATCTAAGATCTGTATACCCTGTGTGGATATGTCACATTGTGGTAGGGAACTGCCTGCTTTTGCTATTGGGGCCGAATCCAGAGACTGCTGCATACTAGACTTTCCCACTGAGCTACATTTCTAGCCCTGGAAACTGTTTCATTAATGCGCCCCCCACCCCGAGACAGGGTCTTACTACATAGCCCTGGAGAGCAGGTTGGCCTCAGAGATCCACCTGCTTCTGCCTCCAGAGAAATGGTTTGGTTTGAAAATATAAAACAATTTACTCTCTCATAAAAAACAGGACTAAAGGGAGCTGGAGAGATGGCTCAGAGGTTAAGAGCACTGACCGCTCTTCCAGAGGTCCTGAGTTCAATTCCCAGCAACCACATGGTGACTCACAACCATCTTTAACACGATCCAATGCCTTCTTCTTGTGTGTCTTAAAACAGTAGCAGTGCACTCATATACATTACACAAGTAAATAAAACAAAAAACAAAAAACAGGACTAAAATGCTTCAGGCTTTCCCTAACTACTGTCATTAGCTCCACCAACTCTTAATCACTGCTTTCCAAACTGTGACAGTTCAGATCAGCGCCCTGCCTGAGAAACCCTGGGCTTCAGGGTCACTCCCTAATGACATTAGTTGAGTGTGCTAAGAAAAATTCTCAGTAACCTCAGAAATTTATAATTTAAGCATTTCAAATACTGTCAAAAGAAACGTCTACTAGCTAAAGACTGTCTGAGCCATGCAGCAAACCTTGGCTTAAAAGTACAAGTCGGGTTGGAGAGATGGCTCAGTGGTTAAGAGCATCTATTGCTCTTCCAAAGGTCGTGAGTTCAAATCCCAGCAACCACATGATGGACCACAACCATCCGTACCGAGATCTGATGCCCTCTTCTGGTGTGTCTGAAGACAGCTACAATGTACTTACATATAATAAATAATTAAAAAAAAAAAAAAAAGAAGAAGAAGAAGAAATAAAGAAAAGTACAAGTCAAAATGTAGTAAGTTATCCCCATGGGCCACTAAAGAAAACTTTGAAGGCCTACTACACAGTTCAAATCTTTACTGAAATAGGTTGTAAAATGATTTATAATCTCTCATTGGGTTTAACTTTTTAGTATAAGAAGGAACTCCACCCAGCATAAAAAAACAAACAAACAAAAAAAAAAACTAACAAAAAAAATTCAAAATGTAAACAGCTCACAGCGTCTCGTCAGGCTGAACCAAGCACCCACGGCTTGCATCTGATACACTTCTTTCTGTGAGCCTTTTTTCCACTTTCCATACATGTAACTACACTTATCATGAAGAGGAGGTGGGTAACACATATACAGCCTGCAATCAGATGCACCCTCACCTACTCACAGACATTTTCCTTAAACTACTGCACAGGGCTCCACGGTATGGTCCTAGCAAGATGGCTCAGCGGGTGGAGGCACTGTCTGTCACTCACGCCATGAAAGGAAAGCTGTCCTCTGCTGCCACACATCATACATGCGCACACTTCCTCACACGATAGATACAGAAGGAAAATGTTACTGTATAATGTACTTACACAGCCTCTCCTCCCTTCTTTTTAGATAGGGTCTTATTATGTAATCCTGGCTGCCCTTGAAATCACAGAGATCTGCCTGCCTCTGTCTCCTGAGTGCTGGGATGAATGGCGTGTATCATTATGCCTGGCAACTCCATTTTCTAACTGTGTAAGATATGGCTCAACTGTTGTATCTGCTGAACAGAATGATGGATGCTGGGATTTCAGGAGAACTATGTGAATTAGCAAGCCGAACTGAATTAAGCCAGTCAGGTGCTAGGGGCATTGATTAAGCAGGGATGACTCTTGTCTTAATGATACACTTAACCCCCTTGGTGCTGAAGGTCAGTACTTCCCTAGGTAAATACGCATGTATAATTTATTAATGTGAAAGAAGTTCTGATTAAATAGTGTGAAGAGGTTAATGCGACATCATCAAATGTATTCAGAAGTCTCTATTCAACTGCCATTAGCTACCTAAGCTAGAAGCAAGTCACTAGAGAGAATACAAGATACAAATACAGGTAATAGTTTACAACCCTCAAAAATAACTCCAGTAAGGACGAAAGGGTGGAAGATAGCACTTCCCTAGCATCATAGACTTCGTCTCTCAGAGCTAAGCCTGCTCTGCCCTGCCAGGGCTTCTGAGGGAACTACGAAGGAACTCTTCCTATAAGTGCTACAATCCCATCAAGCTTAGCGAGGAAGCAAATGTACTTCCTGCTTGCACAGCTCCAGTGTTGCTGGCCCGGTGAGATCACTACTCTGGATAGACAGGGCTGGCAGTAAGTTCTGTGTACTTCTGTCTAGTTCTAACCAGTTACAGGTCCTAACGACTTGATAGCCACTCCAAAGCTCTGAAGCACTCACCTAGCTCCTCAGAGCTGGGACCCACCTACACAAGCACTCCTATGGGTCCCCAGGTCAGGCTGCAGGGCATCTAGCAAGTGGATTTGACAAGCTAAGGGCCTCTTACCTACTCTAATCCTTATCTCTTCCCTTAATCTCACTCATTCCCTCACCCTATCCAGGAAGCCAAGCTCTCATGTAGTTGATAATTGTTTAAATTCAAGAAAAAAAAATTGACACTTTAATAAGGGGAATCTCCAAACTAACTGAAGGAACTGAGTGGAAGATGACAGCCTTAGGCAGGCGAGATAGGAGGAAATGTCCCCACAGTTCTCAAGTGCCAGCCTGCACTTGCAAAGGATATTTTAAATGTCTGAAGGTAGGGAGACCCAGAATCTAAATGTTTGTATTTCTCTGGTAATTGCCTTGAATCACAGACCACAGCAAACAGAAGTTTAGAGGTTTAATGGTGCTGTGAATTACCTCAAGCTTTTATAAAGCCTGCCCGTGGGCACCGGGGATGCTTAAGGCACAGGGTAGTGAGTTCTGACAAGATGAAGATCTGAGGAACGAGCTGATCTTTCTTAAACAAGAATTCACCAAGGGAAGTCTCAGCTCTACGGCCACTCTAGGAGTCATGCATCTCCGTGTCTCTGTGAGCTGCTGGCTGGACCCCTGGACCTGGGGGTCAGGACCCTTGGCTCTGCAACTTTCCTCTATGTTTCTATACTATAGCCTGCTTCTAGTGGCAAAGGAAAGGGGAGTCTGAAAAACCATGTTACACAGACATGCGACTGAGGCAGGTTTCCTAATGAACCCTGCTACTGATCTGTTTCCTGCCTGTAACTGTATTGTGGGAACAGAGAATCCTACCCATTCTTCAAGGTCTAGCCATGAAAAGAACAAAGGTCAAGCATACTCTAGCACTATGTGTCCTAGTGCCTTCTGGAGGAGCCCTTATGCTCTCATGGTTAAAGTAATGCTCACTGCTTTGTGCTGGGCTTCAGACATTCTGGCGTTGAATCTGCTTATGTGCATGTGTCTCAGGAAATAGAGACTATGTTCCTAAAGTTTCACTGAATTCTTACACATCGGGTCACTAACTCTCACAGTGTCCCCTCAGTGTCCCTACTCAGTACTCAGAATAGGTCAGGCCAGTGTCATATCTCTAGAAGCAACAAACACACCCACAACTAGTGGCCAAAGTTTAGATTCAGCTTTAAGAGAGAAGATAAATGTGTGTGCTTATGAAGGGAGGTACACATGAAAAAGCCAATGAAGAGCCTCGTCAAGGTAAGTACCCAATTCTGTGAGTAGTCCCTGTGTACTTTAGTTGAAGAAGACAGGACTTGTTTTAGGTAAATCAAAGATCTAGCCCCAAAGAAATACTGATAATCCTCCATACCAGCTTCTACTCCCCTGCCAGGTCGCCCACACTGACAGCACAGGCAGCATGAGTCAGTCAGGGCAAAGTACATGCCACCCACCTGACAGACAGGTATACCGCTCCTTACGTGAGACCCACACTGCCTGGAAGCTGCTCCAATATAGTCTATCAACCAAAGATCAGCAAACACCAAAGGGAAGCTCGCTTGTGCCTCATTGTAGTACAACTGCTTACCAGACACCAATGTCCAAAATGAAACAACACCCTGATGACCTGATTACTAGGTGAAACTGTATCACAACATACCGTACATATCTGCTCCATTTTCTGTCAAACACTGGGGAGGCTGGAATAGGTATGGCCCCCATAGACACATGTGTTTAGATGCCTGGCCTCAGAGAGTGACACTATTAGGAAGTGTGGCCGTGTTGGAGTAGGTGTGGTCTTGAGGAAGGAAGTGTGCTGCTATGGAGGTGGGATGCCCAGAGTGGTATTCTGTCTCCTTATGATGCCTATAGATCAACATGTAGAACTCTCAGCTCCTCCGGCATCTGCCTGCAAACCGCCACGCTTCCAGCCGCGATGATAATGAACTAAACCTTTGAAACTTTAAGTCAGTTCCAATTAAATGCTTTCCTGTATAAGAGTTGCCTTGGTCATGGTGTCTCTGCACAGCAGTAAAACCCGAACTAAGACAAACACAAAGGATGAACACATTGATTTTCCTTAAAGAATATAGAGGGATATCACACACTAAAATCTTGGTCTGTGTTGATTTGATTTATAATAAAGCTAATAAAAAAATAAATATTAGAAAAAGAATATCCAGAGACAGAGAAAGCACTCCAGAGGCTTTTTACACAGCTGATCATGTAGGGAAACACGGTGCTGACTTTCTAAGTTCTTCAAGAAGAAAGCCACATGTGCCCAAAATTACCATCTTGTTTTGGGTATAGTGGCTCACACTTTTAATCCCAGCACTTGGGAAGGAGAGGCAGGTAGATGTCTCTAAGTTTGAGGCTAGTGTGGTCTACAGAGTAAGTTACAGGCTAGCCTGGGCTACACTGTAAGAGCCTGTCTCAAAAACAACAACAAAAACCACACAAACCACACACACATGCGC
>CM052702.1:122552358-122584551 GCA_028551405.1 Uromys caudimaculatus
ACTATAGCAGCCTAAAACATTACGAACAGAGCAGGAAATGAAAATAAATCAGGTCTGCCAAAGTATACTTGCTCAGACATAGTGCCAGACAAATATAAATTAAGTTTGTCTCCAAAGAGACAAATAAACAAAAACCACTAAACTTTTAAAAATAGATGTATGAATCTACTGCTTTTTTTTCCACTTAGTACTTTCCAAATAATTTAGTAGTCACACCTTCTCCAACCCATTTACTCTAACCTGGCCAGCACCTCCAGGCGGCTGGCTTTTTAGAGTCCTCATCCTAAGACCTCACATGCTTTTATCTCTTAGCTAGGAAAGACACTGTTTTAAATAACCACTAATGCATCCCACTGAAGACAGAGGCCTGTTCCTGCGGGGTCAGCAGGTCAGTCTGCAGAGCACTTGGTGTGCAGGGGGCACACCTCTTCCCCGAGAGCAGACTTTCTTCCACGACTATTCCGGACACTCAGGCAAAGTGTATTCAAACACAAAGAGCACAAGCAAATGCAGACTCTCCTTCCCTGGCTGCAGATAAAGTTCTCCACCTAGGGCGGGTGCTTCCTGGGAGACAAAGACAGACAGAAAGGTGGAGCCTGAGTTTTTGTCAGCAGACAAAGAGGCAGAGGCTGATCCTGAGCTGGTGGAAGGCCTGACCCAGCAGGACAGAGAAGTAAGACAAGGCAGATTTCTCAGATTTGGCACTGAAGGACTGTGACAAAATCCCTTGGCCCTAGACATAACTAAGGGACAGGTGGTGTGAATGGTTGGCTGGACAGCAGTGTCCCAGAGGATTCTTCCCTGGTCCTCTCCCTGCAACTCAGAGGTTCCTTTCACCTCCTACATCGCCTCTAGAAAAAGTAGAGATAGATGCCCAACTGTAAAACTTCCTAGAGTCCAGAACAAAAAGTGATGGCAGTGCAAAGCTTTTCTTTCCCCTTTTCCTTTTTATTAAATAAAATTGTTATCAACTTCCCCAAAAGCAACAAGGTCTTGTCCCAGGTACTATCCAGGTTTCCTAACCCCAGAGACCTTGAGGAGTTATAGTGTGGCTCAGTTATTGCCCAGCTTGCAGAAAACCTTGGGTTCCTTGAAATATGCAGAACTAGGTGTGGCAGCACACACCTGTGATCACAGCACTCACACGGCAGGTGGAGGCCCATGGGAGTACAATATCACCCCAGTTGTAGCCTGAGCCACATGAAAACTGACTAAAATTTTAAAAAGCAAAGCCTTGAGTTGCATTATATGTTCAATTAGGAGACTCCAGTTCAAGTGCCTCCTCTGTGCCAAGGACAAATGCAAAGGAAGCCTCTACCCTCACTGCCCTTACATTTTATTACTCTGGGCATTACAATGTGGTAAAGCAATGATCCTCGACCTCTGGGTAGTGACCCCTTTGGCAAGCAAAGGACCCTGTCACTAAGCAAAGGGCCCCCAAGACCATAGGAAAACACAGATATGTACATTATGATTCATAACAGTAGCAAAATTACAAGTATGGAGTAGCAACAAAAATAACTTTGTGGTTGGGGTCAGCACAGCATGAGGAACTGTGTTAAAGGTCCCAGCATTAGGAAGGTTGAGAAGCACTGCCATAAAGAGGAAGCAACACAGAAGTCACGGTGCAGAAGAACCCTACAACTACATGAGCTCAGGTAATGTCTAAGTATTTTCTATGTGTCTGAGAAACAATCAGGCTTCAAACTTCCGCTACCTTTCCTCCCTAACCGCTGCTTCCACACAGTACTCTGTAGGACTCTTAGAAGAGTGCTGTGGGGGAAGAGTGCTGTGGTCAGTATAAGGTCCCCCCCCCCGGAGAAGGCATGTGACACTAGATCAACTGCTTGTTTAGTTTCATCTGTGACTAGTTCCTAAGACAGAAACAGCTCCTGACTGAGAGCCATCTGGCCTCCTCCTGCCAGACAGCCTGTAGCTCCAGTTCTACTCATGCTCTGTCCCTAAACCTACAGCTGGAGTTTAGAACCTTCTGCCTTTCTCTGTTGTATCCGGGACCAGGATCTTTCTTCTTTTTTGTTTTTTGTTTTGTTTTGTTTTTTGTTTTGTTTTGTTTCGAGACAGGGTTTCTCTGTGTAGCCCTGACTGTCCTGGAACTCCCTCTGTAGACCAGGCTGGCCTCGAACTCAGAAATCCGCCTGCCTCTGCCTCCCAAGTGCTGGGATTAAAGGCGTGCGCCACCACTGCCCGGCTAGGATCTTTCTTCTTTACTCCTAGGAGTCAGCCTCATCTACTGTCAGCCTGCACCTAGGCCTGGCTCCCTAAAAGGACTAAGAAAAGATGGAGTGATAAAGAGTTACAAAGAAGTCAGGTCTTTTTGTTCTCCCCAAGAGATTACAAGCCTCCAATGTGTGCTACTTTGAAAACTTCTCTAGGGACACAAACAGGCTTCTTGGATTTTCTCTCACTACAGTTTGTTTCACAGCTATCCAAACAGAACTATAGTGAGTCCACTGTTAGTGTCTAAACAACGCATCTTTCCCTTCCAAAGAATATATGTATCTTTATTATTAGTAGTAATTGCTTTGTTTGTTCTGTGAGACAGGATTTCTCTGTGTAGCCCCGGATGTCCTGCAGCTGGCTCTGCAGACCAGGCTGGCCTTTAACTCGGAGATCTGAGCTTCTGCTTCTTGTGTGCCACCACTACCTGCTGTGTTTACATTTTTAGGCTGATTTTTCCTTTGTACACTCCCACCAAGTGTGGAAGAGCACAGCACAGCATTGCGTATGGAAGTTAGAGAACTTGGTGAAGTCTTTCCTCCCAGGATGGGGGTCCAACTGCTGAGCTATTTTGCCAGCTGTATTTTGCATAACTTATTTAGCATTTCTGCATGCATGTGTGAATGGTATGTATGTCTGTGTGCATATGCACCATGCCCTTATGTAGCATCAGACACAGTTTTGGAGCTGGCTCTCTCAATCCACCTTTATTTGGGCTCAAACCTAGGCCACAGACTTGAGGTAAGCGCTTTACTAACTGAGCCATCTCATCAGCCTAGGATATGTTATTTTAAGTTGTGTGCAGACATCTCACAAATGTGAGGAAATTAAAAATAGTAAGTTCAGGGGCTGGAGAGATGGCTCAGTGGTTAAGAGCACTGACTGCTCTTCCAGTGATTATGAGTTCAAATCCCAGCAACCACATGGTGGCTCATAACCATCTGTAATGAAATCTGATGCCCTCTTCTGGTGTGTCTGAAGACAGCTACAGTGTACTCATATAAAATAAATAAATAAATCTTTTTAAAAAATTAGCAAGTTCAATAAACTGTTCCAAAGAACAAGGCCACACATGCTAAGGAATCTCCTAGAAGTCAGAGATCACACACCATTTTGGAAGTTTGGTACCTAGAAGATGAGGCTTAAAAAGTCTGTGGAGTTCTAACCACACTGAGTGGTCTTCTACTAGCAAGTTCTAATCAGAAAAGAAAGCTAGCTTTTTTTTTTTTTAATTTAAGATTTTGACATCTTCATCCCTCTATTTTATTGTACATGTATAAGTATTTTGTCTGCATGTATGTATGTGTACCATGTCTGCACCTGGTGCCCATGGGGTTCAGAGGAGTGTATAGGATCACCAGAAACTGGAGTTACAGATGGTTGTAAGCACTGAGAACCAAATCTGGGTCCTCTGCATGATCAACAGGAGCTCCTACTGGCTGAGCCATCTCTTTAGCCCCAGTCCTCTGTTTTAAGAGAAACCTAGTCTTAAAACATAATATATATAAGGGTTCCTGTGGACTTCTAACTGTAAACATAAGGACTTACACAATAGGTACAAGGTTCCTCTGGCCTGAAGGACAATGACTGTACGTCCATCCTAACTCCTCGTTAGTGAGGCCCAAGCACTGAGGAGCTACAACAGCACCCGCCGACTCTCTTTACCAACTCACATGCTCTGACAATGGGTCCCACAGACTCTGAGGCTTCCATTAAAACTGGTTCTTGAATCTGAGTGTAAGTTACACACTCTGTGATGGTTTGCATATGCTTGGCCCAGGGAATGGCACTACTAGAAGGTGTGGCCCTGTTGGAGTAGGTGTGTCACTGTGGGTGTGGGCTTAAGACCCTCATCCTAGCTGCCTGAAAGCCAGTGTTCTGCTAGCAGCCTTCAGATGAAGATGTAGAACTCTCAGCTCCTCCTGCACCATGCCTGCCTGGATGCTGCCATGTTCCTGCCTTGATGATACTGGACTGAACCTCTGAACCTGTAAGCCAGTCCCAGTTAAATGTTGTCCTTATAAGAGTTGTCTTGGGCCGGGCAGTGGTGGTGCACGCCTTTAATCCCAGCACTTGGGAGGCAGAGGCAGGTGGATTTCTGAGTTCGAGGCCAGCCTGGTCTACAGAGTGAGTTCCAGGACAGCCAGGGCTACACAGAGAAACCCTGTCTCGAAAAAACAAAAACAAACAAACAAAAAAACAAAGTTGTCTTGGTCATGGTGTCTGTTCACAGCAGTAAAGCCCTAACTAAGACACACTCCTTAGTGTAAATAAACTAATGAAAACGTCTCTAGTGTTTCTCTGTACTCCTTTCCCTGAGGCACAGCATCTGTTGTTTAAAGATTTGGGGAAAATCCTGAAACCTGTTTTCCACATTCCTCCTTTCCTGGATCTCAGGTCAACAAATAAACAGAATCAATTACAGGAGAAATTAAGTTCTAAATTATTGTGTTTTGCTGTAGCTAAAAGAGTCCCATAAATTTAGAAAGGAAGGGCTGGAGAGATGGCTCAGTGGTTAAGAGTACTGACTGCTCTTCCAGAGGTCCTGAGTTCAATTCCCAGCAACCACATGGCAGTTCATAAATGCCTTCAATTCCAGTTTTAGAGAATCTGACACCCTCACACAAACATATATGCAAGCAAAGCACCAATGCACACGAAATAAAAATAAATTTTTTTCACTTATAAAGGAATAAAGAGTCAGCATGTTAGTGTGACCTGGTTTTCCATTTTCCCCACTTTTTTTTTTTTTTTTTTCCGGTTTTTTGAGACAGGGTTTCTCTGTGTAGCCCTGGCTGTCCTGGAACTCACTCTGTAGACCAGGCTGGCCTCGAACTCAGAAATCCACCTGCCTCTGCCTCCCAAGTGCTGGGATTAAAGGCGTGCGCCACCACTGCCCGGCTCATTTTCCCCACTTTTAAAGGCTTTTCCCTTTTAAATCTTCACAATCCTCAGGTCCTGCCCTCTCAGCAGTGCCCACACTCAGGACAGCAGCCTCTTACACAGGAGGAAGAGCAAGCAAAGATGATCTCTCCCCCTTTTTTGCTGCGGTCTAGCTAGGCCTATTCAACACATATGGTCAGATCCCATGCTGGTGGCTCTAGGCTCAGGAGACTAATTCCTAAGCTAGCCCTCACTGGAGCTGACTTTCAAGAACCACAGAAGCCCAAGGGCACAAGAGTCCAGCCCCCTTTACTAACTACTAGGATGCAGCACCTGTGTCCTGTAAAGAGTAAGACATTTTAAGATACTCAGAACAGAAAGTAAAAAATTCAAGTTTTATGTATTTTTTTTTCTTCTTTTTTGGGGGGCTGAAGAGACAGCCGTGGGTGCTGGGAACCGAACTCATATTTTTGGTTGTGGGCCTAGCCTTTAATGGCTGAGCCATCTCTCCAGCACATTTTATGTATTTTTTTCTATAGATTTTAGCAATAAGACCAAAACATCTAATTCTGGTGGCAGTTGTATTTGACTTTAAAAAACAGAAAACAAGATTAAGAACAAAAATAAGCCAGGCACGCCATTAATCCAAGCACTCAGGAGGCAGAGGCAGATGGTTCTCTGTGAGTTTGAGGCCAGCCTGGTCTACAAAGAGAGTTTCAGGACATGCAGGGCTACACAGAGAAACCCTGTCTTGGGGAGGGGGGGAGATGAGAAGAAGGAGGAGAAATAAGGTAGGCTGACCAACATTTTAAGGGTCCCACTCCGGCTGGATGACCTGCACCAGGCTCAGTCTTCATCCCCAGGGCTCATCTCTTCACTGACAAGGGCTGGGCAGGAGAGGCCAGTGCACACGCCTCTTTCTAAGTCCCATTTGGTCATGCTATTCTGTCAACCATAGCATCTGGATATATATTTTCTTATTTAGTGGTTTGGTTTTTTTTTCCAAGACAGGGTTTCTCTTTGTTGCCCTGGCTGTCCTAGAATTCACTTTGTAGACCAGGCTAGCCTTGAACTCAGTGGTCGGACTGTCTCTGCCTCCTGAGTGCTGGGGTTAAAGGCATGCTGCCCAGATGGAAACTTATTTCTTGTGATTTTTTTTTTTCTTTTGGTTTTTCGAGACAGGGTTTCTCTGTGTAGCCCTGGCTGTCCTGGAACTCACTTTGTAGACCAGGCTGGCCTTGAACTCAGAAATCCACCTGTCTGCCTCCCAAGTGCTGGGATTAAAGGCGTGCGCCACCACTGCCCGGCCAGAAACTTATTTCTTAATGACTCTTTATATCATGTATAATTCAACTACTTTAGCAAGTTTATGTCAAATTAAAAATAATACTTTTTTAAAAATGAATCTCCTAGCCAGGCATGGTGGTACATGCCTTTAATCCCAGCACTTGGGAGGCAAAGACAGGTGGATCATCTGAATTCAAGGCTGGCCTGGTTTACATAAGGAGTTCCAGGATAGCCAGGGCTATTGAGAGAAACTTGCTCTCAAAAAAAAAAAAAAGGCTTCCATTTTTGATGCATAAGAAGCAGTGGGACAGAAAAACACTTAAAGGAGACTTTGTGTCAGTCTTTCTATAGAATATGGAGCAGTTTACATTTTGGTTTGAGGCCTCTCCTTAACCATGGAACTTAAGTAACAATCACCAACAAGAACTCTCAGTCTTGGGCTGTACTTGGGAAGAAACCCTTGCCAAATGTTCCAGGGTAACAGCAGCTCAGGGGTCACACCCTGACCTGCCGATCTCAGGGACTTTCAACAACCAGAGACCTACAAAGGACTGTTTTCTTCACCAAGAAAATGAGGTGAGGATAAGTGGAGGAAGTGCTTTTGAAGTACTTTACGTAAAAGAAACAGAAGAGCTTGCTCTAAAGCAACAAGGCAAGAAGGAAGCCCAGCTACATGAATTAAAACTTCACATTTCTGGGGTCACAAATACTACTCAGGGACAGAACCCTTGCCTAGCATGAGCAAGGGCCTGCATCCAATCCCAGCATGGGGTTGCGTGGGAGATGTGTTCTATTTTTTAAAAAGTGAAGGCAGGCTGAAAAGGTGGTTAAGAGTGCTCACAGTTCTCTCAGAGGACCTAGGTCAGCTAACTCACAACTACCTGTAACTCTAATGCTAGAAGTTCCAATAACCAGAGGTGTGACATAGGCACGCACAAATTAAAATAAACAAACAAACAAAAATCCAAAACCAAACCAAATCACACACACACACACACAAAAGACTGTCAAAAGTATAAACAACAAACCAGGTGTGATGAGGACGCGCGCCTTTAATGTCAGTGCGTGGAAGGCTGAGGGCACTGACCTCCGTGAGTTTGAGGCCAGCCTGGTCTCCAAACCATCCCCCAACTCCAGCGCCAGGCGATGCAGTGCCCTCCCGCTCTTACCACGGACACTGTAATACATACAGGCAAAACGTTCATACACGGGCTGGAGAGATGGCTCAGTGGTTAAGAGCTCTGACTGCTCTTCCGAAGGTCATGAGTTCAAATCCCAGCAACCACATGGTGGCTCACAACCATCCGTAACGAGATCTGATGCCCTCTTCTGGGGTGTCTGAAGACAGCTACAGTGTACTTATTACATATAATAAATAAATGAATAAATAAATAAAATTTAAAAAAAAATTCATACACATAAAATAATCTGAAAAAAAGAAAGGAAGGAGGGCTGGAGAAATGATTCATCAGAGATGAAATATTTGCAAAAAAAAAAAAGATGTCTAATAAAAATCTACTACCCAGCTTGGTATGGCAGCATATCCCTGCAATTTTAGTATTTTGAAGCTGAAGAAGGTTTCATATTCAAAGGAGACCCTGTCTCAAATGAAAAGATCCAAATATACAAAAAAATTCTTAAAACTCAACAGTAAGAAAACAACCCGATTGGGCTGGAGAAATGGCTGCTCTTCCAGAGGTCCTGAGTTCAATTCCCAGCAACCACACCTCACAACCATCTGTAATGGGATCTAATGCCCTCTTCTGGTGTGTCTGAAGACAGTTACAGTGTACTCACATAAAATAAATAATGTATTTAAAAGAGAAAAGGAAAAAAAAGAAAACCTGATTAAAAACTGGAACTAATAAAAACAAACAAACAAAAAACCCACCTCTCAAAGAAGATAATCTAAAGTGCGGATGAGTGAGAAGACACTTCCCACCACATGGCCCCCGGTCACTGTGGTGTCATTCCTATCGCAGACCCTAGAAGCAATGAGCTATGCTGCAGTAGACAAAGGACCACAGGAACCTGGTACATCTACCCAGTCAGCCTTAAAAAGAAATGTTACCAAGACAGAAAGACTCTGAGACCCACTGACAAAATGAATCGTTGTGATATGCTGAAAGGCAAACCTACAGCCAGTAAGAACAGCGCGGATCCCAGGGCAAATGAGAAGGGTTAGGGTTTAAGACACTGCTTGTGTGCGGCTTTAGTGGTAGGTGCTGTTATAAATCCGTCTAAGCCTACAGAACAGAGCCACCAGAGTGAATACACGTCAGCCCTGAGGACGGGACTATAGCAGTGTTGGTACAGGCTGCCACCTGTAACAGAGGACGCCATATGTGAGGAGATCTCAGTAGCTCCTGCTCAATTTTTCTATGAACTTAAAAACTGCTCTAAAATAGTTTTTTTTTTTAAATTTTCACAAATACTGACCACGATTATCAATTAGAATTAGCTAATAAGAAGAAAATACAATAAAAATTTCTGGACTTGTGTCATGGCAGTGGGGTAATTCCTACTTTTTATTTCTTATCTTTGAGAGGGTGGACGGGTTTCAATGCACGGTTTCTCTATATAGTTCTTGCTGTCCTGGAACTCACAGAGATCTGCCTAACTCTGCCTCTTAAGTGCTGGGATTAAAGGCGTGTGCCACCACCACCCAGCTTCTTTTTTTTTTTTTTTTAAATGTTTTTCTTATTGAGAGAGAGAGAGAGAGAGAGAAAGAGAGAGAGAGAGAGAGAGAGAATGTGTGTGTGTGTGTGTGTGTGTGTATACTCACTACCCACCCACTGGATCCCAGAAGCTGGAATTACAGTTAAAAGCACACACACTGGAGACTGAATGCTGGTCCTCTGGAAAAGTCATCAAAGCTCTAACTGTCGAGCCACTGGTCCAGCAACTTTTATTCAGAAAGTCTTCTGTAGCACTAGAAAGACTACCGTGCCTTTGAACTAGCCCCTGAGAACCAACAAGCTCCTCTCTGATTCACCCTCTTCTTTCCCAGCACAGCACTTGGCTGACATAAATGACCTCACTGCTTTCTGGTTTTACTAGCATTTTTGCCACATTAGGAATAAAAACATTTTTGGCTACTAACATTTTAAGTCTATTTTAAGTACCCTGAGCTAAGAAGTCACAAAATCACCGGGAATGTTGCATGCCTTTAGTCCCAACATTCAGGAGGCAGAGACAATTGATCTGAGTTCTACAGAGCAAGTTCCATGACAGCCTGAACTATATAGAGAGACCCTGTCTAAAAGACAAAAACATACATACAAAAAGAACAAAAGAAAAAAAGAATTCACAAAATCAAGTTGGAACAGAGTCCTTTAGTAAGATAACATATTTCTCAAACCAGAAGAGGGCTTTAGCCTGGCCTTGGCAAGTTCCCCACGTTTCTGGAAAAAGCCCATAGGCAACGTTTATCATTCCCAAGTTCCCAGCCTCCCTCGACCTGACTCCTTTACTTAGCCATTTCCCCAGTGTGGTTTCCTGCATCTTCTTCATTCACTCAGCTCCTTGCTCCCAGGTCGCTCTCTTAGCTAACATATTCATTCACTAAGAACCTTCGTTTTATAAAGACACAAAGATAATGAAGACATTTTGGAATTCACAATCTATTAAAAGGAAAGAACAAGCAAGTGCCGTACAAAGGAGGCTAACACATTTTTTGAACAGAGCCAAAAGGTGAGTGTGTGTGGCTTTGTAGCTACAGAGTCTGTCACAGCTTCTCAACTCTGCCACAAAAGCAGCCACTGGAATTATGTAAACAAGCAAACTATGCTCCGACAAAATGCGTGAGCAGAGGAGCAGAGCAGCGGCGTGAGGCTGGAGAGGGCTCAGTGCAGCGGGGTACAGTGTTCTTGTGCAGATCTTGGTTCCCAGCACCCACCCTGGGTGGCTCACAACTGTCGATAACTCTAGTTCCAAGGAACCAATGTGCTCCTCACACTTCTCCCAGCACTGTGCTCACACACAGAAAACAACACACGTGCGGGAATGCATGCACACGCACGGGAATGCATGCACACGCACATAGACACACAAACAATTAAGAAATAAAAATAACCTTGGCATGGTGGCACACAAATGTAATCTCAGAACTCAGGAAACAGAGGCAGGTTGATCTGTGTGAATTTGAGGCTAGCCGGGTCTACGCTCTTTGAGTTCCTGGCCAACTAGGATGACAAAGTGAGACTTTTTCTCTAATAAATAAACAATATGTAACATTTTAAAAATTAAGTATCAGGGGCTGGAGAGATAGCTTAGGGGTTAAGAGCACTGACTGCTCTTCCAGAGGTCCTGAGTTCAATTCCCAGCCACCACATAGTGGCTCACAGCCATCTGTAATGGTATCTGATGCCCTCTTCTGGTGTGTCTGAGGACAGCTGGAGTGTGCTTATATACATAAAATAAATAAGTCTTTTTAAAAAAAAAAAAAAAAAATTAAGTATCAGGCCAGGCAGTGGTGGTGAACACCTTTAATCCCAGCACTTGGGAGGCAGAGGCAGGTAATTTCTAGGAGTTCAAGGCCAGTCTAGTCTACAGAGTTATGGCTTCCAAGGCTACATAGAGAAACCCAGTCTCAAATAAATTAAGTAAATTAAAAATAAAAATAAAACCTTAAATAAACAAACAACAACAACAAAACTGGCAATGGGTTGCCTGTCTGCTAAGGAATACAGCATCCTAGGGCACACCCACGGAGCTGGTGGAACTTGAGAAAAGAACCATAGGCATGCTGGCCCTGCAGAGTGCTAGCAAGTCTTATCTCGTCAACCACCCCAAGAAATCTCTTCAAAAGTTGTTAACTGCTAGTCAATACAGACACCCAATAGAATTCATTCTTCAAAAATTGTTTTCAACTATAACCCTGACAAGAGATAGCTGAAGATTGTGCTGCAATTAATTTTTTTTTTTTTTTTTGGTTTTTTGAGGCAGGGTTTCTCTGTGTAGCCCTGGCTGTCCTGGAACTCACTCTGTAAACCAGGCTGGCCTCCAACTCAGAAATCCGCCTGTCTCTGCCTCCCAAGTGCTGGGATTAAAGGCATGCGCCACCACTGCCTGGCTGGCTTTCAGTTTTTTGCACAAATATTTGAAAATGGTATAGAGAGCATCCCTGTGGAGTTAGAGCCAGGTGGAAATCACGCACGACCACGGCACGCCTGATGAAGGTGCACATCCACAGCTGGCCCTGCATGCCTGCATTAGGACTCTCAGAGTCTATACTGGCTAGTTCTATATCAATTTAACACAAGCTGTACTCATTTGGAAGAGGGAACCTCAATTAAGAAAATCCCTCCTGCCGGGCAGTGGTGGCGCACACCTTTAATCCCAGCACTCGGGAGGCAGAGACAGGCAGATTTCTGAGTTCGAGGCCAGCCTGGTCTACAGAGTGAGTTTCAGGACAGCCAGGGCTACACAGAGAAACCTTGTCTCGAAAAACCAAAAAAAAAAAAAAAAAAAGAAAAAGAAAAGAAAATCCCTCCAGGGCTGGAGAGAAGACCCGGGGTTCAATTCCCAGCACCCACATGGCAGCTCACAACTGTAACTCCAAGATCTGACACCCTCACCCAGATATACATGTAGGCAAAACACCAATGTGCATTTAAAAAGAAGAAAGAAAGAAAGAAAGAAAGAAAGAAAGAAAGAAAGAAAGAAAGAAAGAAAGAAAGAAAGAAAAGCCTTCATAAGACTGGGTTGTTGACAAGTCTTTTTTTTTTCTTTTGTTTTTTTTTCCAAGAAAGGTTTCTCTGTGTAGTCCTGGTTGTCCTGGAACTCACTCTGTAGACCAGTCTGGCCTCGAACTCAGAAATCCACCTGCCTCTGCCTCCCAAGTGCCGGGATTAAAGGTGTGCGCCACCACTGCCAGCTTGTTGACAAGTCTTTAGGGCATTTGCTAAGTGACTGATGAGGGAGGACCCAGCCATTGTGGGTGGTACCACCCTGGGTTCTTTAAGGAAGTGGGCAGAGCAAACCACAGGGAGCAAGTAAGCAGCATCCCTCCATGGCCTCTGCATCAGCTCTGCCTCCAGGTTCCTGCCCTGCTTGAGTTCCTGTCTTGACTTCCTTCGTGATTAACAGTGATACAGAAGCAAATAAACTCTTTCTTCCACAAGTGGCTTTTTGCCATGGTGTTCTATCACAGCAATGATAACCCTAAGACGGAGACAACTGAGTTCAGCTTGTTCATCTGAAGATGACACACTCACTCTACTCGGAAACTAACAAGTCAAAACACATCAGGTTTAGACAAGCAGCCTTAATAGTATTCAACAAAGCATACATAAGTCAAAACCAGTCAAGCAAGAGAAAAAGACGTGATAAGGCCTCCTCTAGGCAAGATGGATAATTTACTTAGAAAAATGCTTTTCTGGGCTGCAGAGATGGCTCAGAGTTGGAGCACTGGTTGCTCTTTAAGAAGACCTAGGTTTAATTCCCAGCACCCACATGGCAGCTCACAACTGTAATTCTAGTTCCAGGTGGTCCAACACCCTAATCCAGACACACATCAGGTAAAACACCATGCATTAAAAAAAAAAATTGAAAAATTCTCCTTTCAAATGCTTTCATCGTTATTCACTGTGGAGAATTCTGGAAATGTGTCTAAGTAAAGAGAAAAAATGTCTGTCTATTCTACCACAGGCGGTAGCTTTTGTCAACATTTCAGCTTTTCTCTTTAAATCTCTTTTTTGTATACATTGGGAAAGATGTTTTTAATTACATTGCTTTCTCTTCTTTATGGAGCATCACATTGTGAACAGTTTCTAACCTTCTTTAATACGCCCAAAGTATGATTTTTACAATAACTGTACTAGAAACAGGTGCAGTGGCACATTCTAATCCCAGTACTCAAGAGGCAGAGACGGGCAGATCTCTGTGACTTCAAGTTCAGCCTGGTCTACAGAGTGAGTTCCAGGACAGCCAGAGCTACATAGAGAGACCCTGTCTCCAAAATAAATTAAAAATAAAAGGTACACATAAATTTTATCCCAGCAGAGGCAGATGGATCAAGGACTATTTATATAAATGTCTCCCACTGTTGGATAGTTGGGTTACTTTCTTGTTTTAAGACAGGGTTCACACTGTGTAGCTCTGACTATCTTGAACTCACAGAGATCGGGGTGCTAGGATTAAGGGTGTGCACCACCACACCTGGATCCCTTTATTTTCATAGTACATTAAGTTGAAAATAATTCCACAGAAGTTTAGAAAACTACTGAAATATATTTTCTATTAACTTACTGACAGCAAGTACTTCTCTACAATAGAAACTTACTCTGGGGGGGCCTACAGGTGAAGACACAGTCCACACTGGTGACAACAGGAGGCAGCAATCCCCAGGAGCAGGCAAGGGGCACAAATACCACCGCCCTAGGCCACTGGCCATTTGGGTCCTCAATCTTCTATACAAAAGGTAGATCAGGTAGCAGGAGCCAGTGAGCATCACAAAGAGCTGGGGTGCCTGAGAAGGCAGTTTCACCTCACTTGCAACACCAAACAAACACAGGAAACCTGTTTTGGTACTAAAATCATGTAAAGATGTTAAATAACTTGCTGCAAAGGTTTCACCTGCTTCATTTAGTCAATTTTGGGGAATTCCTTCTGAAATAAGATGTGCAATAACTGGTCTCTCTCCTCTAGACATCTGGAAGAACTTTCTTCTAACTGTCCACTCAAAAGGATAGTGGGGAAGCTGTGGACGCCTGCCTGGCAGAAGCAATGGTGTGCTTCCAAGTGGCAGAGGCCTGCTTCAGAGGGAGAGACACTACAGATCCCATTTCTCTTATCTGGCTATCACTCACGATATTAAAACAAATCAATACTCTGGTTCACATTTTTTACAATAATTAAAAACTCTTCCTCGAAGAATAAATTGTCCTTGGCCTTTGAAAAAGCCAAAGAAAGTGGAATATAAGAAACTTATTGAACTGAGTGAGTTACATACAGCAAAAACAGTAACAAAACACCTCTAGTTCAGCTCTCAGCTTCCGGATTGACTGTCAGGGTTAAAAACCACACCTGTTTGCCAATTTAGTCAAATGAAGCTTAGTCAGTCAGCTAGTATTGTGTTCCCATATGGATTTTTTTTTTTTTTTTTTTTTTTTTTTTTTTTTTTGGTTTTTCGAGACAGGGTTTCTCTGTGTAGCCCTGGCTGTCCTGGAACTCACTCTGTAGACCAGGCTGGCCTCGAACCCATATGGAATTTTTATCAAGAGTTTTCTTTTTTCTTTTCTTTTTAAAATTTGTTTGTTGTATGTGCAAGTGTCGTGTGTGTGTGTGTGTGTGTGTGTGTGTGTTTGTGTGTGTGTGTGTGTTTGTGTGTAGGTCAGAGGACAACTTGCCAGCATCTGTTTTCTCCTTCCTCCATGTGGGTCCCAGGAGTCATCAGGCCTGTCAGCAATCACCTTTACCCAATGAGCCACCTTGTCAGCCCAAGAGATTGCTTTTCAAACCTGAATATCCCAGACTTATCTATGGGTAATTTAAATTCTAATTACAGAAAAAGAAACTAAAAAATAGAACAAGCTCGGGGTAAAAGGACAACTTTCTTGCTCCTCTCACCATCTGTCAGTTTGATCAGAGAGATATTTGCACCAAGGCACAAACTCTTCTTGTTGTATTTTGTCAAAAACAACTTTCGATAGACAAACATAAAAAGATAGGATGAACACAGCGTCTTTTAGGATCACCAATCAGGGGGCACGTAAACCTGTCACCTCCGATTCCAAATACAGAAAAGGTTAAACCAATGCTTTACTATGCTGACACAGGTGCCTACAAACCTGTGTAAAGCAAACACACCAAGTGCTACCAGTCTCAGCACTGATCAGGAGCAAGTCCAGCAGGCCCACGGAAGTGTTCCTTTTGGAGTCACCTCTAGAGGAAGGGAGTTGCACACACTTACCTTACCAGCGCGTCTGGTTTGCTCAGCTGGTTGTTAGGAATACAGTTCTCCATTAAGTCCTTGTGTGCACTCGGGCCCTTGCTGGTGCACTTCTGCTTCTTCTCGTTTTTACTAGACGAGGAAGGAATGCTTCCATTTGTAGCGCTGTGACTTCGAGGCGAGGAGTTCACAACTCCACTGGCGTTTTTATAATTTTTTGAGGAAGCAGTGCATGAGTCCTCTTTTAAGAGATTTTCTGTACTTCCCACAAGATCATTGTTTAATCTTTTACTATTGATATGGTTTTCCATATACTCAATCTCTTGTATCTTAGAGTCTACAGGTTGTAGAATGTTGTTGTTATTTATTCCAAGGTTGTGTTTCTTGGCATCCTTGTCCTTCTCTTTCCCTTTTTCTCGATATTCTATCTCTGGCAACGTTGTGGAAAGTTTTTTGTTGGCTGGGATGCCTCCGTTGTGGTGTATAAGGATTGAGGAATCCATGTCCGGCAATCCTTTGGCTGCTACAGTACCAAAAACAAACCAACAAACAAACAAAAACCCATACTGGAATATTTAGCTTTTAAAAACAGAGACTAGATTGACTTAGTAAAATGTATTAACTAGGCCTAGAAAGTCACTACATTAATCACAGTAGAAACTTAGAAGTACAATATATATTACACTAACTCCAAGGAGCATTCAGACACATTTGAAAACAATCACCTTAATATGAACTTCAACCCATTAAAGATATGGCATTAAAGCAAGATTAAAATTTTATAATTAATTCATATATCAAGTCAACTAAGTTTGTCATAAGAGGACCTATTTTTTATGAAAAGGGATTTATTATATTGGCTTATGCTACGGCAGGGTAGTCTACCAATAGCTACCTTCCTAAGAAGCTCTATTTAAAAAGAGGCCTAAATTGGACCTGGGAGACGGTTCAGTATGTAAAAATGTTTGCCCCACAAGCCTAGTGCCTGAGTTCAATCCTCAAGACCTAAGTAGGTATGAGAATGACTCCAAAAACTTCCTCTCACTTCTATATGTGTGTTGTGGCATGTACACCAACTCTCTCTCTCTCTCTCTCTCTCTCTCTCTCTCTCTCTCTCTCTCTCACACACACACACACACACACACACACCCCTTTCTCTCTTTCCTGTTCTCTTTCTCAAATGATGTCTGCATTAAACAAACATCTGATTATATTACTGAAAAAATTTCAAATTAAAGAAAATATGGACTTCTGGTTACAGACATCCATCTTTGTGACTCCAGTGTTGAAGTAACCTGACTGTATCAGTGCCCAGGACACTTATAAAGAATCTCCTGTAACAGTGCAGTACATTTCAGCGTGCTGTGGTCTCCTTAAGAGCTATTTTGTACTGCTTCAGATAAAAAGGATTTTAATATAAATTAACTAAAAAGCGTAATCTCGCCAGGCAGGGGTGGCGCACGCCTTTAATCCCAGCACTTGGGAGGCAGAGGCAGGTGGATTTCTGAGTTCGAGGCCAGCCTGGTCTACAGAGTGAGTTCCAGGACAGCCAGGGCTACACAGAGAAACCCTGTCTCAAAAAACCAAAAAAAAAAAAAGCGTAATCTCAAACTTCTAACTCCCAAGCAAAGGAAATAAGTACTGGGGCTGGAGAGATGTGGCAGCATTTGGAACTGTCTGCCTTTCCAGAGATCCTGAGCTCAATTCCAAGTACCTACATGGTGGCTGGGAACCACCTGTAAAATGCAGTCTGATGCCCTGTCATCAGGCATACGTGCAAATAGAGCACTCATATGGATAAATACATAAAATCTTTTAAAAGGGGGAAATTAGTATTACTCCCAACTCATCTATACTCTCGGCTGAATGTCCATTTGAAAAACCATGTGAGAAATGGCTCCGTTTAAGAACCACTGTGCCATGGATACGAAACTTTCCAAAAGAACCCGCGTCTTGTTCTGCCAGAGCAGCATCACACGTCCGCACCAGCAGCTTGCTTATATTTGGTCTTGACTTGCTTCAGTTACGATGTCATGACCAAGATGTATTTTATTAATAAGTATTTCTTAAAATTTGTAACAACTTATTTACATTTTTAAAAATTAAAATAATGTGTTAAGGACTGGCGAGATGGCTCAACAGTTAAAAGTATTTGTTGCTCTTACAAAGGACCTGAATTCAGTTCCCAGCGCCACATGGTGGCTCAGAACAATCAGCAACCCCAGTTCCAGAGCTCTAGACTACCAGTGTACACATACAAACATACAGGAAAAAAATCCACATGCATAAAATAAAATATGAAAAACAAGCACCTTATTTAGAAGCCAATGGCCCCCAGAGAGCAAAATACAGCACACACATTCTGTGGCCAAACGATGGCACAAACAATGGCACAAGGAGGAATATCAGTAAAACCAAAAATCTAAAATCTCAGTAAAATTCTTTTACTGAGCCAAAATGTGACTAGCCTCTTAGGCCCCCAGCTTCCGAGTAGAGACATACCTTCCTCGGCCTCCTTCTCCTGCTTCTGCAACATCTGCTGCTCGGGAGGGAGGGCCTGCTGAAGAAGCTGCATGTAAAACTCGTTCTCCTTCTGAACTTCCTTCTGCTTCCTTAACCGCATTTTGTAGCTCACATAACTTTTGAAGCCAAAGCCCAAAGTCACCACAGGGTACCCAATACTAGAAGGAAGACAGTCCAGCCAATAATTGCAAACTTACAACAACATGTGCAGCAAGCACATAGGCTACTGAGATGGAAAATTAGAAAATCAATTCTAGTTGATGATGATAAACTCATGCAAACAGCAGACTCCAGGGATTCTTTAAACTCTTTACCAGAGGACTGACAGATACAGCTCTAATGATTTTGAAGAAACGATGGACCTTATGCATTAAAATTTAGACATCTTTATGTTTTTAAGAATTAAAGATATCTGGACATGACAGAGCCATTGCTTACAAGAACTCACAGAGGTTACGGCTGCACAGCATCAAGCCAGAGTTCAGGGAAGGGCTCATAAAGTCCCACCTCTAGCTGTTAAAGATATCCATGTTCCAGTAAATGGTCCTGTACCCATGTACACACTGGCAGCATTAAGTGGATTCAGTGGAATTTTAAAAAAAGAATACATGTGGGCTGGAGAGATGGCTCAGCGGTTAAGAGCACTGGCTGCTCTTGCAGAGGTTCTGAGTTCAATTCCCAGCAACCACATGGTGGCTCACAACCATCTGTAATGGGATCCGATGTCCTCTTCTGGGGTGTGTCTGAAGACAGCTATAGTGTACTCACATACATAAAATAAATCTTAAAAAAAAAAAAAAAAAAGAATACATCTAGCTAGAAGAGATGTGGGGGGGGGCATAACAGGAAGAGTTTAAGGGGAAGGAATAGGGATTAGATTTGATCAAAATATATACATGTATGAAATTCTCAATAAAATTTTTAAACAGAACTAAAGGGTAGAGATTTTATGGGTATCTACAAATAACTCTGCTAAGTGTTAAAAAAAATCAAAAGAGCACACACAGGTGGTGCACATGCCTTTAATCTCAGCACTGGGAGACAGAGGCAGGCGGATCTCTAAATCCGAGGATAGCCTGGTCTACAGAGTGAGTTCCAGGACAGCCAGGGCTACACAGAGACACCCTGTCTCAAAAAACAAAGCAACAACAAAAACCAAAATGACATTATTCTTAATTTTTAACAAGGTAGAGCCAAGTTTAGACAATTATACATTAATCTTTGTGTGTCTAAGAATAAGAGCAATAGCTGCTTTTGTAAAATTAATTCATAAACACAGTTACAGTGATTCCAAAATGACATCTGTGTCAGCTGTCATTTAAACAAGCATCAGGGATGATCCAGGCTGTACTTCAGGTTAAAGCCAAGTCTTCACAACTCTAAAGCAGAAGGTAAAAACATCTCCAGCTAGTCGGCTGGTGGTGGCACACACCTTTAATCCCAGCACTTGGGAGGCAGAGGCAAGCCGATTTCTGAGTTCGAGGCCAGCCTGGTCTACAGAGTGAGTTCCAGGACAGCCAGGGCTACACAGAAAAACCCTGTCTCGAAAAACCAAAATAAATAAATAAATAAATAAATTTAAAAAAAAAAAAAAAAAAATATATATATATATATATATATATATATATATATCTCCAGCTAATAAAATTACCTAATGCTTTTTCAAAGCTTCTACAAATACTGTCAAACCCATATTAAGACTTACAAATGCTAAAATGTATAATTTTTTATTAGTCTAAATGTGGTTTCACTACAGACAAGGTTCATTTAACTCATTTGTTTGTAAAAACTAAATATACTGGAAATACAATGCCTTTTTATTTGGAGGCTTGGGGCTGGAGAGATGGCTCAGTGGTTAAGAGAATCAACCACTCTCCCAGAGGTCCTGAGTTCAATTCCCAGCAACCACATGGTGGATCACGGCCATCTGTAATGGGATCCAGTGCCCTCTTCTGGTGTGTCTGAAGACAGCTACAGTGTGCTCATATGCTTAAAATAAAAATAAATCTTTAAATCTTTAAAAAAAATATTTAAAGCTTCATTTGGAGGTTTGTACTTTTCACAAGTGATGTAAACAGAATTCAAGCTTATTTTGAAATATTTTTGGTTGAGATTAAATGAAATATACCTCAATATTCACTTATATTTCCTAAGAAGACATGTTCCTTTTAGAAGTGTCAATAGTCTTGTTACTTCTGTAAAAGACTATGGGAGCTTTAAAAAAATGGCCATAGCTCACTTAGATTTTTTGAATCATCATCAAAATCATTTGTCAGATACTTACTAAGTTACACACCTGACGCACTGCACCTCCTTCCCATGACCTCAGGAGAAAGGTTAGAAAGCTGAAGCTTAGAGACAATGACAGGTTCAGCCATACAGCTGTTGGGACAGAGCTGGGACTCCACTCTCTGCTGAGTCTTGTTCAGCTGAATTTACCCATCTACACTGAAATGTAGACTAAGAAAAAAGCAATACTCACCAGTGTGCAGCAAATGGTCGACAAAGGTCTACATGAAAATTTTTCAGATCTTTAAACCTAATTGCTGCTTCAATGTAAACAAAGAGTACCCAGAGAGACACTGTAGGCAAACACACTCCCCGCTCTGTAGGGAACAACAGAAAGACAGCATCAATGGCACAGTAGCGGTCATCTGGAAGAATCAGGCAAGGACAGCAACTCTCATTAAGACTTTCAACCAGCCGGGCAGTGGTGGCGCACACCTTTAATCCCAGCACTTGGGAGGCAGAGGCAGGCGGATTTCTGAGTTCGAGGCCAGCCTGGTCTACAGAGTGAGTTCCAGGACAGCCAGGGCTACACAGAGAAACCCTGTCTCGAAAAAAACCAAAAAAAAAAGGGGGGGGGGGCACTGTCTGCTCTTCCAGAGGTCCTGAGTTCAATTCCCAGCAACCTCATGGTAACTCAGAAGCATCTGTAATGGGATCTGATGCCCTCTTCTGGTGTGTCAAAGGACAGTGACAAGTGTAGTCACATACATAAAATAAGAAAAGTGCAAGGAGGACTTGTGTGTGTGACTCAGTGTAGAGAGCTACATCCTCCTACACAGCCAAAGTGAGAGGAAATGGCAGGAGTCTGTCCGGCTGCACATTTCCAATTGTACAAGGGCCACCGTGTGTCTGGGATGTTGGAGAGATGGTTTTTTGTTTTGTTTTGGTCAAATTATTGGGTTCACTTGAATGCCGCTAGCATTCCTTTCAATAATGAAATGTTGTAAACAGTCTTGTGTGGCACATGAATGTCTTCAAGGACTCCTAAACAGAAACCACTCTAAACCCCCCCCCGCCCCCTTTTAAACTGGCATTTTTACAGTAGAATAGAGGCACTTAAGCTTCTGATTCAAATAAAAGAGAAAAGGAACTCCAGGTATGGAAGCACATCGCGCAGGGCGAGGTAGGGAACACCTCTAATCCCAGAATGCAGGAGGCAAAGGCAGGAGTACTGCTCTGGGTTCCAGGCTGGCCAGGCCTACAGAGTGAGGTACAGGGAGCCAAGATTACCTAGTAAGACCCTGCCTCAAATAACCAACCCTACAACCAAAGAACAAACAAACCCTACAAACCAACAAACCACAACCACAAGCCAAGCAACATATTAAGACATATTGAGGAAAGGAACTTTTTTTTTTTTTTGATTTTTTAGAGACAGGGTTTCTCTGTGTAGCCCTGGCTGTCCTAGAACTCACTCTGTAGACCAGGCTGGCCTCAAACTCAGAAATCTGCCTGTCTCTGCCTCCCAAGTGCTGGGATTAAAGGTGTGCGCCACCACTGCCCGGCTGGGGAAAGGAACTTTAAAATATAAAATATCAATCTAAATAATTCATTAACTTGCATCTAAAATTCCTAACCAAGAAGTCACTAAGACTCACCTGTGTGCCATACGTACTGGACCCATACATATGTGCTAGCAGCGAAAAACAGCCATTGTATGGGAATGAAGAGGAGACATATGATATTTGAAGTGAATGCTACACAAACAAAAAATACTGAGAAGGCCTAAAGACAGGAAAAGAAAGCAAATTAAAAGCCACATTTCAGAATTTGTTATTTTCAAGTATGCTATTAAAAGCTTTGTTGAACAAAATTGCTGAATACAAAGCAATTTAACAAGAGGAAATTTCAAACACTCAGAATAGACCAGGGGAAGCAGTCGTTATAAGCTTGCTTGAGCAGCACATATACTAAAAAGCAGTAGCTAACTCAACATTGAAGAGTGCTCTTGTTCATGGTTCTTAAGCCAAGGACATGAACTGGGCGGGAACTGAGGTTGGACCCCAGTGAACTCACTGGGATTCTATAGGCAGGGTTTACCTGAATGAACAAGAGCTTTAACACTGAAAAGTGTTAAAGCTTCCTGCTTCCTCATAAACCATTCCTAAAGAGCTTCATTCTTAAAGCTTGCTGGAATGCAGATGAACCAAAATATTGGCAAGAAATATGCTGGTGGTAATATTAATAATGCTGCCTTCCTCTGGACACCACTATTCATTACCAATAAGACATAAGCTTGAAGCCATCTTTTGGAAGCATGGATTTGCTCTGACCAAAGCGCCAGGCCTGGACTGGAGAGTGAGTTGTAAGGTGTAGCTATGGAACACAATAGAAATAATATGTAAGTCAAAAAAATAAGGCTATGCCCAGGCTCTAACTGGATAATTTAAAACCTGTGGTCTAGAGACTCCTGAGGTAGCCCTGAGATCCTTCCAAACAGAGAGCTCTAAAAACCAGAGCCACCCTTCTATTTTATTGTTTGGGTAAATAGTTATTTTCATTGAATTAATAAAAATGTTTTACTTTTTGCTTTATTTTCTCTTTTGTTTTTTCAATTGTTATTTGTTTGGTTGATTTTTACAGAGAACAAGGTCTCTGTAGCCCTAGCTGGCCTGGCACTCACTCTGTAGGCCAGGCTGGCTGAACTCAGAGACCCATCTGCTTCTGCCCCCTGGGTTCTGGGACTAAAGGTGTGCCTCGCTACCCCTGGTTTATTTTGTAACCTACATTAACGGAAGCTCTTTGGAGTTCTCAAGAATTTTTAATTACTTAAAAGGAGTCTTGAGACCAATGAGAATCACTGCTTTGATTCAATGACAACTTAGTTCCAAGAGCACTCCAGGTAAGACTAGGCAACACTGAGTCCTCCATTGCTACCTCCCTCTTG
Organism: Uromys caudimaculatus; assembly: GCA_028551405.1. NCBI lineage: Eukaryota > Metazoa > Chordata > Mammalia > Rodentia > Muridae > Uromys > Uromys caudimaculatus. Next base: position 122,575,359 of record CM052702.1, read on the forward strand.
CAATCTTTCACCCAATCCCTTCTCTCCACTCAACTGAGAGAGGACAAAACAGAACCATTCATCAGTGGGCTTACAACAATCAAGTTTTAATCTACAGATCCAATTAACTCATCCCAAAACAGGCACTTCCACTGCTAACAGTCACTTTAGATATTCTCTTAATTAGAAGGGTAACTAAATCCCTCACAGTTGGAGAATAAGCAATAGAAACACACCAGTCCCTGGTATCTGAAGGAATCATAGACGCTTCTGATGAAAAGCCAGAATGGCCACAGGTATTCAAACCGGAACTCCAGGACAAAGTCGGCCAGGAGGACAAGTGCCCACACTACCAGGAATTTCAGGTATAAAAACGTACTGCAAAATACAAAAACAAGGGATTCAAGGTCATGCACGAAGAATCTGAAATAGGAATGCACTGTTTTTGTTTAAAATAGATAAAAATAACTTCATTTACCATAAGTCTAATAAGATAAAGCTCAGAGCGCTACCTCTGGCCACCTAGATTGTAAAAAGGCGCCGTTACTCGAGTCTCACAACTGTCAAGATAAATTGACAACCAAACATGCTCAGTTCCTTTTAAGACGGAAGAAAAACACCTGAATCTCACCACTATTTTTTTAAGATGTGCTAAGTGTCTGACTTTAAAATACTGCAACCCTCTCAGAATGACAGCCTTCGAGCTGTTCTTCCCGAGAAGAAAAGGTTATGGCTGAAGTGTGTTGCTTCCTCACCCTCCAGACCTGCTTGGGAGTTGCAAATTCTTGCTAAGCACCCCTGCATGCTTCAAGGATCTGTGCTTTTCTCTCTTCCTTTGCTTCTCTATAAAGCATTCATGTGCACTGACCAAACAAAATGTAACTGACTTCCCAAAAATATGCCAAAAGCTAACTCATGGGGCAGACAGACATCAGTCACTCCCATAGACTGAGGGCACAAAAATGTATTTTGAAGGAAAAGTCTTCAAACATCCAGGACTTGAGATGAACATGTCTCTTCTAAGTTTCCTCCTATTCATGGTAAAGAGACACATGCTTTGAGAGGCCCGTTAGCATGCATTTGTAACAACTGTACTGAGCGGAATAAGACAGCTTTAAAAAAAATCTTTCATATAATCTGAAACTCCATTTCCCAGTCATTAGTCTCATGAAGAGTTTACCTACTACCACACTTCTATTTCTATATTCCTAATTCTGTGCATTCCAGAGCAGGGCAAATTCAACTATTAAAAATATTTCTAAACCAGGCACGGTGGCATACACTTACAACCCCAACACAGAGCTGGGCCAGAAAAATCAAGAGTTTGAGGCTAGCCTGAGCCACACAGCAAGTTTCAACCAATCCTGGGCTTTCTAGAAAGATCCTAAACTAAAAATTTAAACTTTAAAAACTGATCATACAGCTGGGCAGTGGTGGTGCACGCCTTTAATCCCAGCACTTGGGAGGCAGAGGCAGGTGGATTTCTGAGTTTGAGGCCAGCCTGGTCTATGGAGTGAGTTCCAGGACAGCCAGGGCTACACAGAGAAACCCTGTCTCAAAAAAAACAAAACAAAACAAAACAAAAGACAAAAAACAAAACAAACAAACAAACAAACAAAAAAACCCTGATCATCCATGAGTACTTATGAAAATGTAATCAGCTGAATGAACTTCCACACTGTGGAGGGGGTGATTACCAGGAGAAATGCACACTTGCCTCCAGGCTCACAGGGGATATTACCACTGACCATTTTGATACTAGCAGCCAGCTACAAACCAAAAGTAAATTAACAGAGGAAAGAAACCCAATTTTAGAGTTCTACACCAAGTAATACTTCTCAGTACTCACAGGAAATAAGCCATTCAGGAGAAATCGTAAAACTATCCCTGAAAAGCTAGGCAGAAACACACATTAAACTTCAGAAAGTTGTTAACTGATCTAGAGAGCAAGAAAGCCCAGAAACAGAGAGACAATGAAAAAGAAAAGAGCCAGGGATGGTGGCATGCCCCTTTACTCTCAGGACAGGCCAATCTCTATGAGTTCAAGGCCAGTGTGATCTATGTAGAGAGACCCTGTCTCAAAATTTAAAAATAAACAGCAGCAGCAGGAGGCTAGGAGGTCGTGAGTCAGGCAAAAAGCTTAAGAACTCTGGCACTGGACAGGACATCACACGTTTGACCTGGGTCAAAGGCCTGCAGCGCATTTGGCTGTGGTGCTGAAAGGCTGACTGGCATCTCCAGAGTTTAACCAGTCCACCCAAGCCCTGGGCAGCCAGACAGGCAAGTCTGCCTCCCAGCTGCTTGACCACCCCACAATACAGACCAAAGATAATGCAGGCCGCTGCCAGTCCGTGCTAAGAAAGCTGCTGGCAAGAGGAACAAACATCCCTAAGAGACCACTTGTCCTTTGAGTGGGGTCAATATTGTCACTGTCTTGGTAGAAAACAGGAATGCTTAGCTGGGGAAATTATACATTACAGACTCAATGGAACTGGTGGTCTTCCTGCCCTGTGTCCAAAAGTGGAGGTCCCTTGTAGCATCAAGGGCAGGCAGGATGGGGTAACTGGGCCACAGGAAGACCCAGGTTAGGTCAAAGACAAAGACCATGGCTGAGCTGGTGGAAGCTACCAGGGCCAATGATAACAACAGACATGATGAGATCTGTTGCCATTGGGAAGGTAATGTCCTGGGTCCAATCTCTGTGGCTCACATTGCCAAGTTGGAAAAAGTAAAGGACAAAGAACTCTCACCAAATGGGTTACATGTACACTACTGAGTTTCCTGTACATAAATATAACTTACAAATTGCCCTTCAGGGGCTGAAGAGATGGATCAGTGGTTAAAAGCACTTGTTTATATAGAGGACCTGGGAGTGATTCCCAGCACCCTACATGGCAGCTCACAACTGACCATAATTCCAATTCTAGGGGATCCAACATCCTCTTCTGGCCTCCAAGGGAATCAAGCATGTACATGGTACAGACATACATGCAAGCAAAACACTTATATACACAAAATGAAATATTAAAAACTTAGTTGTTCTCTTTTGGGGTGGGGGTGGGGTGAAGGGGTGATTCGAGACAGGGTTTCTCTGCATAGCCCTGGCTGTCCTGGAACTCACTATGCAAACCAGGCTAACCTTGAACTCAGAGATCTGCCTGCGTGGCCTCTCAAGTGCTGAAATTAAAGGCTTGTACCACAATTGCCTGGCTTTAGAAGTCCTTTAAATTAAAAAGTAAGCTTGTACCAGCAAATGGAACAGAATTAAAAGAAGAAAAAGCATAAAAACAGCTTGCCCTGAAGATCTGAGTTTCATAGTAGAAGGAGAATGTTGTTACTACTGGCAGGGAATAACCACTGCCCCTTTCTCTCTCTCTCTCTCTCTCTCTCTCTCTCTCTCTCTCTCTCTCTCTCTCTGTGTGTGTGTGTCTCTGTCTCTCTCTCTACATACACACTAATAATAATAATAATAATAATAATAATAATAATAATAATAGTAATTTTTTAAAAGATTTCTTTATTTTATATATGTAAGTACACTGCAGCTGTCTTCAGACACCCCAGAAGAGGGCATCAGATCCCATTACAGATGGCTGTGAGCCACCCTGTGGTTGCTGGGAATTGAACTCAGGATCTCTGGAAGAATAGTCAGCGCTCTTAACCGATAAGCCGTCTCTCCAGCCCCCTGATGATGATATTTTTAAAATATACTTTGCAATGCAAACATTCCTCTGTTGATGTGATCGCGTTAACTATTTGAATAAATACATACCAATAAAACCAAACAAGGTATTTTCCCTCCTGGTGCTGGGGATTGAATCCAGGGTTGTATACGTGCTCTACCATGTAGCTAACAATACTCTTAGCACAAATAAAGATTTGTAATAATTAAGAAACATTTCAATAAGATATAGAAAGGTTTATATGCTTGAGGACAAAAACAAAATTCAGCCTGAGAACTCTCTGTGCCCTATGAAGCCACACAGGTAGACAATACCAAGAGCAGGCATACCAGGCCATCAGTGATGTGATATTTATAATGACATCACTGTCATCCAGTGCTATGTCTTTTAAATTTTTGTAATAATTATCTTATGTGTATGAGTGGTTTTATTTACATGCATGTATGTGCACTACATGTATGCCTGACACTCACAGAGGTCAGAAGAGGGCATCACATCCTCTGAAACGTGAGTTTCTGGTGGCTGTGAGCAGACATGAGGATGCTGAGAGCTGAACTCCCTCCAAGGGCAGTAATTGTTCTCAATCACTGAGCCATCTCTCCAGACCCCTAGTGCTAACCTCTAACATTAATTCTTAGAACCTCAGTGAGTTTGGTACTAAGTTTCTGGGACGTCTGATGTAAAAATCAAGAAGCCCAAGTACACAAACACTCCCATCCCATCGGAGTCCCACCTTCAGCTTCATGGTACTACAACTTTGTTGGGCAGTTAAAGATAGAGCCCACACTCTCCTTAAACTCACAACTGAGTGGACAGCCATGAACGCTAAGCAGAAAAAAAAAAAAAAAGAGTCCTGCAGATACTTAGAATTATAAATGTCTTCAAATTCTTCCTATGGTCCAGAACTGTTTCTAGATACTAAAAAAGGAAAGCCAGTCTCTTGGCATGGGGCTAGCTAGATGGGTAGAGATATATAGCTCAGCGGTAAAGCATGTGGAAGACCTTGGGGTCCGTCCCTAGCATCATCATACACATAAAAATAGGCATGAAAATGTATTTCTGTGTTATATAAATTGGTAAGCATACACTCAATGGCTTCCAGTTCCTTAAACATACACCGGCCCTGTGACCCAGAAACTCACTCCTAGGTGCCACAGACTCCCTCGGGAATGCCGGGTCAGCCTACTCTCACATGCAGACTTCTTGTTAAGCCCTCTGTCAAATGGGAACTCAACTCTACTCCTGAACATTCTCTCCTTCCTTCCTCCCTCCCTTTTCCCTCCCTCCACCTCCCCTGCCCCCCTCTGTTGTTGTTTCATTGGTTGGTTTTTTGAGACAGGTTTTCTTTATGTAACCCTGGCTGTCCTGGAACTCACTCCGTAGACCAGGCTGGTCTTGAAACAGAGCTCTGCCCGCTTCTGCCTCCCAAGTGTTGGGATTAAAGGTATGTATCACAACTGCCTGGCCTAAATCTATACCTGAGTTATGGATCCTACCTCTCCTTGTCTTTCAATGTAGGAAATTTTGTTTTTTGGGTTGTTTTTTTTGTTTGTTTTGGTTTTTTGTTTTGGTTTTTTTGAGCAGGGTTTCTCTGTGTAGCCCTGGCTGTCCTGGAACTCTCTGTAGACCAGGCTGGCCTCGGACTCAGAAATCCACCTGCCTCCGCCTCCCAAGTGCTGGGATTAAAGGCATGCGCCACCACTTCCCAGCTGTTTTTGTTTTTTTAATTTTGCTTTTAATTCGGTGTATATACCTGTGTTTGAGTGCAGGTACGTGCATGTGAATACGTGTCTAAGAACACCAAAAGAGGACCCTGTCAGCCGGGCAGTGGTGGTGCACTGGTGGCGCACGCCTTTAATCCCAGCCCTTGGGAGGCAGAGGCAGGTGGATTTCTGAGTCCGAGGCCAGCCTGGTCTACAGAGTGAGTTCCAGGACAGCCAGGGCTACACAGAGAAACCCTGTCTCAAAAAAACACCAAAAAAAAAAAAAAAAAAGAGGATGCTGGACTCCTTGGAGCTAAAGTACAGACAGCTGTGATCTGCCCAAAGTAGATTCTGGGAATCAGACTTGAGTCTCTGGAAGAGCAGTACATACTATTAAACACAGAGCCGTCTACCATCTCTAGCCCTGTTTTATTTTGTTTGTTTGCTGACACAAGAGTCTCATGTACTCACGGGCTGGCCTCAAACTCACATCATAGCCAAGGAGGACCCCAAATTTCTTGTCATTCTCTGCCTCTACTTCCCAAGTGCTGTAATTATAGGTGTGCACCACCACCCATGCCAGAGGCCTAAGTCAGGCTGGTGTAACTGAGCTGCAGCCACGCCCTGACAGAATAACCCTTGGAGCTGCCCCTGCACTCGGTTGGATGAGAATGATCACTCCCCTCGCACTACCAAATGCTCTCAGTCCAAAAGGCGCCCAAGGCACAGCAGAGCCCCAGTCAACTGGCAACAGCACTTCAGTAACAGAACAACACAGCCCATAGAACAGCAGCCTGAATAATAATGATATCCTAATCATATAAAAGTAAGGCAGCAGAGCAATGGTCCTTGATTACTGTCTCTTTTTCCAGTTCTGCAGTTTCCAGCTGAGGGGTGGGGGGGTCCACTTTCAGAACTTTGATTTGCTATTCCTGATGCGGAACTTTCTGCCACGTCTCAGCTTAGAAGGAAACCGTTTTCCTCAGGTCCCCTTTTCAGGAAGTCTCTTTTAAAATGTAAAGATGGGCTAGTTAACAAAAGTGATTCCCCTCTAGGTCCAGGCTTGAATCCTACAGAGTTGCTTCAGCCTTCGGAGTTCTAGCGTTGACCAGAGTTGCCTGGCTCAGTTGCCCCAGACTCACTACCTCAGCCCTTACCCTTAGAGGGCAGCAGAAAAGCACACCCTTATTACTTATTAGCCCCTGCCCTTCAGTCCGCTGAAGGGCCTGAGATTTCTGTCAAGTTAAAGGAGATGCTATCCCAAGAGCATTTCAAGAAATTTTTTTTCAACCATGAAGAAAATATGATTGAATACATTTTTACATACACAGCTCTTTACATAACTTATGGCTAATTTGATAATATTCTGAGTCTCCAAATAACATTTACTGGCTAATAATTATAAAATATTGTGAATAAAGTTTAGAACATAACTGCAAAATATTTTCTAAAATTATAACATTTTTGATAGCATTGTATGCTTCTAATAAAGTTGCCAGTGAAATTAAGAAAAGAAATATATGCTTTTACTTGGCTTGGGCATGGTGAATATTTAAAACTGAAGTAGAACGACAAGATTTTTCCCTCTCTCTAGTCAGTCCACCGTGTCCTTTACAGCCATTTTTCGTGGCTCCACCTAGCAACATGCTGTCTGTGGCTTCACCATCTACAGTCAGGGGGGAGAGTGGGGAACCTTCCTCCTCCCAGGAGCAGTGCACCTTCCACTGTCACTAGCTAATTGTCTGGAGTACACATAATTACCACAGGCTAGCCATCCATCTCAGTCCCTGACCTTTTCCTTAGTCAAACTAATGTTCTGCTGGGAGCCATCTGTCCCAATCCAGGCTTCCTTGTCTTCTCATAATGGCAACTATGAATCACCTTTCACTCTCAATGCCTGGCATCTGTCCTGCCACCCCCTTTGCCTCTCTGTTGCGCAGCACTGCCAGAACACTTGTCTACCCCTCCATCTGATTTACTGAAGTATCTCACTGGCCAGCTGTAACTGCAGTCTTGCTGTTCATTTACAGCTCAGCAATATCAGTATCCTATGTGTACTCTCTGGAAAAGCAGACTTCAGAGCCCAGTCAGCCCTATTTACCCCGTGCTTTCACAGCTCCCCAGGCCTGTGCATGGTAACACTTGAGAAGCACTGGCAGCATGGCATGGTGGCTCCTCTGGAACTCAGGCTGAAACTTCAACCTTAAATTCACCTATTGGGGGCTGGAGAGATGGCTCAGCGGCTAAGAGCACTGACTGCTCTTCCAGAGGTCCTGAGTTCAATTCCCAGCAACCACATGGTGGCTCACAACCACCTGTAATGGGATCTGATGCCCTCTTCTGGTGTGTCTGAAGACAGCTACAGTGTACTCATATACATAAAATAAATAAATAAATCTTTAAAAAAAAAAAAAAATTCACCTATTGATGGTAGTTGGAGATGGGGCCTTAGAGGTAAGTGGGCTTAGGAAAAGCCATCAGGGTGAGGCCTTCGAGAAGGCTCATGGCTTCATAAACAAAAGAGGGCTGCAGAGAAGGCTCTTGCTGCTCCAGAAGAGAGGGCGCTAGCCCGTTCCTACGCTCACGTCAGGCGGTTCGGTCACCTCTAACTCCAGCTCCGGGGGACTGATGACCTCTTCTGGTCTCTGTGGGCACCTGCACTCACTTGCACAGAGACATGCACTATAATAATAAAATAAATTTTTAACAGAAGCGGAAAGGCAGCAACAGTCAGGCACAGCAGCACATGCCTGTAATCCTAGATACTCACAAGGCCAAGGCAAGAGCTTGCCTGAGCACAGACAACCTGGAAAGCATATCAAGACCTTATCAAAGAAGGGAAAGACACTTCCAGGAACTTAAGACGTTACCTATGTACTTATAAGCTGGGTGTGGTAGCAAATGCTTTTAACCCCAGCATTCAAGAGGCAGAAGCTGAAGTATCTCTGTGAGTTCGAGGCCAGCGCTGGTCTACAAAGTGAGTTTCAGGACAGTCAGGGCTACACAGAGAAACCCTGTCTCGAAACAAACACACAAAGGAGATTATACATTCGCTTATATACTATTCATTTATACATCGAGATGGGATCTCTAGCTGAGGCTGGTCTGAAACGTCCTATGTATCCGAGGACGAGGTTAGCTTCTTATCCTCCGGTTTCTACCTTCTTTTTCTTCATTAATTAATTAATTAATTCACTTTACATCCCGATCATACCCTCAGCCCTGCCGTTTCTACCTTCTCAGTGTTGGGATTGCAGGCATGTACCACAGCTTGGTTTATGCAGTGCTAAGGATCAAGCCCAGAGCTTCCTGAACACCAGACAAGCACTCTACCAACTGAGCAATATGCCCAGGCCAAGAAACACATTGCTAAATAAATTACAGTCTCAAGTATTCAGCCATACGCACGCACACACGCACGCACACACGCACACATACAGATGGAGAAACAGACAGGCACACAGACCGGCAGACTTAAGGAAGTGAGTCCATCACTGAGGCAAGAGGATACAAGTTTTATCCTGACCTGGTGGATTCAAGAGACTCAGCTAGGTCCCGTCTCAAAAAGAAAACCCAACCTACCCATACCTGCCAAAAAGAAAAATGAAAACTGAGCCAAGAGATGGTCATGGTCTTTCAGAAGAGACTGTCCACAAAGATAACCAGCTCTGCTCCCGACAGTTAACCAGCTTCCTCTCATCGAGAAACACTGACCCTGGCCACATTAATCATCCCATTTCCCCACCCAAGTAAACCCCCGAAGCACTGCCGCTCCTGCTTACCCTCCAGCCCACAGCATAACCACCGTACTACTTCCTCAAAACAGCA
>CM052702.1:122585051-122665024 GCA_028551405.1 Uromys caudimaculatus
GCTCTTAATCCTAATTATTAACTTGACTGGAATAACATTTTCAGAGAATATTTGGATCTTTAGATGATGGACATGTGTGTGTGTGGTATTATACATATATAATATATGCACAGTACATATATGTGTGTGTGTGTTTGTGTGTACACAAATCTGTATATATATTTCTATAATGAGGCGTGAAAGGCCATTAGATTTGATCCAACAAAAAGCCAAAGCTGACTGATCCTAACACGGGGCCACTTGCTGGTCAGTGCTGCATTAAGACAATGGTTGTCAACCTTCCTCATGTGTATGTGTATTTTATACATATACAGACATACATGTGTACATATATACAGCATTAATACAATACCTCAGATTAACACTCCCTAGCACCTTGGCCCTCAAACAGAACTCCAACAGAGCTCTGATACTAACAATGAGTGATGTCCTCTGACAATCGCCTCAGTAATAGCTGCCCATGATTAAAGCACCAGGATTTTTAAAGCAACGGTTCTCAACATGTGGGTTGCAACCCCTTTGGGGTTTGAATGACCCTTTCACAGGGGTGCCCTAAGACCATCAACATCAGAAAACAGATATTTACATTATGATTCATAATAGTAGCAAAATCACAGTTATGAAGTAGCGACAAAAATAGCATTATGGTTGGGGGTCACAACAACATGAGGAACTGTATTGAAGGGCCACAGCACTAGGAAGGTTGACAACCATTGTCTTAAAGCAGCACTAAATAGCAAGTGGCCCTGTGTTAGGATCAGTCAACTTTGGCTTTTGGTTCCATCAAATTAATGTCCTTTCACACCTCATTAAAGAATAGGCTGGCCGGGCGGTGGCGCAGGCCTTTAATCCCAGCACTAGGGAGGCAGAGGCAGGTGGATTTCTGAGTTCCAGGACAGCCAGGGCTACGGAGAAACCCTGTCTCGAAAAACCAAAAAAAAAAAAAAAAAAAGGCTGTAATGGCAATAAGATGGTAAACAATAACGCACTGGCATTTATAAGGAGTTCCACAAACTATATTTGCATATGCATATGTATATGTATATAAGTCCTCAAAGGTCACTTAACAGATGGGAGAAGTGAGCTTCAAAGCAGTGGATGTTCTACTGGCCCAAAGCATCAGGGCTGGCGCTTTGAGTCCGGCCCAGGTCTCTGGTAGGCTGTATGTAGTCCAATGCTTTTCATCTCATCTGCTCCCTCACAAATGCCAGGGCTCAAGAGAAGTGAGCAAACTAACAACAGGAACATAGTACACCATGAAAAGTTCGGCTATGAAACAGTAGACTAGACAGTGGATATCAAAATTGTCAACAGAGCCCTTGGGGAGAGGGCTCCTTTTTAATGAGATGAAATTGGCCAGATGTTCAGAAACAAAACAGGCAATAGATGGCATGAAACAGAATTGAATACAGACTTTAATTTGATGATCAACAGAAATTTGATATGCATGAATCCTCAAATGTCCTCATTTATATCTAGCCCACTCATTCTGTTTTCTTAAGAAATATTGGAAGTTTTCCAACGCAGTCCTTAAAAACAAAAAGGGGGGTTAAACACTATATGGTTTTCCCATTGCAGCGCTCCGTAACACAGAACAGAGACGGGAACTGAAATACTCTGCCTCAAACAAGAAAGACGGATACGCATTTATGTTCCTTTATTGCCATTTAACAAAGAAATCCCAACAGAGCTGAGAGCAGACAGAACTGGGAGCTGAAGCACCACTTAGTTTTTTGAAATTTTACACATGAAAATGAATGAGGACATAGTGTATTTACTATTAACCTTTAGGGTAAGGAAATTCAAAGTCTAAAACCCATTAGTATAACAACAGATCTTCATTAAATAAGGAACTCCCTCCCAGTCAACTGCTAGGCTGCTGAGGTACAAGTCATAAACCAGGTGTTTGTTTAAATAGGAGAAAAAGCTAAAATACACCAGAAATCAGGCAAACAACACAGCCGTTTCCAATCTGGGGGCATCTTATGTGACTGAATAGAAATTCATATCCCACAGGATCCTAACTTGCCAACTTTAACACACTTTCTACTTTCTATTCTTGCGCTGCTATCAATGGGAAGTTCTTCTAACATTTTCAGTAGCTAAGGACAAAAGCCTTCCTTCATTCAAAGGATTTATAGTACGCAGGCTTGCCTCCACCCATTCAATCTGCCGGAAATTTTGAGTTTGCTTTTTCAGTTTTACTTATTGTCACATCTGATTCAGCGACCATGTTCATCCCTTTTACTAACAGCTGTGTCCTGACTGACTCCAACACTGTTGAGCAAATAGTATTCATGTTTGTTGAGTGACTATGATCGATAGCTCCTTACACAGGCTCTATCCCAGGATCTTTGACTTCTTATTGCTCTTAAACTTTAAGAGTCTCCCTTCATGTTTAGGTTAAGTCACCTGCCTGTGGCGGGCAGCCACTTGACACGTGTAAACAACCGCATGTGCAAGGTGTAGTTAGGCTACAACTTGGTTGGCATCAGCTACCCTCTGTATTTCTCAGCAAGAACTACACCGTAAGGCGCCAAGAGGACTCAAGTGAAGCCTATAGCCACATGCTGAGCACTCTCTTTTGTAAACTAATTACTTCGCCACTGAAATAGGCATTCCCAGGAAATAACCGCCACACACAAATTGGGCTTGGGGAAGCTGTGACAGTCACCGAAATGCCCCATGAACCTGTTGTCCTTCTCTCCAGGAGGAGTGGATTCAATTTCTATTTAAAGGGATGCCACTTTCCTTCATGAACAGGGGATTAAAAAAACAAACAAAAAAACAAACCCAAACCTCAGTTGGGAGAGAATCCCTGCTAAAGGTTCTGAGCAATGTATCTGCTTGCAATTGTCAAAATGTTTGCTGAGGAACTGAGGGAAGCCTTGGTCTGGAGCGGGGTCACGGGCATGATTTGGGGGTATCGGCCTTGACGCTCCGGGCCAAGGTGGGGATCCCGTGAGAAGAAGCAAAGGGCACAAGAGTAGCCGGCGTGGCCCGGCCCCGCCCCGAGCCCGAGGGTCCCGGGCCCCTGGCAGCTCCTAACTTTGGCGGCTCGCTCTCCCCGTCGCACGCGTCCACGAGCTTCGGGTAGCCAACTCCCGAGCCCAGCGTGACTCGGGCTCAGTAGGGGGCCGGGCGCACAGCCTGCTAGGGACCCCCGGGCTTCTGGGCTCCGGGGTGCCGCCCCTCCCCCCGGCACACCACCGCCAACGGCGGCCCCGTGGCTCCCGCCCGCGCCCGCCGCCTGGCCCTCGCCACACCCCGTGGCCCGGGGCGGACCCTCGGCTGGCTGGCCCGGCGCTCCGCGGGCGGCGCGCCTCAGGAGAGCCCCCGGCGCGGGCATGCGGCCTAGTCGGGGGGTTACATAACGGGGCCGGGCCCCTTCGGAGCGGCGCCCGGGACCCGCTGGCCCACGCCGGGCGCCGCCGCTCACCTGCCGTAGATACCCTCGGTGATCCGGTTCCGCTTCAGGGGGCGGCGGAGCTTACTGCAGTCGGCGTTCCGCCGCTTCATCCTCCCGCTGGGGGGCCGGTGCCCGAGCCGCGCCGCCGCCGCCTCTCACCTCAGCCGCCGCCGCCCGCCCGCCCCGCGTCGGGCCTGGATTCTACCCCTGCGGCCGGTCACACAGACATGGAGCCAGCACCGGGTGGGGGGGGGGGGCCAGGAGGGGGGCGCCGAGCCTCCTCCGCCTTCGGAAACAAAGAAATGACAATTCCGGGGCCCGCCCGCCCCGCACCAGCCAGCCGCCCGCCCCGCCTCCTTTGCCCCGACGGACGGCCCGCGTAGCCAATCGAAGGCGCCGCCGCGCCGTGCACGGCCAATCCTCGGGCCCGCTGAGGCAACACGGACCCTTAATCCCGCCTCTTTGAAGGACAGAAGGACACACCAATCAGGATAAGGCCTAGACTCGTGGCTGGGCCTATCAGAAAAGAATTAAATAGAGGCTTATAAATAGGCCCTATAAATATAACATCCTATATTATGCCTTGGTGAGAAGGTGCGCTTCGCGGTTATTGGGCTGCGTCTCGCTGTGGGGAGGCCCATGTCGGAGTACACCGTGTGTTGAGGCGACGCAGGCTCCCGCCTGGAGTGTGAGAACCGAACGGCGTGGTGTGCTGCGTGTGGGGACCTTGCGCTGACTTGTGCTTCAGTCGGCCGCGTCCTTATGTAAGAGGGTGTCCCGGGAGCGCCGCCGCGGCCCCTTCTGCGGGCAGTCGAGCATGCAGCCATACCGGCCGCGTCAGCCGGGGTACGAATGACAAAGCAAACCCCACACACATACACACACACACACCCTGCCAGCTTCCCGCGACGTGGTGACAGCGCGCCGGCCAATCAGAGAGGGTGGGGCGGGGCCTGTGTGGGTCCGCCCCTAGCTGCGTCACGGGGGCGGGGCCTCGGGTGCGCGCGACGCCGCGCGGGGCTGGCAGGGGCGTGTGCGGCGGCGCGGCCGGTCTCCACGTCTGCAGGTTTGCGCATGCTAAGGGTTCCCCGGGCGCCTCTCGACCTCGGTGTTATCTGAGGCGGTGCGCTACACTTCGCGTTCACCCTGTTTGCTCCTTCAGCCCACTAACTCTTTCGCTGACAGGTGAGGACAAAACGGCCAAGGAGAAGCGAGATGCTCATCTGGGTAAGGCGTTTGCCGCCAAGTCTGATGACCGAGTTCGAACCCAGGAATCCATGTGGGGAACTGATAGAACGAACTCCTACAAGTTGCCGCCTGACCGCCCACACGCGCACCCACACAAACACAGTTACTAAATAAGTTGTTGGTTTGCAAGCAGGAAAGAAAGCCGGGCATGGTGGCGCACCCCTTTGATCCCAGCGCTGCAGAGGCAGACACATGTGGATGGCTGAGCTCGAGGCCAGCCTGGTCTACAAAGTGAAGACAGCCAGGGCTGTAACTCTACCAACCCTTTCGAAAAACTAAATAAATTAAATAAATAAATAAGACAAAAACAAGACTAGGGAAGTGTAGGAAAGTAGCCATAGGGAGCAAAGCCCTGGTGTGTCCTGACTACTGGCATTTTATTGTACATCTTACACAATTTTCTTGCTTGGCTGATATTATTCCTATAAAATAGAATAGAGCTCATACTAGACATTTGGTTTCATATCTTAGCCTTCATTTTACCTGTTGTTATAACCCTTTATGAGTATTTCTTTAAAAGGTTGCAGACGTCCTAGCAAGTGCAAGTGCATTGCCACTTTATCCCCTCAGTGGCTAGAGTTTCTTGTCATCTAGCACACTTTTCCTCTTTTATAGTTCCAGTAACTAGATGCCATCTTGATTTGCCCTGGGACCACACGCACCTCTCCCGTCCTTCGGTCACCCATCTTAGTCAACACCACTCCAAAGCTTCGAAGTTCCTACAAGTGCCTTCAAAGATCCCCAGTCCCTGGGAGGGAGACCCAATGTTGGTGGTACCCAGAGTTTTAGCATAGGAACTTTCTCCTCTTGCAGGCCACCCAAGCAAGCAATCCTTTTCTCCTCTGGTTTTGGGATTTGTTTGTCTGTTTGTTGAGACAAGGTTTTTTGTGTTGCCTTGGCTGACCTGGAACTCGGTCTGTACACCAAGGTCACAGAGATCCACCTGCCTCTGTCTCCCTAGTACCGGGGTTAAAGATGTGCCACGACCACCCAGCCTTTTTCCCATGTGGGTCCAAGTCGTCTCTGAATAGCCAGCGCTAAGCACCAACCACTGAACGATCTCTCCAGCTCTTGGTTTTGTTTTATCGGGGGTGGGGGAGGGGAGGGGGCAGGGGGTGTATGTGCACGCATGCGCGTGCGTGCATATATATGTGTGTGTGTGTGTGCTTCATTTTTCTTTTTTCTTTTTAATTTTTATTTTTTGATGCTTTATTTACATTTCCAATGTTTCCCCCTTTCTAGGTCTCCTCTTTGGAAACCCCCTATCCGCTCCCCCTCCCAGCCTGTATGAGGGTATTCCACCTCCCACCCAACAGCCCACCCACTCCCATATTCCCACCTTGATGTTCCCCTTTACTGGGGCCTCTAACACCCTTAGGCCCAAGGGCCTCTGCTCTCCCTAATGGCCAACAAGGCCCTCCTCTGCCACATATGTGGTCCGAACCATGGGTCCCTCGATGTGTATTCTTTGGTTGGTGGTCCAGCCTCCAGGAGGACTGGGGGGTGGGGGGCTCAGGCCAGTTGACGCTCTTGCTCCCTCCATGGGGCTGCAGACTCCCTCAGCTCCTTCAGTCCCTTCTCCAACTCCTCCATCTGGGACCTCACGCTCAGTTCAACGGTTACTGTAAAGTGAAACTTGGGTATTCCGGACTTTTGGGCTAATATCCATGATAGGGTTTCTCTGTGTAGCTCTGGCTGTCCTGTAACTTGCTTTATAGACCAGACTGGCCCCGACCTTCTGCCTCCCCTGCGCTCGGGTTAAGGGTGTGTGCCACCATGCTGGCTTCTGTGCTGTTTTTAACCCAGCTACAGTCTGCTCTTCCCTTCTCCCACTTCCAGCATCTCTGACAGTGCATTAAAGTGTCTAGGATGAAGCTCGTCCGTCCACCGTTGGAGATCAAATCTACACCCTGTGGAGATGCAGTTTTGAAAAAATGGCAAGGATTCCTGCTGTTTAAGACCAAGCTTGGCCGGGCAGTGGTGGCACACACCTTTAATCCCAGCACTTGGGAGGCAGAGACAGGCGGATTTCTGAGTTCGAGGCCAGCCTGGTCTACAGAGTGAGTTCCAGAACAGCCAGGGCTACACAGGGAAACTCTGTCTTAAAAAACCAAAAAAAAAAAAAGACCAAGCTTGAAATTCCAGTTTGGCCACTTCCTAGCTTGGGCAAGTGACTGAATTCCTCAGAGCCTCTGATTACACTCAGGTCTGCGTTAAGGATGAAGGATAATGAGCCCTCAGAGCCCAGCATCGTGCTACTGCTGAAACAACTTACTGCTCTTTTCTTTTTCCTCTTTTTTTTTTCCTTACCCAGCCCTTTCTTTTCTTTGCTTTACTTGTTTGTTTTGTTTTGGGGCCCGAAGATTGAAACAAAGGTCTCCTTTTATAGCCCAGACTGACCTTGAACTTGCAACATACCCCCTTGTCTCAGCCTCCAAACTACCAACCAGTATTTTAAGCACAAGCTAACATACTCAGCTCTGTTCTTTGTTTTCTTTTCTTTCCTCTTTGGACACAGGGTCTCACTGTGTAGCCCAGGCTGGCCTATGAACTGCTGAGTTCCTGCCTCAACTTCCCCAGGGCTGGCATTACAGGTGTGTCCCACCACGCCTTGCTCAAGTGCCTGCACTGTGTCCCTCTCTCACCTCTACTCTGAGGTAGTAATACCTGATAGCCAGCACAAGACACTCTGAGCTGCCCAGGTTTGTCTATCATTGAGAACAGAAAGAAACAGAATGTCTGGAGTAGCCAAGACTTCAGCTGCAGACTGGTTCATGAAGGAAGTCCAGGCAGCTGGAGACATTAAAGCATCAAAGAGAACTGATAGTTATTTAGGTCCTGACTCTAGACACTACGGTCACACCCATGCTGAGCATCCTTCCTCCCTAGGACTAGAAGGTTCTGGACTTGGGGGCCCAGAAAGTGCACTTTCTTCTGCTCTGCTTGTCTTTCCTAGGCTCCCACTGTAGATTAGACAGATGAGCAATTCAGAGGGCCAACAACACAAGTACTGCGGACACATCAGTTCCCTGAGCTCACAGTCCAGCCTGCCACCAGGTTCCCAACAAGGGTGCTGTAGGGGTGTCAGGACTGTGCAGGGAGAATTGTGCTCTTGCTAAGAGAAGTAGGAAGGTGTGGCCAAGAGTTACTGTGGAGATCTTAAAACAAGCAGAGAAAGGTTGGAGACTCTCAGAGTGATGGCTGAGAGGCTCAGATGGCCTGGAGGTGTGGGTTTCCATCCTGTAACCTGCCTGGTGAGACTGCCGATACTCTAAAGGGCCGCTCAGTTGCTGCCTTTAGCCATCAGTCTACTAAACAGTAGACCATTAGAATCCCACAGGAATAAATCAGGCTGGGAAAAAAAATAAATAAATAAGGCCGGGGGCAGCCAGAGCAGGGGCCTCAAGGAAGTTTTACAAGCTCACAGACCATGTTATAGGAGACTCTAGGGCTGAGACAATCCTGGGTCCTTGATGGGCAGGACCCCACCTTGACCCAGACTGTGTATATCCTGCACATCTCTGGCTCTCTGTAGGGTTTCTCCTTAGGACTGAATTTTTAGTTGCCCTTTTCTTAAGAATTTGAACCTGTGGAGGGGTGAAGGGGGTCACTGGATAGCTATGTCCCTTTCCTCAATGTGGCCAGATAAATAAAGCTTTTTTTCTGATTTTTTTGCTATTAATGTGTCTGCCTAATTGGCTTATTGAGGATAGGTGTCCCAACCAGCCTGTTGAGCTTACCAGGGCCTGGGCTCTGAACGCCAATGACACCCCTTATTCAGATGACAACTCCGTGTCCTTGAGTCACCTGTCTACTCTGTGCCAGAATCCACTCTGAAGCTGCTTCTAGCCTGGTGTTAGCTCCATTTTAAAGAAGACTGAGGTTCCTGACCATCCTAACTCTGCTAGTAGCCAGAGTTGGTGCCCAGTGTCTGGGATAAGAAGATAAGAATTAGCAGAGCAGTGGTGGCGCACGCCTTTAATCCCAGCACTTGGGAGGCGGAGGCAGAGGCAGAGGCAGGTGGATTTCTGAGTTCGAGGCCAGCCTGGTCTACAGAGTGAGTTCCAGGACAGCCAGGGCTACACAGAGAAACCCTGTCTCGAAAAACCAAAAAAAAAAAAAAAAAAAAAGGAGCAAGTTGACCAGTATTCACCTCTCTCTGCCTCTTGACTGTGGGATGCAATGTGACCGACTGCCTCAAGCTGCCGATGTCATGGCATCTTTGTCATGATGGACCACATCACAGACTGTGGGCCACCCTAAGAAGCTGGCCCTTCTTTCCTCCGTCCCTCCCTTCTTCCCTTCCTTCCTCTCTCCCTTCCTTCCTATCTCCCTTCCTTCTGCCACTTTTATTGGGTATTTTGCTGTTGTCACAGCAACTAGAGAAGTAACCAGTAACAGCTGTCTAAACTCAAAACAAAGGTGCAATGTCAGACAGAAAGTTAGGCCTGTCCTTCCTGACACGTTATGAGGACAAGATGCTGGAACTTGCATTTAGGCTTCAGCGGAGCTCAGAACAGAGCAGGCATGATCCTGTTTCACAAATAAGGAAGAGGCCTTGCCACCTCCCACACAGCGTCTCCCCTGCAGCTTCCACTGGGTAGCACTGGCCCAGCTGCCTTGAGCCCACAGGGTCCCAGCAAAGCTCAGAAGGCTGTCTTACACACGCCTACCCTTCTCCCCAGAGAACCTGTGGAGGCAGGGAGCTCACCATGGCATTCAGAACCAGACAATGTGGCAAGGATGGTGGCTCAAGCCTGTAATCAGAGCATTCGGGAGGTGGGGGCAGGAAGATGAGGAGATTGAAGCCATCCTTGGCTACAGAGAATCTGAGACCAGTCTGGGTTATGTGAGATCCTGTCTGGTGGGAAATGGGAAAGGAACTGAGACTGGAAACAGCCCAGATGTCCCTCAGAGCATATCAGTGGAATGGAGTGCCACGCGTTCACACTGGGAAGTCTGTGGAGTGTGGAGCACGTTTCTCTAGAGTGCTTAGATTCCATTTATTTTTTGAAATTGGGGGTGAGTGAGGGTCAGAGGACAAAGTTGAAGGAATTAGTTCTCTCCTTCTGCCATGTGGGTCCTGGGGTACCAACCTCGGGTTATCAGTCTCAGGGCAAACAACTTAACCCTTGCTGAGCCATCTTGCTGCCCAAGCACTTCCTACTGAAGCTCTACGGGTTATAGACAACGGCGTTGTGAAGGGAGAATTACTCCTGGCACCATAATGTAGGCTAGAGGCTTTACGCACAGAGAAGTGAAGCCACTTAGCTGTCACTTTCACACAGTATATGAAAGAGTAGGGATTCAAACTCATCCCATCTGCCCCTGCGGCCTGGACTCTTAGTCACCATGCTAAAATGCTGTGGAAAAACCTTTCTGCTTAGAAACTGCTTTGACAAACAGGCCTCCAACTGTGTACTGTAGAATTCTGGTTTTCTTGGGGGAGTTGGGTCGAAGTCCAGGTGAATAGGAAGACATTTGAAAGAAGCATACACAAATCACTTGTGTTTTCTTTTTATTTTGGTGTTGGGGTCAAACCTAGGGCCTTGCACATGCTAGGTAAACATGAGACACACCTACGGCCCTCCCCTCCTTTCATCTTCACACCAACTTTATGAGATTGACCCTTTACAAAGATAAAAAACAGAGAGACTTATTGTCTTGCCCAAGGTCACACAGCTAATAAATTCCAGAGTCAGGATTTGAACCCAGAGTGCTTGTCTCCAAAGCTCATAGGTGTTGAATGACCATAGCCAAGGCCTAGAGCAAGCTCACACCCTTGGTGTGGTCAACCTTCCAGAATAAGAATGGAGGCCCTACCTACCTCGTGGTCATTACCTGTGTTAGTGACCTCAACTGTTACCACTCAGGGGGACAACCTGAAGGGAAGAATTGTTATTTTGGCTTTGTGGGTATGTAGGTTTTTATTCCATGGTTATTGGTTCTGCTGATTCTGGGTCTGTGGTGATGGTGAGCCTCACCATACTGGGAGCAAGTAGCAGGATTGTTTACCTCATGGTAGGCAGGAAGCAGAGGGAAAGGAAACACAGGAGAGGTCCATTGCAAGACACAGCCCCCAAGGACATGCCAACACTGACCTGCGATCTCTAAGAGCTCCCACCTCCTCCCTTTCACCACTTCTCTACCCTGCCATTCTAGAGTGAAATTGTCACAGGGCGAATCATTGAGTCTGTACCAGTTCCTTCCCTATTGCTGTGGCAAAACACCAGCAAAGCAACTTACAGAGGAAGGGTGGGTTGCTTTTGCCCAGTTTGGGGTCCCACCTGATAAGGAAAGCATATCATCAGGACATCAGGGTGTTGTCCACATTCACCATCAAGAAACGAAGGAAGGAGGGCTGGAGAGGTGGCTCAGTGGTTAAGAGCAATGACTGCTCTTCCAGAGGTCCTGAGTTCAATTCCCAGCACCCACATGGTGGCTCACAACCATCCCTAACTCCAGTTCTAGGGGATCCAACGCCCTCTTCTTACCTCCTAGGGCACCCGGCACACATGGGGTACATAAACATACATGTAGGCAAAACACATAAATAAATACACCCTGAAGAGAAGGTGTTGTGTTTTATAAAAATAAAGAGAGAGAAGGGATATGTTTGGTGGATGTGTGGGGAGGTGCGGGGAGGGGGCAACTCTGTGGGCCCGTGCTGAGGCATCCCCTCCCCCTGAGGGACCAGCCACAGGACCTATAGGATAGAATAGAGTTTATTCAGGGCAAGGGGAAGGGAGTTAAGAGGGAGAAGAGAGACAGAGAAAGGCAAAGAGAGAGAGTAGAGGAGTAGAGACTGACCACGTGGAGAGAGGGGGGGAGGGGAATGGAAAGAGAGGGGGTAAGGGGCAAGAGGACCGAGCAAGAGCTAGAAAGCAAGAGAGAGAGAAGGGAAGCAGCCCCTTTTATAGTGAGTCAGGCACACCTGGCTGTTGCCAGGCAACTGTGGGGCGGAGCCTAGACGAAATGCTGACAGAAGGAAGATGAATATTGGCACTCATGTCTCTGTCCAGGATCCCAGACTGTGGAATTGTGTCTCCCACATTTAGGCTGGTCTTCCTACCTCCATTCGCCTGATCTACAAACTCTCTCACGGGCACACGAGTCTCATTTCCAAGGTGATTCTAAGTCCCATCAAGTTGACAATAAAGATCGACCATCACAACATCCTAGCCCAGCCAGTCTGAAGTAGTACACACCTTTAATCCTAGCCCTCAGGAGGCAGAGGCAGGTGAATTTCTGTGAGTTTGAGCCCAGCCTGGTCTACAAAGTGACTTCCAGGACAGTCTGAGCTACACAGAGAAACCCTGTCTCAAGGGGGACAAGGGGAGGGTGAGAAGACCCAGTCTCCAGGCATCAGTCATTTCCCACAAGGTCCGTCCATCATCCAACAACCAAGTCCAAGTACATGAGCCTTTTGGGAACATGTCACATGCAAGCAGAACACCAACCATGCTGTGCTATGGGAAGGTGCCCTGTGTTCTCACAGAACCCTGATTTTACAGAAACACATGACCGCGTGTGAAGACTTTGAGATCCCACTTGCTTCCACATTCCTGGGGAAAGCCTGAGCACACTAGAACAGGATACCACAAACGCAGTACATATGCCCGCCCGCCCTTCTAGAAGCTGTACCAGGCATGCTTGAGTGCCTTCAGATGCCCAAAAATCCTGCCAGCAGGGCAGAGCAAGTTACCTTATTTGACTCATAGGGAAATAGAGACAGTGGTTTGGTAACCTGGAAGGCAGAAATGCAAAGTTCACAGCCCGTGTCTGCTGTCAGGTGCGCGGGGTTGAGGCCCGGCCCTGCCATTTATTAGCTGTGCAACTTTGGTAGTGACGTCATCTCTTAGGCAGCTGTTTCTTCATCGGTGAAGCAGAGGCGCGGATGCCTGTACCCAGAGACTCGGAGGGAAGATTAAATAAACATGTAAAGGCAGGCAGTGGTGGCACAGGCCTTTAATCCTGCAAGCAGGAGGCAGAGGCAGACCAATCTTACATTTGAGGCCAGCCTGGTCTACAGACCAAGTTTGGGTTGGTTTTTTTTTTTGGTTTTTCGAGACAGGGTTTCTCTGTGTAGCCCTGGCTGTCCTGGAACTCACTCTGTAGACCAGGCTGGCCTCAAACTCAGAAATCCTCCCGCCCTTACCTCCCAAGTGCTGGGCTTAAAGGCATGCGCCACCACTGCCCGGCTACAGACCAAGTTTTAAGACAGCAGGACTATTCAGAAAAACCCTGTCTCAATTTTAAAAATCAAAAATCAAAAAACAAAAACCAACAAAAACAGGCAGGTTAACTGTGTAACTGAGCAGTTGGATCTGCCTGGCTCTTACCTGCTTCCCCAGCCCAGCTGAACAGCCTGTTTCTCCTCCTCCGAGGTGCCCTCTGTGATTCACGGGGTAAGGCTTATTTCTGTGCCCATCTGTGTGTGGAATACGTTCATATGTACAGGTACATGTGTACATGCCTAGAGGTCAGGGGAGGATGTCCGCCTTTATCTCTCTTTGCATTATTCCCTCCAGACAGGGTCTCTCAATGAACTCGGTACTTCATTGGCTTGGCAGCCAGCAAACCCAGGGATTCTCCTGCCTTCGTCCCCCGAAGCCCTGCTTGGCTTTTTGTGTGGATGGTGGGGATTTGAACTCTGGTCTGAACGCCTGCACAGCAAGTACCCTTACCCACAGAGCCATCTCCCCAACCCACAATGGGATAAATTTTAAAGATAAATTGGCAGAGGCAGGAAGATAATTGTGGGCGGGGTGGGCTGTCTAAGGAAAGAGAGTGAGCTGAACACTAGCCAGCATTCACTGCTCTCTTCTATCTGCAGACACACTTGTGACCAGCTGCTTGAAGCTGCATTGCCTTCCTCGTCATGATGAGCTGGGTGCCAAAATTTCCTCTCTCCCCCAGGTTGCTTTTGGCAGAGAATTTTTTTTTTATTTTTTATTTTTTGGTGTTTTTGAGACAGGGTTTCTCTGTATAGCCCTGGCTATCCTGGAATTCACTCTGTAGACCAGGCTGGCCTCGAACTCAGAAATCCGCCTGCCTCTGCCTCCCAAGTGCTGGGATTAAAAGCGTGCGCCACCACTGCCCGGCGAGAAACCCTGTCTTAAAAACAAAACAAAAACAAAAACAACAGCAGCAACAACAAAAAGAAACAAAGGAAGGAAGGAAGAAAGAAAAGGAAAGGAAAGAAAAAAGAAAAAAAGAAAAAAAAGAAACCAACACCCCTTTCCGGGACCCAAACCTGAGCCTGGATCATGGTCTCCCACAGAACTCCAGTATTAGTTCTAATCCTAGACCCTGCCTTTCTTACAGGGTAGACCACAGGAACAAGTCTAAAGGACGGGTGGATGTCAAGCAAAGAGAATGCTTTCCTTCAAACTGAGCACAGAGCCAGGCATGGTGGTGCTTGCCTGTAATGAGTTCTAAGCCAAGGCTACATAGAGATACCCTAGCTCAGAAAAGACCAATGAAATAAAATGAATAAAACCAAGCCCAGAAGGAACTCCCAACAGGAATCCAGCCAAGTCTGGCTGAATGAACAGCCATACTGAATAAGTGTTGCCTCTTCCTCCTGTGACATTTCTCTGTGCTAGGCCAGCCCTGCAGCCTGAGATAAGACCTTTGGCGGGTGTCTCTCCTATCGATCTGTGGGGACACCAGTGAAGCCTGCAGCTGACAGAACCTGGGCACAGCAACAGACACAAGATGGGCTCTAAGTACCCACGGTCCCTCCGCTGCTGCCTGCCCCTGTGGGCCTTGTTGCTACAGACGACTTTTATTCTCCTCTTCTGGTTTTTCATCTCCCACGACACTGTCCAGGTGGATCACAAGTTCATGGCAAGCTATCAAGGTGAGGGGGGGGGAGGGTCAAACGGTCCAGGGGTAGGGGAGGTCTGCGGGTCCCCAAGGGCACAGACACTCCTTTCTACAGTATTCCCAAGGAGAAGGGTTCCAACCCTTCCACTGGTTACATCGAGACAGTGTGGGCTGGGCTTTAGGGGTGGCCTAGGATTTCTCTCTTCCAAGAGCCCCACACACAGAACAGAGAATCTGCTTGTCTGTGGTCCTGAATTCCCTGTGCAAATGGTCGTTACAATGTTCTACTCCTCTGCCCCCCTGCCCTCTCCTTTGTGGCAACAACTGTCATGCTGGTTGTGTCGTGTTGTGTTGTGAGGTTACTCCTTCCATTTTTAAAAAAAAAAAGTTATTTTTATGATTCTTAGATGTATGTGTCCGTATGGGGGTGCATATAAATGTAGCCCCCCCTAAGTGGCCAGAGGCATTGCATGCCCTGGAAACTGGTGTTACAATAGTGAGCCACCCAGAGTGGGATGCTGGAAAGCAAACACTGGTTCTCTGCAACAAAGAGCTCCTCCCCCTCCCTCCTCCCCCTCCCTCCTCCCCCTCCCCTCCCTCCTTCCCCTCCCTGTCCCCTGCCTGTCTATACTCCATTTTCCCTCTTCCCTGCCTCCTATCCAGGGCTGGAAGCCTGCTTCAGGTTTGACTCCAGAGCCAAAAAAAGAGTGGCTGCCGCCGGGGAGTGTGGAATGATGGTTTATTCTGTGTGGCTGTGAGGAGAACAACCCAAACAAGTGACGTGTCCACAGTGGCTGACAGAATGCTCATGATAAACAGTTGTGCCCCTTGAGGCGTGTCCCCAAGGGGTGTCCCGAGACAGAGCCCCAGTTAGCTGGAAGCAGAGGGGCCCAGCTAGAGGTTCCTGCACGGTTCTAATTCTTTCCTTTGTGTGTGCATGTTTTCCGAGTTCAGGTTTTCCCTGTGCAGCTCCAGCTGTCCTAGAACTCATTCTGTGGACCAGGCAGGCTTTGAACTCAGAGATCCTCTTGCTTCTCTCTCCAGAATGCTGGGATTAAAGGTGTGTGCCCCCACCACCAGGTTCATTCACTTCCTTTACATTCAACCCAAGGTTCATTTTAGCTTTGTTCCTTCCTGTTTCTCCACTAAGTTGAGTATTGCGTGCACGGTGAGGTCTGGACACATGGAGCGTGCAGCTGGTCTTTATTGAGCACTTGCTGTATACGAGGCACTATCCAAACAGCTTCCCATTGGTCCCTCACAACAACCCAACGAGGCAGGCTGCTATGTCCTCCGCTTCTCACTGAGGAACTGGGTGCTCTGGTGTTGTCACTGGCCCAGCGTCATCCAGCAGCACATCAGGCGGACAGTCGGGCACGCTGGTTTTAATTGCACCAACCTACCATGGTGTCTCATGGACCCTGTCACAATTATCCCTTACCAGTAGGTATGCTTGTGGAAACCACCCAGGTCAACTGATGCCTGCAAGCTGACCCCAACTTCTGTATGTCCAAAAAAAACCAAATGAATGAGTATAATTCTTAAAAGTTCTGTAATGCAACAGAAATTTAAAAAAATTAATAAATAAGCCGGGCAGTGGTGGCGCACGCCTTTAATCCCAGCACTTGGGAGGCAGAGGCAGGTGGATTTCTGAGTTCGAGGCCAGCCTGGTCTACAGAGGGAGTTCCAGGACAGCCAGGGCTATACAGGGCAAAACAAAAACAAAACAAAACAAAACAAAAGTTAATAAATAGGACTGGAGAGGTGGCACAGGGGTTAAAAGCCAGAGGGCCCAAGTTCAGTTCCGACCATGTCCGTTTATAACTCCAGCTATAGGGCATCTAATGTCCTCTACTGGTCTTCTTCTAAACCCGTGCACCCCACCCCCACACAAATGATACTAATAATAAATAATTGAATAAATAGAATTGAAAGAACTATCACATAAAAAATGTTCAAAGTAGGACAGAATGGCGCACCCCTTTAATCCCAGCACTCAGGAGGCAGAGGCAGGTGGATCTCTGTGAGTTCAAGGCCAGCCTGGTCTACTGAGAGAGTTCCGGGTCAGCCAGGGCTACACAGAGAAACCCTGTTCGAATGAAATGGAGGGAGGGAAAGAGAGAGACAGAAATAACATGTATAGATAGATAATGACCATCAGCTTTTAGGTAGAAAATGAACCGGAGGTGCCAATGCTTTCTTCCAGCAGCCTCTAAGGATTGCCCCGGGCATCTCCCAAGCTGTGTGCGCCTTGCTCTGCTGACCATGTCTGGGTAGCTTGTAATGGGGCCAAATGGGAAGGGGTGAGCGAGCAGGAGCAAGGAGTCAAATTCAAGATAAAATTGCCTACACTTGGTGAAAAAGAGGGGGTGAGGATGATGGCAGACAGGTGACTGGGCGGGCGCTCTGCCCATCAGTTTCTATGACTCTGATGAGACACCATGCTGGAGGCAACTTAGGAAAGAAAGCATTTGATTGGGCTACGGCTCCAGACGGTTTGAGTCCATGATAGGGGGGAGGAGGGCACAGAGGCAGGAACGGTTGGGAGCTCAAGTCTCAGACCTCAAGCAGGCCAAGAGTGCGCTAGAGATGGCAAAAGACTTTTGAAGTCTCAAAGCTGGAGGCTGTAACACACCTCCCCTAACAAGGCCACATCACCGTGAAGGACCGATGACTCAATCCTAAGAGCATGTAGAGGCTATTCTCACACTCCACCAGTTCTCCCCCCCCCTAAGAGATTTTAATGTTACAGAGAAGGACATACAGCAACACGGTGAGGCTCTGAGGAGAGAGTAGGTCTGTGGATTACCGTGAGAATCTCTTCTCTTACATTTTACAGGAAGGGGAACTTTGTTGGTTTGTTTGTTTTCCCCAGTCTCTCGACTAGGCAGGCTGGCTGTGAACTCAGCCTGCCTCTGCCTCCAGAGTCCTGGGATTAAAGGCTGTGCCACCACTAGCAGGTGACTAATGGGCAGTTATTGTACATGCTTGCATCTATTATCTAATTCTAGGCCAAAGGGAGAAGTGGGAAGGGCTCTGTAAGCCTGGGGCCTGTGTACAGAGCAATACCTGCTCCTCCCCCTCTTTTGGGCAGCACTGGGGTTTGAACGCAGGGCAAGCACTGTACCACTGAGCTGTCCCTTGTCCCATATCACGCCTGTTTTCCCTTCTTCCTAAAGAAGGCAGCTTGCTTCATGACTTGTTTCTGGTATACTCATTGCAAGGTGTTTGGGGCAGCAAACAGAGAAAGAGCCATTATTCACCATCTAAGCCCTTAGCACCGAGTCCATTCAGGCTCCCAAACCACCTCTAGTCATTAGGGCTCAAACTTCTCTTCACCCCAAGCTGTGCAGGTACAATTCTCTGCTGACAATTCGAGCTTCCTCCTGGCCTGCTGGTTAATGAAGCAGATCCACCAGTTCTTAAAGAAACACAAGAACAGTAACCTGATGTGTAAGCCAACAGTATTTTGATCATTCTGGGCTTAAGGTAGAGATGTCTGTGAGATGCTTAAGGGAAGAGAATCTATCGGTCAGCTATAGCTGTGTAACAACCATCCCCAACTTTAGTGGCTTAAAAAAAGCAACCATGTCAAGCCGAGTGATGGTGGGGTGCCCTATGCCTTTAATCCCAGCACTCAGGAGGCAGAGGCAGGTAGTTCTCTGAGTTTGAGATCAGCCTAGTCTACAGAGAGTTCTAGGATAGCTAGGGGAAGGGGGGGGGAGGGAGGGGAGCAACCATGTTATTTACCCACAACCATGATTCTGTGGCTCAGCAAGTAGGTATTGTTCAGTTGGCAGCTTCACTTAGGGTCACCCATCTATCCAAAACCTAGGAGTTTAGCTGGGGCAAGATGACTCCACTGGGCCTCATTTCCCCCACGGCAAGCATTGGTACAAGCTGAGAGCATCGGGCCATCTCAGACTTCACCTGGCATCCGCAGCAAGTGAGAACAGAGTGGAGGGAAGCATTTATACATTGTCTACTGATATCCCATTGTCTAAGGCTAATTACAAGGTCAAACCCAAAACCCACTTGGGAGCAAGCTACACCCAGAGGCATGCTCCGCTGGGGGCCATCTGGAACAGTTTACGGGAAACAGCCCCATCCTATGACTGCCAAACTGGGGAATTATCTCTTGGGACCTTTGCTTAGTAAGCCACCATTGGTCCCTGCTCTCCTCGGGGGCAGGGTTATGGGGAAACAAGAGGGGTTCTCCTGTGTGATGAGTCAGCAGCCCACACCTGGTACCTCTATCTCAGGAAAAGCTCTTTTATCCCCAGACTGCTCCTGTGATGGAGAGATGGGAGGGAGCAGAGACTGTGGGGTGGGGGTGGGGGCCAAGGCTGAAGAGTTCCTCCTCTACGCCTTGTTTCCTTGGACTATCAGGAGGGGCTAGAGTGGGTGGGCAGGCCCCGAAGGGAAAAAGGGAAGAGGTCTGTGTGGACAAATTCAAGGGCTGAGCTACCGTTATCCCAAAGCATCAGCACAGAGAAGGGACCTGTCGGCCAGAGTAACACAGCTAATGCATGACAGGCGTGTGTGCTCCTGTTATAGCCCAGACATTTCAGGAGCCAGTGAGCAGGTGTTGCCACCCATTTTACACATTAGGGAGACTGAGGAAACCGGGCCTTAGCCCTGACATGCAAACTCAGGTCTCACTGTACATGGAGAAAGAGACGAGAGGGTATATGGGGTTCGAATCTCTTTGTCACTAGTCAGCAGATGTGTCACCTGTGCTATTCATAACAGCCTCTGTGCCTCCCTCCATCTGTAAAATCGGAAAGATAACTGGTGATTATCAGGCTGTGAGGTGGAGACGTGGGTCGGGTCATAAGGATGCTGCAGACTGGCTCCATTGCTTTGTGGCTGTGCTCAGAGGTAGTTCTTACCTCCCAGAAGGCAGTGAATTTCCTCCCCCACCCAGTCCTCTCAGCGCCTTATCAAACTCCAAACACCTTGCAGTCCACCAGTTTGTCAGCCCTGGACACGTGGGGGGTGGCTGAGGCTACCGCCCGCCCGCCCGTGTAGATACCCATGCCTCCGGGCAGGACTCAGCCTTGGGGTGGGGGTGGGGAGGGGCGGGAGTGAGCCCTGAGAAGAGTGAGTCTGAGCCTGGAGCCTCCGGAGATGAAATGGGAAAAGACGGGCTTGGGACGTGTGGGTGGGGGAGCAGGGAGAGGTCCCGAGGCCAGATGTTATCACTGAAGAGCCGGTCTGACTGCGCAGGTTCAGAAACAGCGACAGGGCGTCTGGGAACTGTTCCCCTCAGTCTCTTCTTCCAGCCTAAGGCACCCATTCCTGCCTTGGGACCCTGTGAGGCCTAGAGGGAGTGGGGGCGAGGGCGGGGAGGAAAGCCATGAGACCCCATTCCTGGCTGGAATAGGTGGCAGCTGAGCCAGGAACTGCCTTGCCCCACCCCCACCCTCTAATTTCTAACCTTCAGGCTCAACTCTACCCTCCCCTAACCCTTTCTTCAGAATATTCCAAGGCTGTAAGGACAGAGACTATCAAGCCCAATCCTATGATTTCCAGAGAGGGAAACTGAGGCCCAGAAAGGACAAAAGACTTGCCTGAGATCCTTTTGCCTAGTGAGGCACATACCAGAGCTAGAGTCTGCCTACCTGGCAGAGAAACACTCACTCACTGTGCCAGACCAGAGCCAAGGTCAGTACAGGTGTGCTGTGTGGCCCCAAGAAAGCCACCAACTCCCACGCTGCTAGTCCCCCTCCAAACCTGCAGTGGCACTGCATTGATGCCAAGTGGCAGACAGGTTGCTTCAGAGCACTGTGCAACCAAAGGCTGTAACAGTTCCAGGGGAATGGTTTTCGGTTGGCCACAGTTTTCAGTCCCAAATGTACACTGTATCTTCTTCACACACACATTTCAGCCTTGGCTCCTGAGGACTGTGAAGCGTCCTAAGAGGATGCGCAAAGGATGCTGGGTTCCTCGCTCACGGTGTAGTGCTGCCAAGATAGACAGGGGGAAAGGGATCCCACACTGCACCCTTCCACATCAGGGGAGAAGGCAGGGTCTCCTGAATGTCCTTCCTTAAGGCATCAGATCTCAGAGCCATCCTTGATCCTTGGCCACCTCCTGCATTCCAGGAGTGTCATTGCCAACCGATGGTCAGACACTGTGTTCGTTCTCCAATGTGAGTGAGTTTCAGTGGCCTCTGACACCAAAGGAACTTTCCAATAATGAGAGTGTCCACCTTGTGTGCAGAGCCAAGACTGAGACCAGACGATTTCTTCCTGTGGTGATTGGTTGATGAATAGCTCTCTCCACAGGCCAGTTCCTGGTCAGAAACACCTTCACTTCACTGACCCAAATTCCCTCAGAGATTCACTGCACACAGAAGGTGGGAAAATATGTCTCACCAGAAATTCCATTTGTTGGCCTTCGGATGGCTAGGATTTGGGAAAGAAACTGCTAAAAGTTCAGTAAGCAGTTGTCATGTGGCTGAGTCCTCTGGGGCTCTGCCTGTTCACAGAAGGCTGGAGTGGCCAGCACACCATTTACATGGTGGTTATTGATGTGTTTATAAAAATATACAGATACATTTTATGGAGGTATGGGGAGGTAGGTGTGGGGGAAGGGTGTGCAGGCCCAAGCCCAGGCATCCCTTCCCCCAGAGGGACCAGACACCCTCGAAGGTATAGTATAGAAATAGTGCCGGGCAGTGGTGGCGCACACCTTTAATCCCAGCACTTGGGAGGCAGAGGCAGGTGGATTTCTGAGCCAGCCTGGTCTACAGAGTGAGTTCCAGGACAGTCAGGGCTACACAGAGAAACCCTGTCTCGAAAAACCAAAAAAGAAAAAAAAAAAAAAAGAAAGAAAGAAAAAGAAAAAAAAAAGAGGGTAGTAGAGGCAGAGAAAGGCAGAGAGAGGAAGAAGGTAGAGAAATAGAGGAGTGGAGGCCGGCCATGACTACGTGGAGGGGGGGGAGGGAATGGGGAGAGGTAAGAGAAGTAAGAGAGAGGCAACAGGTAAGAGAGAGAGGGGAGGGGCAAGCAGCCCCTTTTATAGTGGGCCAGGCCCACCTGGCTGTTGCCAGGCAACTGTGGGGCGGAGTTTAGACAATGCTAACACTTATCTTAGTAATAACTGATAGGTTATTTCTAGGCCAATGAAATGAACCAATTCAAGCCAGATTAGAATATATTAAAGTCAGGTGAAGCTGCTCTTGGGTGAGATCACTGGCCACAAGGACAGAGGCCAGAGAAGTCACCATGGGGAGAGAGAATAGGGGAGGGGGAAGAAAGAGAAAAAGGGAGTGCGCACAGGTGTTGGGGGGAAGAGAGACAGAGATCAAAAGGGAAGAGCCTCTGGGGGGAAGGGCAGTCCAGCCCCAGGCAAGGAAAGTTCAGGGTTGGGGGCAGGGTATGCCAGGTAGGGACTGAGGGAGGCTGGGGGAACCTGGAGGCCAGGTCTGCTTTGATCTGTAAAACAAACACCTCAGGCCAGTTTCCCCGCCTTGACTCAAAAGCAGGGTTGGTCAGCTAGTCCTAGGTCTGTGAATCAAAAGGAGGAATTGAGCATCCCAAGGAGAAGGGTTTCTTGTTGTTGTTGTTGTTGTTGTTTTGGGGGGGCGCGGGGTGTCTGGGTTTGTCTGTGTATCTCTGGCTGTCCTGGAATTCACTGCGTTGGCATGAATGGCCTTGAATTCAGAGATCTGCCTGCCTCTGCCTTGTAAGTGTTTCGGACAGCACTAGGGGAGTTTTTATTGTAGATCTGAGGAAGAGTATAGCCAGAGGCGTCAGCAAGGATCCAGACTGAACTAGGCAGAACAAGAAAAGAGAGATGAAGAGAATGGGGGGGGGGGGAGCAGACCAAGAGAGCCAAAAGTGAGGCAAGCAAAAGAAATCAAGAGAGTGAGAGAAGAGAGAGAGAGAGAGAGAGAGAGAGAGAGAGAACCAAGCAAACAAGTGGCCAAAATGACAGAAGCTGGGGGAAGGGAAGGGAAGCCCACTAGGCTGGAGTTTAGGATAAGGGGCAGGGATGGGAAGACCAGAGGTGACACCGGTACCACAGGGAGCCTGGTGGCCAGTGTGCTAGTAGGCACCTGGGTTAGTACTT
This sequence comes from Uromys caudimaculatus, assembly GCA_028551405.1. NCBI lineage: Eukaryota > Metazoa > Chordata > Mammalia > Rodentia > Muridae > Uromys > Uromys caudimaculatus. Next base: position 122,607,619 of record CM052702.1, read on the forward strand.
GCCCATGGTTTCCCTGGGACCTGACAGCTTGGATCCCTGAGGGCGGAGGCTGCATCGCTGCACTGAGCATGACTGGAGACTGGCTCTGAGCACTAAGAGGACCAAGGAAGAGATGGGAGTGTTGAGAGCACTCTCTGGGGACGGTCCAATGGAACTGTGGGGACCACCTGACTAGTGAGAGTGATGCCTTGGCCTCCCTCCACTGCACTGGGGTCCAGATGCTACGGCAGAGAACATTCTTTAGAAGAACCTTCAGGGTGGCCATCAGGGAGGGCCTCTCTGTGATCTTTGCAACTGTCCTGGGTGACAAATTATAAGTCAAGGGACAAATGAGCAACATCTGATGTCTCCCAACCTCTTCCTAAGATGCCAAGGACTCAGAGTGATTTGGAGTTAGTTTGGGCAATAATGTGGGTTTTGTTGTTGTTGTTGTTGTTTTGTTTTTTGTTTTTTGGTTTTTTTTTTTTTTAAAGATTTATTTATTATTTTATGTAAGTACACTGTAGCTGCCTTCAGACACACCAGAAGAGGGTGTCAGATCTCATTACAGATGGTTGTGAGCCACCATGTGGTTGCTGGGATTTGAACTCAGGACCTCTGGAAGAACAGTCAGTGCTCTTAACCGCTGAGCCATCTCTCCAGCCCCTGTTGTTGTTTTTTAATGTATGTTTTGCCCACATGTATGTCTGTGCACCATATGCATGCTTAGTGCCTGCTGAGGCTACAAGAGAGCATCAAAGCCACTGGAAATGACGTCACAGGTGGTTGTGAGCCACCACCACATAGGTGCTGGGAACTAAACCTGAGTCCTCTGCATGAGCACGAAGTGCTCTTAACCACTAAGCCACCTCCCCCACTCCCAAATATATTCTAGAATGGCTTTAAATTTCTGATCCTGGGCTGGAGAAATGGCTCAGAGGTTAAGAGCACTGACTCCTCTTCCAGAGGTCCTGAGTTCAAATCCCAGCAACCACATGGTGACTCACAGCCATCTGTAATGGGATCTGATGCCATCTTCTGATGTCTGAAGACAGTGACAGTGTACTCACATACATGAAATAAATAAATAAATCTTTTTTTAAAAAGGAAAGAAAAAAAGCTCATGCCCATTTATTATTTTAAAATATTTCACCTGTCCTGGTGGCACAGACTGGTGGCAGGCAGGAGGCTCAATTTTTTTTTTTCAAGATTCATTTATTTTTTTATATGTGGACACACTGTCGCTGTCCACGCCATAGTGTTTATTTCTCATAATGGTTGACCATTTCCTTTTTTTTTTTTTTTTTTGGTTTTTCAAGACAGGGTTTCTCTGTGTAGCCCTGGATGTCCTGGAACTCACTCTGTAGACCAGGCTGGCCTCGAACTCAGAAATCCGCCTGCCTCTGCCTCCCAAGTGCTGGGATTAAAGGCGTGCACCACCACTGCCCCGCTAGGTTGACCATTTCCTGTTCACTCATACCTGCCGGAAGCAGCTTTCACTCCTCTACCCCCACCTCAGCCCTGCATGCGCCTAGTCATTATCCCATTATTCAGATGAGAAAGTTGAGGCCCAAAGACGAGAGACAATTTGGCCAAGTTCTCTTAAATGATCTCAGATGTCCTTTCTAGTGGCCACTGTGTCTGACTCTCATCCTTTCTCTCTTTGTCCCCACCCACTCCACCCCTCCCCATTCACAGTCCTCCAGGATTTGACCCTTGTGGCAGCCTTGGGCTTTGGCTTCCTGTCCTCATCCTTTCGGAGACACAGCTGGAGCAGTGTGGCCTTCAACCTCTTCATGTTGGCCCTGGGAGTTCAGGGGACAGTCTTGCTGGATCATTTCCTGCACCAGGTCCTCCAATGGAACAAGATCAACAATCTGTCCAGGTAACCGAAAGGAGCTGGGTCAGGTGGGCACTTTGAATGCGGAGGGGGAAAGTTCTAGAAGATCATGACCTCTCAACCCCCCCCCCCCCGGCATACAAAATACGTAGGACATATTACTGTTTCTACAAGATTTTCATTGCTTATACGAAAATCTAATTTAATTGACCCTACTGGGTATGGGTATGCCAGCCCTGCAGTACCCGAGGATCTGGAGACATAGCTCTCTCTGGGTTCTTCCCGTTTTCTTATTAATGACTTGGACTGTCATTATGAGCAATGGACAGAGGTTACTAGGAAAAGTGAGAAAAGGAATAAACAAACACAAACAAAGCAGGAAGCAGAAGTGTCACCCAGAGAGGCACCGTCTTAATGACCAAGAACAGTGGCTGTGTGTTGGTTATGCACGCCTCTAATTCCAGCACTCAAGAGCCCTAGGTAGGAGGACCTCTGTGAGTTCGAGGCCAGCCTGGTCTACAGAGTGAGTTCCAGGACAGCTAGAGCCACACAGAGAAACCCTGTCTCGGAAATAAAATTTTAAAAAATTATTGAATTAGGTTACATTAAAATAATGATAATGGGTGTCTCACACCTGAGAGCAGAGAACATGGTAGTTACTTGATCCTTGAGGCTGGGTACCTCAGCAGCTGGCACAGTCCCACAATAGCTGTCATACAAGGCCAGCGACCTGGTACTTGCTCAGTCCTGGGGGATGGCTGGTCCTTAGTCCTCAGTGGAAGCCTGGAAATGCTGGTTCTGCTGTCAGCAAATGACTTAGCAGAAGCCAGGTGGATCAACTCCACAGTAGAGGGAAGGCATGGTGGGCAGGATGCTAGCAAGCTTCTTTCTGCCTTGTCCCTTCTCATCTGGGTTAATACCAGCAGAAGGTGCCACAATCAGTGGCGGGTCTTCCCACATCAATTAGCAATTAAGAAAACACCCCACAGACATACCCACAGGTCCATCTGATGGAGACAATCCCTCAATGGATGGTCTCCCCTTACAAGATGATCCTCTTGCCTCAGCCTTCTGAGTGTGGAGGTTACAAGCACGCTGTCACCACTGATTTATGTGGTACTGGGGGTCAGACTCAGAGCCTTGTGCATACAGGGCAAACACTGTGTCACCTAAGCCACACCTGGTTTCATATATATATATATATATATATATATATATATATATATATATAGAGAGAGAGAGAGAGAGAGAGAGAGAGAGAGATTTATTTTATTTATATGAGTAACCTGTAGCTGTCTTCAGACACACCAGAAAAGGGTATCAGATCCCAGATGGTTATGAGCCACTGTGTGGTTGCTGGGAATTGAACTCAGGACCTCTGGAAGAGCAATCAGTGCTCTTAACTGCTGAGCCATCTCTCCAGCCCCCATAGGTATATTTTTGATAGTATACTCTGAAAGCTTCTAGAAAACTCTCCCTAGAAAGTCCTGGCAATGATCAACTTCCTTGTTGCATCTGATGTGTGTTCACGAATTCCGCTCTTACTGGAACTCTTCAGGTGTCTCCATCCTACACAGGAAGTCACCCAGGCAGAGTCATCCAGGGTCCTACAGTCCCACAATCCCACAGTCCTGATATTGCTGAGTCAGCCTTTTTATTTTTCCCCCCTCTCTTGCTTTTTTGAGACAGAGTTTTATTTGCTGTGGAGCCCTAGCTGTTCTGGAACTCAACCTGTAGACCAGGCTAGCCTCGAACTCACAGAGATTCACCTGCCTCTGCCTCCCGAGTGATGGGATTAAAAGCGTGAGCCACCACTGCCAGGCTGAATTGCCACTGCTTGCTGTAACCTTCTGCAAGATCTGAAATCCCACGCTGCCCATGATTTCTGTACTGAGCTTGTCAGAGCACTAAGTACTCACTCACCAAGCCTAGCCTGTCTGGTCGTAGTGACCACTGAGTTACCCCACATACTGAGTCACTCCTGGTCCACATAGGACCCTTTCCCCATGTCCTTTTTTTTTTTTTTTTTTTTTTCGAGACAGGGTTTTTCTATGTAGCCCTGGCTGTCCTGGAACTCACTCTATAGACCAGGCTGGCCTCGAACTCAGAAATCCACTTGCCTCTGCCGCCCAAATGCTGGGATTAAAGGCACATACCACCACTGCCTGGCAGGTCATTCTTATTTTACTGGTGGATGCTCAGTGAGGTTAACCAGCTGCTTGGGTGGTGGGCCAGCCGGTACACAGCGCCCTCTCCCGAGCATCTGAGTGGCCACAGCCTGAAAGGAGAATTCAGGCAGTTGTGTCCCTGGGGAAGAGAAAGCCACTTTGAGTCACAGTGACATAGGTAGGGGAGGCTCTAAGACTCCCGAGTACCCCTGTACCGTGGATTTGTGCAAAGAAAACTCAGATCACAGATGCCGCCCTGATGGGGGAGGGCAGGAGAGCCCCACTTTGCTGCAGTAGCCCTCCTGTGGGCGGGGCCTGATGAGAGAATTCTTCCTCATCCTCTCTCTTCCCCTTCCCTTCCTGCTCCCCCCTCTCTTTCTCTTCCCTTCCCGCTCCCCCTACTCTTCCCCCCTCCCCCCAACCCCTCCTTTCTTCCAACCCTACTCCTCTTCCTACTTCCCTCCCCACCCGGCTTCTCAGCATCCAGATAGCTACCATGAGCACCCTGCCTGTGCTGATCTCAGTGGGCGCTGTCCTGGGGAGAGTCAACTTGGTGCAGCTGACGGTGATGGTGCTGATGGAGGCCATGGCCTTTGGTGCCATCAGACTAGCCGACAAGAGGGTCTTCAACGTGAGTACCGGCGGCAATGAGGGGGACTTTGGTGGGGAGGTCGGACACGACCCCAACTGGAGCTGCAAGAGGTTAGGCTCCGCTCAAGGTTAAACACGGTGAGGGCCCAGAGCATCACAAGGGTTCTTTGTTTTTGTTTTTTTAAAGATTTATTTATTTATTTTATGTATCTGAGTGCTCTACCTATATGTACACCTGCCGGCCAGAAGAGGGCATCGGATCCCATTACAGATGGTTGTGAGCCACCATGTGGTTGCTGGGAATTGAACTCAGGACTTTGGAAGAGCAGCCAGTGCTCTTAACCGCTGAGCCAGCACTCCAGCCTCTTCATAAGGTTATTAAGGGATGCACAAGATGAATTCCCAGAATGCACTAGTCAGGATTCTCTAGAGAAAGAACTGATAGAATATATGTCTATATTTCTTTTTTTTTAAAGATTTATTTATTTTATGTATATGAGTACACTATCTTCAGACACACCAGAAGAAGGACATCAGATCCCATTATAGATGGTTGTGAGCCACCATGTGGTTGCTAGGAATTGAACTCAGGACCTCTGGAAGAGCAGCCAGTGCTCTTAACCACTGAGCCATCTCTCCAGCCCTATATTTCTATCTCTATCTATCTATCTACCTGATTTATCAGAGTTACTAACAGGCTGTAGTCTGACTAGTCCCACAAGTGCGATCTAAGAATCCAGTAGTTGTTCAGTCCACGAGGCTGGATGTCTCAGCTGGTCTTCAGTAGACACTGGAATCCTAAAGAAGTAGGTTCTAGCACCCGTGAAGGGCAAGAGCACGCCTTTAATCCCAGCACTTGGGAGGCAGAGGCAGGTGGATTTCTGAGTTCGAGGCTAGCCTGGTCTACAGCATGAGTTCCGGGACAGCCAGGGCTACACAGAGAAACCCTGTCTTGAAAAACCAAAAAAAAAAAAAAAAAAAAAAAAGAAAAATTGCCCATGGGAGTACCCAGTCTCTTGGGTTTCAGTTCATTCCAAATATAGCTGACAACCAAGAATAGCCCTCACACGGGGTCACCCTGGCAGTGGTCCAGTGAGTTATAGGTTAAGTGTCTTTTTATGTCGATGGGGTTTTTGTTGTTGTTGTTGTTGTTGTTGCTTTATTGAGACAGAATCTCACTCTGTAGCCCTGGCCAACCTGGAACTTGCTATGTAGACTAGGCTGGCCTCAAACTCACAGAGATCTACCTGTCCCTGCCTCAAGAGTGCTGGGGTTAAAAGTGTGCACTACCACATCCATCCCTAGTGTCTTCTTTTAAAGCAATCGTGTGTGTGTGTGTGTGTGTGTGTGTGTGTGTGTGTGTGTGTGATTTCAAGGTCAGTATAACCTTCTTACTGGGAGGGACTGCTGTGAGTCTAGGTTTGAAGCCAGCCCATAATGGTGCCAGTCTGATGGCTTTCCCAGTCCCTCTGCCCGCACCCTGACCCCGAGGGATGAGATAACCAGCCTTCTCACCTCATAGATGAGAAAGCAAATGCCCAGAGAGGGAAAGGAACTACCCCAAATCACACAGCATCAGAGCAGCAGGGCCCTGTGGGCACCAGAGTCTCAGCCTCTGTTAAGAGTAAAAGCACTGGAGTTGATGTCAGAGACTGAGGTGCACCCCAGCTCTGTCCCCACCAGAGTCCCCATGATACTGATTAGGATAACTTCTTCTTCTTCTTCTTCTTCTTCTTCTTCTTCTTCTTCTTCTTCTTCTTCTTCTTCTTCTTCTTCTAAAGTCAGCATAAAGCACTTTTATTGCAATAATAAAACTTGAACCGAGTATGTAGTGCAGAGGGCAGGGGACAAAAGCTTTCTCTCACCAAATCACTACACAGGACAGCAGAGGGTGAGAAGCAACGGAAGGAGGAAAAGCCAGGAAGCCGATATCAGCAGAGAGAGCCAAGCACCAAAACCCAGGAGATGCTGAAGCTGTGATGACCAGCATCATTTTTTTAGAGAACACTTAAGGATTTGTCGTGGTGACTGGGCACCCATTGGGTGGTGCGTCTACAAGCAGCACCTTCAATTTAAACTTCCCAAAGAAGGTCTTAAAATTTAGCAAGTGGAGCGTGGATAGTTACAAGATTACAAAAGTCCAGAAAATCCATTAGAAAAACCATAGGATGAGAAACAAAGTAAGCCAGGTCACAAAGAAGGCTTCAGAGGTCCCTGCCGACCCAGGGACAGATACTGTAGTGTCCAACCCAGCAGTGAAGGGCCCTGCTTTAGAAGGCAGTCAGTTTCAGAAGGTGGGAGGACCGTCAGAAGCAAAGGCTCTCCCTCCCTTCCCACTTCAGTTTGGGTAGGGCTTTCAGTTTAACAGGACCTCCCTCACTGGAGAGAAATCCAGCCCTCAACAGCATCTGAAATCTGCTATGGCTTTGCAGCACAGCAGCAGAATGTCTTAATATATAATAGATAAAATTTTCATCCAAAAAAATAAAATAAAAATTCTTGCAAATGTTCCCCTCAACACCAATTCCTATTCTAAAGTTAACCATCGCTTGTGCTGTTAACACTTGACAATTACTTCATTGGAAACTTAGATCTGAAAGACAGAAACTGAGTCTTCACCCCAAAACAAAGGAACTTGAGGGTTTTTTTTGTTTGTTTGTTTGTTTTTGTTTTGTTTTGGTTTGGTTTGGTTTTTTTGGTTTTTCGAGACAGGGTTTCTCTGTGTAGTCTTGGCTGTCCTGGAACTCACTCTGTAGACCAGGCTGGCCTCGAACTCAGAAATCCACCTGTCTCTGCCTCCCAAGTGCTGGGCTTAAAGGCTTGCGCCACCACTGCCCGGCTGGAACTTGAGGTTTATGGCATATAGTTTAGGTCCACACACACACACACACAGAAGGGGGAAGAGGACATGGAGGTGTCCGAAGCAAAGCTGAGTGATGGAACACGTTCAGTCCAGGAGGTGTCTATACAAAGAGTGGTCGGACATCAGGAAAAGCTCCCCATGGATTCACGTGCACCCATCTGGAGGTACCAGATTCCTCCATGGCAGATCCGTGTGCAGAGCTAAGGGAGGAGGCCACTCTATCATTCCAGTTTTAGAAGCTCCACATCAAAAACAAGAGTGCCATGTGGTGGGATGACGCCTGGGTGTCCGGTGGCTCTTTCGGCATAGTCTGAGGAGATTATCAGTTTGGCTCTCTGACCCACACTCATCTGGGCTACCCCTTCTTCCCAGCCTCGATCACCTCCTGCTTGCCTAGTGAAAACTTAAAAGGCTTGTTTCTGTCCCGAGAGGAGTCAGATTTCTTTCCATCTTCAAGCATCCCCGTGTAGTGAACCACGCAGGTCTGGCCGCGCTTCGGGAAGGTGCGCCCGTCTCCAGGCGAGGTGGTCTCCACCTGCACTCCCATGGTGGCGGCGGCGTTGGCAGAGGAGGAGAAGGACTCCGGTGGCACGACCCAGGATAACTTCTTAGTACCTCAGCCTCTTCATTGGCCTCTGGAGGGCAGCACTGCTGCCTTAGTGGTCTGGGGAGTGCATGGATTAATCCACTCTGGGAAAGAGGGAGTTGCTCAAGCATGAGGCTCTGAGTTCAGATTCCCAGCACTCTTGCAGAATCTAGGTGCGGTTGAGGATGTGCTCGTAACCCCAGCACTGTGGGTGGGGGAGACAGACAGACTGCTGTGGTAGGCTGCCTGCCATCTTGGCTCCAGGCTCAGTGAGAGATCCTGTCTCAAGGAAATAAGGTAGAGAGACTGAATAGAACACGTGGTGGTCTGTTTGCCTTCTATGAGCTGGAAGTGCAGGCACTTCCTGGTCCTTAGCTGGTAGACTTGTATCTTTACGCATGAGTGAGGCTCTTAGCATCATCCTCCGATTTGAGAAGAACTTCCCAAGACTACTTGTTATGTACCAGCCCTTCTCAAGATCGTGGGAAAATACAACTGTGGGGAACTTCTGCTGCCGAAGGAAGTTACCAGTAAAAAATGGAATGGGCCAAAGGTGTGTCATGTTAGTGATAAATTCTATAGTGAAAAGTAAACCATAGGGCTGGAGAGATGGCTCAGTGGTTAAGAGCACTGACTGCTCTTCCAGAGGTCCTGAGTTCAATTCCCAGCAACCCCATGGTGGCTCACAATCATCTGTAATGGGATCTGATGCCCTCTTCTGGTATGTCTTCTGACACACAGCTACAGTGTACTCATATAAATAAAATTAATATATCTTTTTTTTTTAAAGAAAAGTAAACCATAGAAAGGTGATGCAGAAATATGAGGGGCAGGTAAGACACCAGATACCAGTTGGGAAGTTCCACCAACCAGTTTTGAGGCCAGCCCTGGGTGAGATTTCTGTCCAGAGGCCCCCGTGTCTCTGCCACACCCTTTATACATCTTGCCTTTGGTTATCCTAGAAAGTAGACTGAGATGCACTTGCTTGTTGCTCACCCCTAAGGGCTGACCACTTCCTCCTCCCTGCCCATTCCCCTCCGCCCAGGGAGCGAGCATTTCAAGCTGTTGTCCTGAGAGCCAGCCGGCTGGAGGTGTGAGGAGTTGGAAGCTGGCAGAGTGGAGATGTGGCGGGAAGAGGGGTGAGGTGAGGCCAGGCAGGAGCAAGAGCAGAACTCACAGGATCTCCCTGCTGGTCACGGAGAGGAGAGGCACTTTGAGGGAAGTGGAAACCACTGGAGGACTCTGAGCAGGCAAGGGGCAGGTTCTACAGATGTTTAGAGAATATTCAACAGGGACAAGGGTGGAGGCAGGAAGTCTTGCTGGAAGGTCATGGCAGAAATCTGGAGTATCACTAAAGGTGACTTTGACAAGGCAGTAGCAGTGAGGAGTGAAGAACCGATCAATTCTGAGTGGTTTTTGGAAGGCTCTGAAAACAGCATTTACTCTAGATCCACTAAGAATGAGGCCCAAGGCTTATTACACTTACTATGTGTGAAGCACGATTAGCGTGAACTCAGAGTCTATCCAGCTGTGGCATGCTGTTACAGGACAGGCCGTGTCACTTGTCACTCCAGGCTTAGCTGCCCACCGGCTCTTCTGAGCCGGAAGCCAGCTGGCTGGACTGGATAAGCTCTGAACTGCATGTCAGGGTTCAAGTCATACCTCCCTCCGGAAGCTCAGGACCGCTCGTCTCAGAGGGGCAGCAACCCTTTTGCGGAGGACTCAGACACTCATCAAGCCATTGTGCTCTGTTGCAGACGGAGGAGCACATCACCATGACGCATGGGCACGTGTTTGGGGCCTATTTTGGGCTGATGGTGGCTTGGTGGCTTTCCAGGTCTCTGCCCAGGAGAGTGCATGAGACAGAAAAGGTTCAAATGGCTACGAGCTCCAGTCTGTTTGCCATGCTGGGTAAGGACCAGAGGGATGGGTAATCCACCTAGACGGCGTCCAGACACACTCCACGAGCCCTGCTGAGAACCTTCCCTTGGCCTCTGACCCTGAATGTCCCTATCCCTTCCATAAAGGCCCTTAGTTTCTAATAATGTTGTTGATAGCTTTGGATTAAGCCTTTCCTTTTAGGAAACCTCTCTCCAATATCTGGCAGAAACTTAGATGTGATGATATACTCCTGGACTACAGTACTCAGGAAGCTGAGGCAGGAGGATTGAGAGTTCAGAGAGGCTCATTCCATTGGACTTTAAATAAGTTTTTATCTAATATTTTTTAAATTGTTTCTTTTCTTTTTTGGTTTTTTCGAGACAGGGTTTCTCTGTGTAGCCCTGGCTGTCCTGGAACTCACTCTGTAGACCAGGCTGGCCTTGAACTCAGAAATCCACCTGCCTCTGCCTCTCAAGTGCTGGGATTAAAGGCGTGCGCCACCACTGCCCGGCTATCTAATATTTTTTGTCTCTAGCAGTAAGGAAGCCTATTGGCAAGTTAACATTGTGAAGAAAAGCAAGAATTGAGAAAAAGAAATGCTGGGGTGGGGGTGGGGGCGGGGGGGAGGAGCTGAAGAGATGGCTCAGTGGTTAGAGCACTGGCCGCTCTTGTAGGAGAACTGGGTTCTGCTTCCTGCGCCCACACGGTGGCTCGCAACCACCTATAACTCCCGTTCCAGATGGTTCTATGTCTTTTTCTGGCCTCACATGCAGGCATCAGGCATGTACACACACACACACACACACACACACACACACACAGAGGCAAAACACTAATGCATGAAAAACACTTTTAAAAGATTATATTTTTAAAAATCTAGGGATTTATAGGGCAGTGAGATGGCTCAATGGGTAAAGATTCTTGCCACCAAAAATGATGACCTGCATTCATCCTTGTGACATACAGCAGGAGGAAGATTTCTTTCATACTTTTTCTTTTTTTTAAAGGAATTATTTATTTTATATATATGAGTACACTGTAGCTGTCTTCAGACACACCAGAAGAGGGCATCGGATCCCATTACAGACGGTTATGAGCCACCATGTGGTTGCTGGGAATTGAACTCAGGACCTCTGGAAGAGCAGCCAGTGCTCTCAACCTCTGGGCCATCTCTCCAGCCCAGGAGAAAGATTTTTGTTTTGAGACAATCTCATATAGTGGCCTAGGCTAGCCTGTAGCTTACTATGTAGCCCAGGCTAGCCTTGAACTCACTGTAATTTTCCTACTTTAATATCCTAAGAACTGAGATAATAAGTATGAGTGACCAGACACCTGCCCTGTATTTTTAAAAACATAGATTTGTGTATGACTGTTTCACTTGCATACACGTATGTGCACCATGTATGTGTGGCTTTTGGATCCCCTAGAACTGGGGTGACAGATGGTTGTGAGTTACCATGTGGGTGCTGGGAGAAAAATCCAGGTCCTCTGCAAGAGCAGCCAAGTGCTCTTAACCACTGAGCCACCTCTAGGCCCCGCACTGCAAGTTAAAAGAAAGCATTTGGCCATCAACGACTAGAGTGAGGCCTGGCGTTTGTAGATTTCAGCTCTCTGGGCCTTAGCTCTGTCTGGAAAATGTGTTGTCTGCTTCCCACCAACCTGGGACTTCAGAGGGGAGAGGTGACTAGTCACCAAACTGGAAAGTGACCGGCTTCACTCGCTAGCTTCAGGCCATTCCTCTGGTACCCTGGAAGACCGCCATTTCAGAGTTGGGGCTTAGTGCTGGCTAATGGCCTCTGCCCTCCAGGTACCCTCTTCTTGTGGATATTCTGGCCAAGTGTCAACTCTGCTCTCCTGGAAGGGACAAAGAAAAAGAACGCTGTGTTCAACACCTACTACGCCCTGGCAGTCAGCACAGTGACAGCCACCTCCATGTCAGCCCTGAGCCACCCAAAAGGGAAGATCAACATGGTGAGAAGGAGGGCTGCCTCTTGGGCATAACGCCTGCATTTATGGCCCTTGCCCAAAGGGCCAGGCTATGGGTGAGGACGCTCCAGTGATAGGCCCTTCTATGCCACCCACAAGCTCTTGTTCTGCAGGTTCACATCCACAACGCAGTGTTGGCGGGGGGCGTGGCTGTGGGTGCCCCGAGTTGCCTGATTGCTTCTCCTTGGATTGCCATGGTGCTGGGCCTCACAGCTGGGTTGATCTCCATCTGGGGAACCAAGTGTCCACAGGTAAGGAACTGAGAAGCTACCCCTCTCTTTGCCTGAAGCCAGTGGTATCTAGGTCACTGGGTGGTTCGTGGGTGCATGCAGCAGGTATGGACACTTTCTTAGGCCAGAGACAAAGCTGGTCATACCCAGAGACATTTCTATCTATCATTTTAATTTTTAAATAAATTAATTTGTAGCTGGGCAGTGATGGTGCACACCTTTAATCCTTCACTTGGGAGGCAGAGGCAGGCAGATCTCTAAGTTTGAGGCCAGCCTGGTCTACAGTGAGAGTTCCAGTACAGCCTGGGCTACACCGAAAAACCCTGTATCACACAAACAAAAAAACCAAACAGTTAAATTATATTTATTTGTTCATTTGTTTATTACTTATTTATTTTAAGTACCAGTAGAAGTCAGAGGATAACTTGTATAAATTTGTTCCACAATATGGATCATGGGATTTGAACTCAGGTCATCAGGTTTGGGAGCAAGCAAGCATCTTTCCCCCTGAGCCATCTCCCAATCTAGGTGTAGGGCTTTTTTTTTTTTTTTTTTTTTTTTTAAAGACTTTATTTATTATGTTTATATGAGTACACTGTAGCTATCTTCAGACACACCAGAAGAGGGCATCGGATCCCATTACAGATGGTTGTGAGCCACCATGTGGTTTTAGGAATTGAACTCAAGACCTCTGGAAGGGTTTTGAAGGCTGAATCTAGATAATGTTTCTATTCAAAGAAGACTTTGCCAACAGTTTGATTTGACCAAAGCTTGCTGCTTTCTTTCTTTCTTTCTTTCTTTCTTTCTTTCTTTCTTTCTTTCTTTCTTTCTTTCTTTCTTTCTTCTTTTTTTTGAGAGAAAGTTTCTTTGTGTAGCCATGGCCATCCTGGCACTCACTCTGTAGACCAGGCTAGCCTCAAACCCACAGAGCCTCTGCCTCCTGAATGCTGGGATTAACTAAAGGTGTATACCACCACAGCCCAGCTCTTTCTTTCTTTTAACAACTTATTTAATCGGTGTGAGGGTGTCAGATACCTTGGAACTGGAGTTACAGACAGTTGTGAACCACCATGTGGGTGCTGGGAATTGAACCTGGGTCCTCTGGAACAGCAGCCAGTGCTCTTTTTTTTTTTTTTTAATTTTTTTTTTTTTAAATTTTAATTTTTTTACTTTTATTTTTTGATACTTTATTTACCAGCCAGTGCTCTTAACCACCGAGCCATCTCTCCTGCCTGTCTGCTTTTCATCTGCAGTGGGAGCAAATGTCTCTTTTCTCTTCTGGCTTCGAAACCCTGAGATGAGAGCGGTTGTCACACAGTAGAAATGGTTCAGCGCACGACAGATGCCACTGGGCTCAGGTCCTGTCTCAGTTATTGTTTTTATCACTGTGATAAAATACCATGACCAAAAGCAACTTGGGGGGAAAGGGGTTCATTTCATCTTACAGTTGGCAGTCTATAGCAGTACCTAATTAATTACTTGACTAGAGCCCGATGGACGGTGATGTGTTCCTTGCTACCCACCCCAGTGTTCTGAGTTCCTGAATGAAAGACACACACATAGCCTTTATAGTGTGATATGTCTAGAACAGCTCAATGGCTGGGCCACTTCCTAACCTTTACATGGCTAATCCACCTCCTTCTGATATCCCCGAGTTATTACTTACTAAATCCAATATTCTATCTTTGCTGCCCTGGACCCAGTCCGGGAGCCATCTTGGGTCACTATCCTCTGGCTCCTACATGGCAGCTATGTTCTCTGTCCTGCATCTTTTCAGGTGTGGCATCTTTCCTCTCCTCCTCCTCCTCTTGGACCCATGCCTGCCCGAGAAAACCCTAAAGTCTCACCTTTGAGTGCCCTGCCCAGCCATTAGCTGCTGACATCTTTATTTACCAGCCAAAACCAATTGGGGACAGGGTCCCTCAATGTCTTATAGGTGGACATATGGATTCCCGTACAAACTATTTTGGCAACCCAAATTACACAAGAATACAAACAGCCACAGAAGAAGTCAGGAATGTGAGGCCGGAACTGGTGTGAAGACTGAGCGCTGCTCACTGGCTTGCTCCCTATGGCTTGTTCAACCTTCGTTCTTATAGAACCCAGGACCACATAGGAGTGGCACCACCCACAGTGAGCCGGGCTCTCTCACATCAATCACCAATCAAGAAAATGCTCCCACAAGCATTTTCTCAGCTGAGGTTCTCTCTCCAAAATGACTCTAGCTTGTGTCAAGTCAACATAAAACTAGTCAGCCCCAGTCCCTCGATGTCCTGGTGCCTCAGTTCTCTTGACTCTTTCACCAGGTTGAGGTGGCTCTGTCACTTTGAAGATGAGTCTTTTGCTTGTTGTTCATTCAGTCAGTCCTTCACCACTCACACTTTCATCCTTGTTCTACCCCAGATAGACACAACACACCAAGAAGCACCAGAAGAGTGCCTAAGCTAGCCTAGGACAGGTCAGAGTAGAAGCCAATACTTCCAGAGGGGAAGTGGCCTTAGCAGAGCAGTAGACAGGAAGTAGGCTTAGCCAGGCAAAGGGGGAAAGGCATTCCATGAGGAGGCAGTGCCTTCAAATGCTCAGTGAGAAGAGTGTGGCCCAGCCAAGAACCGGGTATGATCACAGCAGAATGTTTGGGTTAGCCAGGGCTGTGGTGAGACCAGCACCTCAAGAGGCAGGAAGTGCTGGGACATCTCTTAAAATAACCAGGGGTCTGGATGTTCCCTCTAGAGACAGAGGGGACAGGAAGGAGAGAAGGAACCTGAGGACATTTCCTGTGTCTCCTCAGACCTGCTGAGGGCAGAAGCGGAGGGACTGTGGGACAGACTGCCATGTGGACAGATGCTGTGGTCCTGACATCTCGCCTCCTGTTGTCCTGTGGGTGGCACTTATGGGAGACATTTGACAAGAACCAGAAACATTCTTGGTTGGCATGCTGCTGAGCTGTAGAAACTAGAAGCCGGGGTGTTGCTTAACACGCTACAGGACTGGTTCTCCACATCCCGTCCCAACCTAGAATTATCAGCCTCAAAGATGAATGGCATCCGTGTCAGACCTTCTACGCAGAGTGGGACACGAGCCAGTTAGAACTGGCAACGAACTGTGTTGGCTCTTTTCCTTGGCTCTGTTGCTGAATAGCACCAAGAAGCAACTTAAGGGGGAATTTTTTTTTTTTTAAGAATTATTTATTTTATATATAGGAGTACACTGTAGCTGCCTTCAGAAGAGGGCATTGAATCCCATTACAGATGGTTGTGGTTACTTCTACCAGATGTCTCCTCCTAAAAGATTCTACAATTTCCTAGAACAAGACCATCAGGGGCAGGGGGCAGATATTCAACCCCATAAGTCTTTGGGGGCCACATCACATTCCAACTGTGACAATATCACCTGGGAATTTTCCAGAATAGCAGAATTTCACTCTTCATCCCATAGCCACAGGCACTGAATCCTCTGCGTGTGAGTGCGCATGTGTGCACCTGTGTGTGCACGTCTGCTCATGCCTGTGGATGGAACCCAGGCTCTTGCATCTTGTAGGTACGCATTCTCCCATCGGTCTACATTCTCAGCCTTTCTCAGCATTTGAAAATAAGGATTTCATTTATTTTTATGTGTATGAGTGTCTTACCTGTATGTATGTCTGTCTTAGTCAGGGTTTCTCTTCCTGCACAAACATCATGACCAAGAAGCAAGTTGGGGAGGAAAGGGGTTTATTCAGCTTACACTTCCATGCTGCTGTTCATCACCAAAGGAAGTCAGGGCTGGAACTCACACAGGGCAGGAACCTGGAGGCAGGAGCTGATGCAGACGCCATGGAGGAGTGCTGCTGACTGGCTTGCTTCCCCTGACTTGCTCAGCTTGCTTTTTTATAGAACCCAAGACTATCAGCCCAGGAATGGCACCACCCACAAGGGGCCCTCCCACCCTTGATCCCTAATTGAGAAAATGCCTTACAGCTGAATCTCATGGAGGCATTTCCTCAAGGGAGTCAGACTCCTTTCTCTGTGATAACTCCAGCTTGTGTCAAGTTGACACATAAAACCAGCCAGTACAGTATGTTTGTGCACCACATGTAAGCACACTGAGTCCAGAGAGGGCGCCACCACATGAGTGCTGGGAGATGAAGCTGAAGTTCAGAAGGACCTCCTCTAGAAGGGTCACCTAACTGCTGAGCCATCTCTCCAGGCCCCTCCTCTTCTTGGCATTTTAAATGTTTCCTGGAGAGATGTGAGCATACCTATAAGGCTCTGGGTCCACTCCCTTTGGTGCCCCTGATGTCAAGGACCCCTGGAAGAGTTGGGAGGGGCCGGGCAGTGGTGTCGCACGCCTTTAATCCCAGCACTTGAGAGGCAGAGGCAGGTGGATTTCTGAGTTCGAGGCCAGCCTGGTCTATAGAGTGAGTTCCAGGACAGCCAGGGCTACACAGAGGAACCCTGTCTTGAAAAACCAAAAATAAAAAAAAAAAGAGTTGGGAGGGACTGTGGGTCTTACTTCTAGGTCTACTTACAATGCCATTTTGGTCCCAGGTGTGTTTGAATTACATGCTGCAAAACCCCAGTGGAATCCACTACACCTTCGGCTTGCCGGGTCTGCTCGGAGCGCTTACCCACTACTTCCTTCAGATAAAAACAGAGTCCGAACTCCAGTAGGTTGCTTGGCATCTTCTTTTAACCTTTATCCAACTTGGGAGAAAATGTACCAATTTATTCAGAGAACTTTTGTTTGTTGTTGTTGGTGGTGGTGGTGGGTTTTTTGGTTTTTGTTTTAAGATTTATTTTATTTTTATGAGTACACTGTAGCTGTCTTCAGACTCTCCAGAAGAGGGCATCAGATCCCATTACAGATGGTTGTGAGCCACCATGTGGTTGCTGGGAATTGAACTCAGGACCTCTGGAAGAGCAGTCAGTGCTCTAACCACTGAGCCATCTCAGCCCTTGTTTGTTTTTCAAGACATTGTTTTTCTGTGTAGCCCTGACTGTCCTAGAACTCCTTCTGTAGACAAGACTGGTCTTGAATTTAGAGATCCACCTGCCTCTGCTTCCCAAGCACTGGGATAAAAGGTGTATAACACCACTGCCCGGCGGCAGCTACTGCTGCTGCTGCTGCTGCTCCTCCTCCTCCTTCTCCTCCTCCTTCTCCTCCTCCTCCTCCTCTTCCTTCTCCTCCTCCTTCTTCCTCTTCTTCCTCCTCCTCCCCCTCCCCCTCCCCTTCCTTTTCCTCCTTTTTCTCTTCCTCCTCTTCTTCTTAAAATTTGAACAGGGTCTTACACTGTAGCTCAGATTGACCTGGAACTCACTCATGCCTCAGGTCAGATATAAGTTACCACACCCGGCTTCAGAAATATTTATAACCTCTAACTTGTTTGGAGCTACCAATTCTCCTGTGCATATCTCAAAAAAGGAACAGCTTAGGAGTAGAGCCCAGGTACATAAGTTTGGAGCCCCCACAAATCTAGACAGAGCAGGCCAGAGGCAGGAAGATCTCCATGAGTTCAAAGCCAGCTTGACCTACAGAGTGAGTTCCAGGACAACCAGGGCTACACAGAGAAACCTTGTCTTGAAAAAACAAAAACCAACCAACCCAAAGAAGCAAAAGAGAGTGGCCATGAAGCCATTCCTGTGGGTGGTTGTGAAGGCTTTGGGGGCTGGAGGATTGAGAACTATACCCAGTGTTTCCAAGTTCTTGTAACTGTCATAGAGTTCAGAGAGTAGGCTAAGCAAGGAATGCAGGTTTTATTATAACTGAAGTACACAGGCAAGGGTAATGCCCCAATAGACTCTGAGATCTGCCTTCTCTTTTCTTGTATTCCTACCTGCCTGTGGAGTGGTGGACGGAGAGAGGGGGAAAGGGTGTGGCTCAGCCCGGACAGTGCTTATCATCCTTTAGCGCCGCACAAACTGGGAATCCCCGAACTTGGAAGGTGGAGGCAGGAGGACCAGGAATTCAAAGCTATTCTCTGCCTGGTAGAGGTAGAGTCTACCACATAGCGTGTTCGAGGCCAGCCTGGTCTAAATGAGATGTGAGGCGAAGAGCCAGCCTCGGTCCTGAGTCTGATCCTAGCAGCAGTTGGGCTCCAGCTGATCCACAGAGTCTGGGAATTTTTAATGTACCAAAGAGGACTGTGGGACCTCTCTTCCCGTCCCAGCTACATCTGCAGAGCTCTGTAGGAACCAGGCAGCGAGGTGCCAGCTGGGGGAAGGCCACTTGGTTTCTTTACAGCCCTTCTTGGCAATGTCCCCACTAATGCCATCTGTCATGTTTGTCCCTGATGCCTGCAGCCCGATACCCGAGTGTCTTCTCTGCTTTGTCCATTCTAGGATTATCATCCAGACAGTCACTGACATTGGGGCTCTCAGCTTCGCTGTGGCTATGGGAATGGTGACTGGACTCTTAACAGGTTAGTGCAGTACCAGATTTCAACCACCAGAGGGTGCCCTGGTACACATGTTCAGGCCTGGCCCCTTCCGAACTCACCCTTAGTGGCAGCTCTGCAAAGCAGACTGCTCAAATGATGATTTTTAGAAGTTATTATCGTTTAAATTTTATTTTATGTGTATGGGTGTTTTGCCTGCATGTATGTCTATGAATGACTGCTACCTGTGGAGGCCAGAAGAGGAAGACGGATCTCTGAAACTGGAGCTCCAAACAGTTGTGAGCCACCATGTAGGTGCTGGGAGATGAACCTGAGTCCTCTGGAGAACAAGTACTCTGAACTGTTGAGCCATCCCTTCAGCCCCTCAAATGCTGATTTTAAAAACCAAAAGAATCGGGGCTGGGGAGATGGCTCAGGGGTTAAAGGCACTGATCGCTTTTCCAGAGGTCCTGAGTTCAATTCCCAGCAACCACATGGTGGCTCACAACCACCTGCCATGGGGTCTGATGCACTCTTCTGGTGTGTCTGAAGAGAGAAATGGTGAATACATAAAATAATAATAATCAAAAAAAGCTTTAAAACATTTATAAAATCAAAAGAACCAACATTTAAGAGGAGTGGGGTAAACGGGCGGTGGCGGCGCACGCCTTTCATCCCAGCACCTGGGAGGCAGAAGCAGGCGGATTTCTGAGTTCGAGGCCAGCCTGGTCTACAGAGTGAGTTCCAGGACAGCCAGAGCTACACAGAGAAACCCTGTCTCAAAAAACCAAAAAAAAAAAAAAAAAAAAAAAGAGGAGTGGGGCATTCATTCAGGAGGCAGTAGCAGGCAGATCTCTAGGAGTTCAAGGCCAGCCTGGTCTACAAAGTGAGTTCCAGGCAAGCCAGAACTACACAGTGAGACCCTGCCACCACCACCTCCCCCACTACAAAAGACCCAACATAAAATCCAAGGAGCGCTTAATTTCAGAACTAGAAAGGTCCCAGAGGTCAACTGCTGCCAACCAGGCCAGAGAAGGCAAGGAGTTCCCTGGAGTTCTAAGTGGAGCAAGTGGTGTCCGTGAGCCCAGGGGGAGTGAATGGACCCAGCTTCCCACAGAAGCCCAAGGAAAGCTCCAGGCCGCAAGCCAGCCTTTCCTTCCCCAATGGCCCCCTTAGACCACGTAACTCAACAGATGCACATCCGGGCTCTACCATGAGCTACTTCCTCTGGACAACAGGGGCTGGAACAAGGTCTCCAGCCTCCCAGAGTGGACACTAGTCAGCAAGTGCCCACAAAGCATCCAGCGTAGAGACTCCCTCCTTCCTTCTCTCCTTGCTTTTCTTGTTTTCCTGAGACAGTGCCTCACTTAGTGGGCCAGGCTGGTGGTCTTGAACTCTGTTGGCCTCTGTGGGCAGCAAGGGTGTCGTTCTAGTGCGTGAGATGTATCTCTCATTCCTCTTCCCTCCCTCCCTCCCTCTCTACCCTTCTGAGGTTCACTATGACTGGTAATCCTCCTGCCTCTGCCTCCTGAGTGCTGGGTTGCAGGCATGCGCCATATCCCCCAATTTGCTAGGGCCCTTCTAGTTTGTCTTGGGGAAGGATGTGGGATCTAAGCCCATGGCACACTGCTGGGTGTGGCCTCGTCTGTTCTCTGGAAAAAAATTTGCTTTCATGGTTCCTTACCGAAGTCTATAGAATGAACAAAGCTACCAGAACCCACTGAGCTTTGGTTTATCTGTCTCAAAATTATGGGGAGGGCGGATTTCTGTTGAGATATTGTCATTTACTTAGAACATTTCAGTGATCTCTCATTATTATTATTATTATTATTATTATTATTATTATTATTATTATTTTGGTTTTTTCAAGACATGGTTACTCTATGTATAGCTAGCCCTGGCTGTCCCAAAACTCACTCTGAAGACAAGGCTGGTCTTGAACTTACCCTGTCTCTGCCTCCCAAGTGCCAGAATTAAAGGTGTACACCAGCACCACCCAGGTTCTTTCGGACATCCTGAGGTAACACACATGAGCCCTGCATATTTTAACATTTAATTGTTTGTTTAAGGCTGTCTGCTAAGTGTCAGAGTGTGGAGGTCCCCTCATGCAGCCAAGTACTTTGATGATCAGACCTTCTGGGAGGTAAGGTTTTTAAGCTATTAACATAATAGATTTTAGTGTGTGCTTTCTTGCATGCGTGCGTGCGTGCGTGCGTGTGTGTGTGTGTGTGTGTGTGTGTGTGTGTATGTGCGCGAGCAAGGAAATCAGAGGACACACAGGCGTCTTCTTCAGGTGCCCCAAGCTTAAAGACAAGGAAATGGGTTCCACTGGAGATTAAGTCACTTGGCCAAAATGGCAGAGCCAATCAAGGACACAGGCATACAAATGAGTGTTTAGTTCCAAATGTGTGGTGGGCCTCGGCTGGAGAATTGTCTCCAGACCATATTACCATGCGGCCATCTTACCTATCTCTTATCACTGTAATGTAGGAAAACGGGGGCTGCCAGTGCTCCTTCTGTGTCATAAACACCATACAGAATACACCAAATGGAATGAGCTATTGCTTATGGAAGTAGTTTGTCCCTGCCACTGGAGGTATTCAAATAAATGATCCACGTGAATCCATGACCCATGAAGCTGGGCGTGCTGGCCCATGCCTGGACTCCCAGCAGCAGGGAGGCTAAGGACAGAGGATGGCAGGTTCGGGGCAGCGCTGGGGGTCGGGGAGTGGGTAAGCGTGTTTGTTTCTCTTACAGAAGCTCTGACTTCAGTGTTACCAGTGGTTACTGGTTCCCGAGACCCATGCCCCATAATTTCAGGTCCAAGGGTTTCAGTGTCACTTCTGGCCTCTTCTGACATTGCACCCATGAAGTACACACACGGACAAGCATGCACACTGGAGTATACACACGTGAAAACAAGTGCAGGCTGGAGGGGTGGCCCAGTGCTCAAGAGTACTGGTGTTCTCCAGGGGACTTACCCGCACGGCAGCTCACAACCATCTGTTAACTCCGGTTCTAGGGATTGGATATCCTCTTATGCACGTTCACGGTGCAGACATACACGCAAGCCAAGCCTCCACACACACACTTTTTTTTTTTTTTTTTTTTGGTTTTTCGAGACAGGGTTTCTCTGTCTAGCCCTGGCTGTCCTGGAACTCACTCTGTAGACCAGGCAAGCACCACCACTGCCTGGCCTAATTTAAGATTTTGAAAGTAACAGCCAGGTGTGGTGGTGCTTGCCTGGTCTACAGAGTGAGTTCCAGGACAGCCAGAGCTACACAGAGAAACTGTTGTCTCAAAAAACCAAAAAACCAATCAAGTAAAATACTAAAATAAACATACTTTGCCTTCACAGTTCCCTCACTTGGCTGTCGGATTTTAAACTAAACGGTCTGAGAACGAGGCTGAGCGAGATGCCCTTTCTTTGCGGTCCGTTTGTCTGCATCCTGTGTTACAAGAAACGCTTCCAAGTGGTCAACTAAGTTTAAATTATGTTTGGTTTCATGACAGATACTATCGATACTTTTGGCTGAAGACACCTCATTAAAGTTCTGGTCCAATTCTATGCATGGTTTCCTTCTTCTCACGCATTTAAAGCTGCTGTCCAGGTGGCTAACTCCTGGCTACAGGAAAATTTAAGAGCCCTCACCTCCAGTCGCTGCACACAGGCTTTGGACCCAGCGGTTTTACGAGGTCCTCAGCCTCCCCCAGATTGTGCTGTGGAGAGAGAGTGGGGCTGGTTGGGGGGTGAGGGAGCACACTCTAAGTTCCTAAGAGGAGGACTCACCAGAGACCCCTGCCGAGTTCCACTCTCTGTGATTTGTGAATGTCACGGGGGGATAACGGCAAAGCAGTCCCTTTTGTGTCCTGAAGAGCCAACATCATTCAAACCCACAGACAGCAGGTGTGGAAGATTCTATACGTCTGATGGTCTATGACACTGATCGCGGCTCCCAGAGGGCAACTGGAGAAGGCTGAAGCTTCAAGCTTAGCTTTGAAGAGTTTGTAGTAGTCTGTGAGGTGAGAGCCTGGGGGTGGCACAAGAGCTCCCCCCAGTGGAGGACAGACCATCAGAGTCCCCCACAGCTGGTCATGTAGTGCTAACATACCCTGTGGTCTGCAGAAAATTCAGGTTATCCGTTCAGAGGTGAAAGGAAACACAGAATTCTAGCCATTATCAAATTATCACCTGAGTCAGATGCTCAAGTCCTAGAAATTGTCACCTAAGATACTTACTGTCAAGTCTGTGCCCTTTCCTCTTTCCATTCCTGGCAAATGCGGAGTGAACCATCTATATCTACCAGGACCCTGTGCCACAGCTGGTCACGTGTTCTCGATCATGTGTCCACAGAAGGGATGGGAGGCTGGCGGTGGCCTGGGCTTCTGTGGCATGCTCTCACTTTCTCTTGGAGGCCCTGAAGCACCACTCACACCGAAACGTTTGTCAGTTTCTCTTTTACCTTTCCTTGCGTTTGTTTTTGCTCAGTTGCTTCTGGGCTGGTGTTCTCTGCGCAGCCTCATCTGCTGGCTTCAGGACATTTGTTCCTTCTCAGCAAGGAGCATCCCTGTTGGCTGAGGAGCTGGTGCACAGGTCAGTCATGGGAGTCTGGTGCATCTTGGGGCCTCAGTTCTCCTGGAAATCTTCAACAACCAAAGGGTCTACATCCGAATCCTTCAGTTCTGCAGTACTGTTTTTAAACATGGAAGCAAAAAGTTTGGGCCACCGCCTGTGCCCAGGGTCACAGACTATGTTCAGTTCCACCGTTTGGCCTGGGCACTCCTACCAAGTCCACCATTATACTGTCAGGATGGCACACATCACTCCTGATTCTAAAGTGCCATCTTTCACACACTCACTAGCCCGGGCAGGACAGGTGTTCTTATCGTGAACATGGAGAGCTGTAGCTCTTCACTTGCATGTTTTGAACACCTTTCTGGTCAAGAGAGCCTCACCAGTGGTCCCAGGTTATCTTAGGCCATTTACATGAAAAGAAGATGCAGATTTTCCAGTAGAACCAAATAACCCAAATACAAAGTATAACGAGAAAGAACTCTGACCACCAAATAGTTTTTAATAACAAGAAAATGTTTACACATTATTCAAGGTCTGACATGGAAGAGGCTGTGTTAGTAAACACTTTGGACCCCAGAGAGAATCCTCACCCCAAAGACTCCATATCCAACTCTTTAGACCATGATAGAAGCTGACGAAGTGACTCCCATCAGCGGTTTCCTTTCCTGTGGTAGAAGCTGAGGGGGCTCACGCCACACTGGGCTGTTGCAGTTCACATAGGAGTTTTCAATATTCTAGCATTATACAATTTTAAGCTGAGATCAGAAATAAGTTTAGAAAACAGTATTACAAAAGACTGGGTGAACAGGGAAAAAAACATCCCATGCAGGGCGGCTGTGCTGCAGAAGTGGGGTCTTCACTGCCATAAGTCCTCTGTACGGCCAAACTTGAAAACCAGCCCTCTGTGGACAGAGCAAGAAGCACAACATGACTGCCTGGCTTGGGAAACTTCTAGAATGGTAGGAAGCATGTGACAGAGAAACATACAGCTGCAGAAAAAGCACCCGAGATCTATACACTGTCCTAGACACAGGAATTGTTCATAATGTCCTACTGCTATTTACTGTCACTGTCCCCAGAGCTGGGGACAAGTGGGGGGTGGAACCCAAGGCCTGGGGCATAGGCAGGCTAGCGCTGAGCTGCAACTCCACCCCTATCCACACACCTTATGGGTTGTCTTGGCATGCAAGGCCCATACAGACAAGACGTAGTGTCTGTCCTCAACCTGCTGGCACCCGATAACCGCCGTCACATACGTCAGCTGGAGGAGGGCACACACACCAAACACCAAGGAGATCCAAAACACAAGCTCATTCTCCTTGAATGAGCACAATTTTCTAGTTTTTATGAGATGAGGGTCTTACTGCATAGCCTGAGCTGGCAAGATACCTATGATATAAACCAGGCTACCCTTGACCTTATGGTAATCCATCTGCCTCTGCCTTCCGGAGCTGAGGTTCCAAGCACAAATCACTATGCCTGCTGTCAGTTTCTGATTCGTTTGAAGTGATTCAGACAGAGGCAGGGCGGTGGCTCCACACACAGGTAAAGTGTTTGCTGGGAGACCCGACAATCCGTGGAAAGAGAGAACCAACCGTTAACAGTTGTCCTCTGACTTCCCTGAGCGGCAGCACGTGTGCACATATGCACACTCACAGCCACACACAAATTCAATAATATTAAAAAACGAAAAATAAGGATCAAAGGATGGATATTTGAAATGGGCTTTGCCGGATAAGCAGGAGTTCAAACGAGGGGGGCGGGACACTGGCTTTATGGAAATACAAATTCAAGTCATCAGAGAGGACAGAGCCTCAATCAAGAAAATGCTTCCCCATAAAACTGGGTTACAGGCAAGTCTGTAGGGCATTTTCTTAATTAGTGATTGATTGGGGAGGGCCATCCCTGGGACGGCAAGTCGAATAAGCCATGGGGAGCAAGCCTGAAGCAGCACTCCTCCACGGCCTCTGCATCAGCTCCTGCCTCCAGGTTCCTGCCCTGCTGAGAATGCCTGAGGGGGGAAAGTCCTGTCAGGCTCAGGAGCTCACACTTGTAGTTCTAGCTTCTTAGGAAGCCAAAGGACTGCCTGAGTCCAGGAGTCTGAGTTCAGCCTTTGCTACAGAGAGCAATTCCTTCCTTTAAAGAAAACACACACACACACACAGATGAAAACACAGAGAAGAACACATACATACACACCCAGCAAAACTACACACACAAACATCAAAACCATATATAGAGAGAATAAAACTACACGCATGAGGCTGGAGAGATGGCTCAGCAGTTAAGAGCACTGACTGCTCTTCCAGAAGTCCTGAGTTCAATTCCCAGCAACCACATGGTGGCTCACAACCATCTGTAATGGATCTGATGCCCTCTTCCGATGTGTCTGAAGACAGCAACTGTGTATTCACATACATAAAATAAATAAATCTAAAAAAAAGGAAAAACCACAAAAAACCAAAACTACATACATATAGAACAAAATGATACACAGACACAAAATAAAACCATAAACACACAAAGATCAGCCCCCCCACCAAACAATACAACACACATACAAACACACAGAAATCTATATTCACAGGTATAAGGTATAGTGGTGCACACACAGCTGTGATCAGAATTCAAGACGCTGAAGTGGATGGATCATGAGTTCAAAACTAGTCTAGGTTAAACAGTGACGCTGTCTTCAAATAAAAGTAAAACACACACACAGACACACACAGACACACACACGTACAGTAAAGAATGAAAATCAGAACTTACCCAAAAAAGATGAAGGCATTCTGGAAAAATACAGCTATTCCAGGGTACACTACAGTCTTTTCTGTGAAAACAGTTGTAACACAGAGGTTTAAGACCTCCAAACAGCTAGGTCCAGCCAGACCAGCAGACACCGCTTCCTTGCCTACCCTAACTGACCAATCTGGCATCGGAAATGGAGAAATGAAATGATGTGGTGGCAGACAGCACTGGCTTAGTAAATGACAGCTCCCTCTGAGCAGGTAATGCCACTTCCGGAGGCAATGCCCTGTATATCTGGAGAACAGTGTAGAAGGTGCCAGGGACCCTGAAGAACGGAACTGACAATTGTCTGGCCCTCAGGGAGCAGAGCCGTCTGCTGCTAGAACAACCAGGGGAGAAGACAGAGCAGCCCAGGGAGACATCAGACTCAGAGGTCAGGAAGACCCCAGGAAAGGCAGCCACAGGAGCAATCGAGGGTAAGGGACAAGCAGAACTACAGAGGACAAAGGCCTTGAGGCAGGAGCAGCTGGCAAGGCAGAGGAATAGCTGCAGGGTAAGAGAAGTAAGAGCGAGGAGCTGAGAGGAAGCCCGCCAGGGCCTCGCTAGCAGGTCAGGAATGGGACTGGAGCTTATTGTTGCAAGGGGTCCCACTGAAAGCAAACAGAGGCAGGAAACCTGCTGGGAAGTCCTTTCAGGGGAGCGGGGAAGAGACTGGTGGGCTGAAGGGAGTGACAGCCACGGAGAAGCTAAGAGGTGGCTGTGATGTGGGTAGACACAGGACACACTATGCCCTGGACAAGATGCTCAGGGGAAAGACAGCGCCTTCCTTGACAAGCCTTGGCTGAGGGCAGCAGTGACTGGTCTACACCTCTAGAAGGACACAGTTACCTTAGCTGAGAGGTTGAAGACACTGCAGTCCCAGCTGGAACACTGAGCACAGAGCTGGGGTCTCCTAGTTATATCTCTGCCCCAGGCTATCAGGAGCACTTGCTAACTGACAATTCAGGGCCTGGAGGCTCAGATGACTGTCAGCTTTTTCTCATCCCAAAATAGCCTAAGGCTTTGTCTAGGCCTCTACTATCTCAACTAACAAACATTATCACCTCCAGGTATAGTGGCTCACTCTTTTTTTTTTTTTTTTTTGGTTTTTCGAGACAGGGTTTTTCTGTGTAGCCCTGGCTGTCCTGGAACTCACTCTGTAGACCAGGCTGGCCTCAAACTCAGAAATCCACCTGCCTCTGCCTCCCATGTGCTGGGATTAAAGGCGTGTGCCACCACTGCCCGGCTAGTGGCTCACTCTTTAGTCCCAATATGTGGGAGGCCGAGGCAGGCAGATCTCTGTGAGGTTAGCCTGGTCTACAGACTGAGACCTAGTCTCATGACAACAGTAACAAAACCAACCAACCAACCAACCAAATCAGACTAGGCTAGTCCAGGCTTTGCCAAGCACCAGTGCTATGTTTGTTCTGTGATAGCTATGGTCTATTTTATCTGGAATACTAAATGTTTCCTATTTTTCTAGGCTCCCTCAAGTTGGAATTTCAGGCAGGGACACAAGGCCTTTGCCAGCTCTGGCCTTAAATTAGTTTTATACAGTACATGTGATTGTTAACTACTTCTCTGTAAAAACAGGTAACACTGTATTATCAAGGAGGCATAACTGAATAAATGTGGAACAAACCAGGGCAACCCTGTGTAACCTCAGCACTCGGGAGGTGCAGAAGGAGAATCCCTAATTCCCAGCCACCCAAGGTTACATGGTAAAAACTTACCCTGGTGGTAAATGTCTATAATCCCAGAATTTGGGGCTCTGAGAGAGGCAAGAAGATTGATGGGCATTTGAGGACAGGGCTACACCAGTGTTTCACCAGAATAAACACAAACCCTCGCCAGGCGGTGGTGGCGCACACCTTAAATCCTGGCACTCGGGAGGCAGAAGCAGGCAAATCTCTCTGAGTTCGAGGCCAGCCTGGTCTACAGAGTGAGCTCCAGAATAGCCAGGGCTACACAGAGAGACCGTGTCTCGAAAAACCAAAACCAAACCAAACCAACCCTCAGTGGGAGGGTGCTGCCCCCAAATGTAGTGGGATCCTTTTTCCCTTTTTCTTTCTTTCTTTTTAGGTTATTAAGACAGGGTCTCTCTATGTGGTCTTGGCTTTCCTTGAACTCACTCTATAGACCTGGCTGTCCTCGACTCAGAGATCCGCCCGCCTCTGCCTCCTCCTAAGTGCTGAGATTAAAGGTGTATACCACCACCACAGGCTCAGCATCTTAATTAAAAAGAAAAAAAAATCTGGGATGTCACGAGCTCTGCACATATGCTGCTACAGTCTTGATTGACAACTTGTCTGCAGAGTAACCAAGCACACACACCCTGGATGACAGATCACCAGTGCTCTGACCTAACCATTGAGCTAATTCAATGGTGGACTCAAACTGAGACCAATGGGAGGGGCAGGACTGGGTGAGCAGCCCTCCCTGGAGGTGGGGTGGGGCTGCTGGGGACAAGCTCTGATGGGCCTATCTTGGCTCTGCCTCATTCCTACTGGTCTTCTCTGTTCCCTAGCTGCCAGGAGGTGAGCACCTCTGAACCATCCCTCCTTTCTGCTTCCCTCAACACCAGAGATGTGGGGCCGCCGCCCCTGAACTATAAGCTCTGGGCTGAGCCAAGACAAATCCTCTCTTGTTACGGGGCTCCTCCCAGGTCACAGAACCGAAAGTGTGAGTAATGAAGATTCTACTCTAGAGTCAAGAGCAAGGTGCGGAGTCGTCACCCATGTCTTCCAAGCACTACCTACTGATGGGAGAAGTTGTGGGAAATATTTAAAAAGAAGGAAAACGCAACACAAACTTAGCTCAGAAACCATGGTAACTCAATCTCTGGGCACAACAACTAAAACCTAATCTTGTAAGTCTTATCAAAATCTGATTCCTCTGGTGGTGAATCCTTGTGGATCTGCCATGATACCAGGAGACTCTAGCAGCTACATCTTACCTATATGTTGTCCCCGTTCCAAAAGGACCCTCTCTCTCTCCTCCTCCTCTGCCTTTCTTCCCCTCTCTGACCTGGACGAAATCTGTATATAAATCTATCCTAAAATCTATCCTAACTATTCCTTCATTTTAATATTTCCCACAACAGGTGGTGAACCAACGTGTTTGGGCAAGAATCCACTAGAAATTTAAGTTTATTAGCCTGAGAGTTAGAGTGTTATTATTATTATTTTTTTTTTTAGAGAGTAGCTGGATAGTGCTGATGAATCACGTGGACTCAAGAGCGGGAACTGAAACAAAGCAGGCTGGGAGGTCCCCAGCTGTGGGGGATTGCAGGCTGCTCTGGGTCAGGAGAAGAATGAAGTTGCCTTCTTCTTAGGGAAGAGACTGATTGAACTGTGAATTTATAATATTGGGCTTATTGCTTTTAGGAAAGATTTATATACAGATTTTGTTCAAATCACGTGGGGAATTTCACCCACGATTCGGAACTAGGATAGGGAAAATTAGTCCTGATTCCAAGTAGAGAGAGCAGTGATAACCATTGCCCGCTTCCTATAGGCAGATATTAGTGAAAGTTTGAATTGTTTTAAAGATGGTATAAAGATATATTGCTCTAATACGCCTCACAGGACACTCAAATTCTGTCTAACGTGGGCTCCACAGGAATCTTGATTATTATCCTCTTTCGCAAAACAGAAAAGGCCTAACAATAGGCACATACAGTATTTTAGTTTACTTCATTTGTTTTGGATTGTTTTAACTTTCAAAATGGCTGTGATTGTAAGTTTTGTGGTTATATTATTCCTCTGGGAGAGAGGTCAATATAAAGGTTTTTCTGGTTACTGGCTCAAGGATATGCTGATTTGGGGGAAAGGTTTTGTCTTTGTGTTTTTAGAAAAGGTGATTAGCGTCTATACACTTTCCAGAGTTACATGGATCAGATTTGATAGGAGGCGGCCCCCAGAGAACTAGATTCCAGAGAATCAAACAAAAAAGTTATCTTGATGATGCTAAAATTTTGTTTGGAGATTTGTATATTACAGAATACACAGCCTTGATGAGTCTCCTCGTCAGACATGCTGAACTGACCTGCTTGAACTCCTGATGTCTTGGACTTTCAGCTGGATCCAGTCAGGACACAGGCATCAGAGACTAAATCAATCATTGGTGGGACCTTCTTAAGGCCAACCAACTGCCCTATTTTCCTTACCCCTTCCCCTTCCCCTTTAAAAATATCTCAACACCTATATCCAGTTTGAAAAAGTTATGGAGAGTTGTCATCCCAGTTCCCTGGGCTTTAGGGCTGGAGGTGGTTTTTGTTTTTTGTTTTTGAGACAGGGTTTCTCTGTGTAGCCCTGGCTGTCCTGGAACTCACTCTGTAGACCAGGCTGGCCTCGAACTCAGAAATCCACCTGCCTCTGCCTCCCAAGTGCTGGGATTAAAGGTGTGTGCCACCACTGCCCAGTTGGAGGTGCTTATTACAGGCTGTCTTTCTAAGGAATTTAGAAATGGTCATAATTGGAACAGGGAGGAAATAGCTAGAATTGATTGTATAGTCATAATCTCTATTGGTAGGAATCTTTATATTTGTTACTAAGTTGAAGTCATAATCTTTTATTTTGGTACAGAATTTATTTTGATGCAAAAATCAAGGTTTTCTTTCTTTTTTTCTTTTTTCTTTTTTTTGGTTTTTCGAGACAGGGTTTCTCTGTGTAGCCCTGGCTGTCCTGGAACTCACTCTGTAAACCAGGCTGGCCTCGAACTCAGAAATCTGCCTGCCTCTGCCTCCCAAGTGCTGGGATTAAAGGTGTGCGCCACCACTGCCTGGCAAAATCAAGGTTTTCATTGGTATAAATTTCTTCTATTGATACAAATATTTTAAAAGTACAGGGCTTAGACCCAGTCCTTCTATAACTTTTTATAAGCTGCTCTGAGATGATCAAGCCTGTGAGTTAAGGGCCAAATAGCAAATTCATGGCTCTGAGTTTATTGTTAGGGTGTTTTCAAGATTTTAATTAGAAATAGCTGAGAGTAGTTAACGGAGAACAGTCCAGATTACTTTTCATAGATAGTTGGTTTTCAAAAACGTCAGAAACCCGGAGAATAATGTTGTTTATTCACTAGTTGGTGAGACAAGTCTGCTCCTGACAGCTTCCCTTTCTTGGATTCAAAGAAGAAACTGAGCATCAGTGGAGCTGCTCCAGTTGTGGCGAGACAGCCACCAGGCAAGAATCCCCTCCTTTCTCCTGCGACATATTCTGCCCTTGAATGGACACCATTTACAGGTAAGGACAGCTTAGTTCTGCTGAGACAATAGGCTCGTCCTTAATTTTTTGTTTCTCAAAGGTCTGTCAGGTGATCCTGGGCCAGAAGGCTGAAGACGGATGCTCCAACTCCCTGACTTACTGGGGCTGTATAGGTAGGCAGCTGTCTCTACAGCTTGTCTCAGTTCTGGAAGCTGTGTTAGGCTTCCTATATATTTTCAGTTTATGTTGTTCATTCTCAGATTTCTAGCGGGGTTGAAAATTACTTATAGTCTCTTAGCCAACCCAGGCTATTTACTTTGAGAGAACGGATTTGAGAGGATGGTTTTCAGATGGCATACAATCTAAAGCCAGGACATAAGTCAAGGTAGAATCATAGTCTTTTAATTTGGGATAGATGACAATGTTCTATCTAATATACAAAATTGATGGGACTGGGTGTTAGGTCTATCTATACTTTATAAATTACAAAATGGTAATAGTTGTGCTCTATACTTCAAAGGTTTTGTTTTTTATTAAAACAGAAGGGGGGGGGTATTGTAGATTGCCCTGGGGCTGTTTGTATTTTGATGCTAATTCTGCCCTCCTGGGAGGGGCTTCGGACAAGGAGTGAGTTACATACTCATGTGACTTCTTGTGAACCAATCCCCTAATGAATAAAGGAGCCAATCACTGGGTGAGGAGAAGGGACTTCCGGGTCAGAGAGGGGAAGAGAGGAGGAGGAGAGAGAGGTCTTTTTGGAATGGGGACAACATATAGGTAAGATGTAGCTACTAGAGTCTCCTGGTATCATGGTGGATCCGCAAGGATTCACCACCAGAGGAATCAGATTTTGATAAGGCTTACAAAATTAGGTTTTAGTTGTTGCGCCCAGAGATTGAGTTATTATTGTTTCTGAGCTAAGTTTGTGTTGCGTTTTCCTTCACACAGCGGCTCATCTGGGTTCCAGAGAGAAAGGTACAGCGGCAAAGTGTGGGTTTGCCTGATGTGCACCACAGAGGCCATGGGGGCATTGAAGCATGGGGCTGGTGTGGTAATGACCCGCCAGTGGAGACTTAGTGAGCTGGGTGGAGAGATCATGGAACTCTGAGTCAGAGCTCCACGAGATGAAAGCAGGTCGGCCATTGATCGCCAGTGCATGGCTGGCCAGCCTGCCAGGGCTGATAGAACCAGGGCATAGCGCAAGAATATGATATATTCCTTCTTTTTAATATTTCCTACAACAACATGGCAGTAGCTGGCCCATATACACACACACACACAATATATATTGTATTGTGTGTATATAAAATATATATAATGTATATTATATATACTATATACAATATATTACATGTATTACGTATATATTAGCCAGTTTGGATGTAAAGTCCCAGTATTAGATGAAAGTAAAATATATCCTTACCCTTAGCAACATAACCTCCAAAGAGAATCCACATGGATGCAATCAGGGATCCGAAAGCCAACATGAAGCCTACGAAGAGCCAGATGCGAGCACCTGAAAAGATACAATGTTACCATAGCTGCCCCACAGACAGCTATTGATTTCACTGCGCCAGTGAAAGTCAGAGCTGAAATATGTGTTCAAGCCTGTGATCCCAACAATTGGAGGTAGAGGCAGGAAAGTCTGAAGCTCAAGGCTGGCCTGTTACGTAAGACCTTGCCTCAAAATAAAGCAAAAGGGTTGATGAGGACCCGTCAGGTAGAGGCCCTTGCTGCCAAGCCAGATGTCTCAGTTTGAACCCCGGGACCCAAATGGTAACAAGAGAGACCTAACTGCAACAAGCTGTCCTCTAACATGGGCTAACCTCTACACGGGCACCATGGCATGTGTGAGCCCATACTCACAGCCCACATCTCTGCAGATATGGGGGCTGGTTTAGGAGGCATGCCAGTCTGAGCTACACAGTGAGGTGCAGGCCAGCAAATACTACAGAGACCCTGTTTTAAAAAAACAAAAACTACCTATAGCACTCATAAACATGACATATGTACACACAAAAAAATAAACAAATCTAAAAACCAATGGGCTAGGCGAGGTGGCACATGCCTGTGTCCGCACACTTCGAGGGTTGAAGCAGAAGAATCTATTCCAATTCAAAGCCAGCCTTGGCTATGTCTGAAGTTAGCCTGGGCTATCTGGGATCCCATCTCAGATAAAGCCAGTGAGATGGCTTGCTATGCAAACCTGAGGCCAGGAGTGCCATCCCTTCAACTTTCTTAAACAGCTAGCTAGGTGCAGGGCAGGAGAGACGGCTCAGCAGTTAAGAGCACTGACTGCACTTCTGGCCTCTGTGGTCACCCAGGCACACGTGGTGCACAAACACACACAGGCAAAGCACCCACACACATGGTCTAAGATTATAAAATACTTCAACCTTTAATCCCAGCACTTGGGAGGCAGAGGCAGGTGGATTTCTGAGTTCGAGGCCAGCCTGGTCTACAGAGTGAGTTCCAGGACAGCCAGGGCTACACAGAGAAACCCTGTCTCGAAAAACCAAAAAAAAAAAAAAAAAAAGAAAAAGAAAAAGAAAGAAAAGACAGTCATGTCTAGGGTAGTTTACTGTGATAGGATTCTGCTTGGCACACGTTGCCAGCTCCTGCTCTCTGTGGCAGACTGCAGACACTTAAGACGACCTATTATTGCTGAGGTCAGACACTCACACCTGGTGGGTTTTGTGCTCACAGCCAGCTGTGACCTACGCCTTGGAATGTAGCCTTTCCCTGTCCGATGCTGGAACCCAAGAAGTCCAACAAGTACCCTCCCATGGAGAAGTCTCAGCTCGAGGAGGGAAGCTCGGTAGTAAGATGACAACGCCTACTTACCTGTCTGGCCCAGGCAGCCTTCACTGTAGCTGTCACCGCGCACCTGTCCATTCGATACTGCATTAATCCTGCAGGAGGAGGCAAAGCAAGAAATCAGGGGCTCGCCCTCCAAGGAGAAGCTATCTACGGCACCAAATTATTCAACTCAAGAAGCTAGGGCTGCCCAAGTTTAAGGTGAGGCCGCCCGAGTCTTGAGCCATGGGTCCGCATGACTCAAGTCACCTAAGGAAGTCCCTTCAAGTCAGACACACCTTGGAACCACGGTTGTCATGCCGACTGGGAGAAATGGTGTCACCTGACAAGGTGTTAGGAAACTCCTGGACTCACCCTAAACCTACTGGAGCACAATGCCCAGAGTGGAGCTCCAAAGCCTAGTTCTAACAGATCTCTCAGGTGATCTGAATGCTTGTGAAAAGCTAAGTATAGGACCGGAGAGACGGCTTAGGGGTTCAGAGCACTCACTGCACACGCAGAGGAGCCCAGGTCTGAGCCTAACCCACTACCTGTCTATACTGGAGCTCCTGCGCCTCCAAGGGAACCTATAATCACATGCGTACATCCACACACAGAGTTTTAAAAAAAATCAATCTTAAAGTCTTGGTGCACACCTTTAGTCCCAGCACTTGGGAGACTGAGGCAGATGGATTTCTGTGAGTTCGAGGCCAGCCTGGTCTACAGAGTGAGTTTCAGGATAGCCAGGACTCCATAGAGAAACCTGCCTCGAAAAAACAGTAAATGAATAAATACATATAGGCATACTTCTTCTTTTTGTACTGGAAATGCAGAGAAGAGCCCTGCCACACACTCACAAGCCTCCTCCCCCCCAGGCAGGGCTGCTGCTGCGTCACAAGGAGCAAAGCAGAGAGCAAAGATCTGGGGCAAAATAAATGAAAAATATTACACACACACACACAGACACACACACACACACACACTTACTTCATTCAGAACAGTCCATGCTTAATTTATGAATATATCAGCATTCTTAAAGCAGCCCAGTAGCCTAATTATTACAGAATCCCAACAGAATGTTAAGACTGAGTGCTGTGTACCAGCTGAACACCAAAGCGCCCAGACTCTTCCACTAGGCAAGTGGCTAAGTCAGGCCTGCTCTCTGTGTGTGACAGTCCCACTGCACCTTCCTCAGTGACTCACAAGCCCCTCAATTTGCTTAGAAAAGACTTCTACACGTGTAAGCGTGTATGTGGGGTAGGGTGGGGGAGTTAAAATGTGGGGCATCTGGCACCTGGACTAGGGAAAGCCTGAGTCCGTGTGCTAAGATTTATAGTTGTCCACCACCACGCACAGAAACTCACCTTGAATGACTTTTAGAGGAGAAAAAATTATTTTTCTGATATTTTTAACTAAAATCTCTGAATTGTTTCATTTCCCTCAATTATTGTAAAATAGGATATAAATTCAACAAGGTTCCTAAATTACCCAAACCCTGC
Source organism: Uromys caudimaculatus (assembly GCA_028551405.1). Taxonomy (NCBI): domain Eukaryota; kingdom Metazoa; phylum Chordata; class Mammalia; order Rodentia; family Muridae; genus Uromys; species Uromys caudimaculatus. The sequence goes on from CM052702.1 coordinate 122,642,957, forward strand.
ATGTGAGTGGGGTAAATGGTTACCTCCCCCTGGCAAGCAACCTCTGTTTGTGAGCTACCAAGAGAACCGAAAGAATGGCTGGGGAAAAGGAAGTGTTCTGACTTCATCTCAGAACCTTACATAGGTGCACACAGAAGTGAAAATATGCCCAACACTCGAGGCAGGAGGATCACAATGTTTGAGTCCAGCCTGGGCTACATGTGGAGATTCTCAAACCTCAACCGAACTCGCCACACCCTGTAAATGAGGAAGGAAGTATGACAAAGACAGTAAGACAGACAGCCAGGGTCTCCATTTCCAGATGACGTTTCTCAGCACGTGTGGAGCAGAGGGGAAGGCCCATCAGAACACACACTTAGTCTGCGGAGAAGCCACAGCACGGGGCTGGGAATGGAAGGCTTCTGGGGCCGGAGTGAGGAGGTCTGTGGGAGTAAGGATGCATCCTCTCCGTGTAGCCCGTCTTCCAGGCACCTGAAACCTGAAAGCCTCTGTCACACCCAAGGAGTAAGGACAAGGGTACGGCTATGCCAGAGAGCTAGTTTGGTAAGCCCAAGGCCTTGGGTTGTGCCCCAAGCACCACAAGAATAATGAACACACTCACACGCACGCACACACGCACACGTGTGGAAAGAAAACTACCCAGATGGTGACAGCGGGGTGTGGTCGTGATTTGCCTACTTGTACTCATAAGCAGGGAGGTGGGGTGGCTTTTCTCCCGAGTACTAAAAGGGTGTTCTGCCTGCTGACGGCTCTGACGCTCAGGGTAAAGCCCCCTTATCTGGTGTTCAGGAGGCCAGCGGCCCCTCAGCCACTCACCAGGCTGACCCAGGACTGGAATGCTTTCCCCTCAGACTTCTTACACAGGAATGGTGCCAAGCGTTAGCAGAGAAAGGACTGCAGCGTGCCAAAGAAAGGCCTGTGTGGGGGCACACGTGTAAGCCCAGCAACAGGAAGGTGGAGGTGCGAGAATAATCAATCCCAGGCCAGCCTGGTCACACAGTGAGAGGCTGTCTCAAAAACAATAGCTGGTCCCTACAGAAGCAACTAGGGAGACATGCGTGTACAGGACAAGGAAAGTCCTTGGAAGCCATTCAACAGATGAACATGAGGTGATCCGGAATGGGGCTCAAGGGGACAAAAAGTTGAGAATCCATGACAACTTATCAAAGGGGGAGGACTTCAGATAGGAATGCCAGGAACAGTGACAGAATTATCATGGTACAGCTAGAAGGCCAAAACCAAAAGGAAAACTCCAGCCCCACAGTCACAGCTTCAGCAAGCCTTGTGTTCTCCAGGACTGTCCTCACCCCCCCCCTCAGGCTCCTGACCACACCCCCACTCCTGAGCCCCCTCTGGCTCCTGATCCCCCTTCCAGATGACTGTCTCTACCTCCTCCTCAGGCTCCTGACATCCCCCTCCACCCCCCAGCTCCTGACCACCACCACCACCACCACCACCACCACCCCGTTCCCCACCCTGGGCTCCGGAGTGACTGTCTCCTTGTCTGCCTTGTTTTCTGCATCTGTACTTAGTCAGTATACACTGTACCAGAATCTCATTTAGTTACCATCCACCCATTCACCTCCGGCCCGCTCTGGTGTTAGCCACCAATTTTCATACCGTGAGCAGAGGCCGGGCTGTGAGCTTAGTAAGAACCTCGGGTTTTAGAAACCTGTAGGAAAGTACACAGTGTCCAGGACTCATGGGGAACTTTGCTAGGACAGAAGCAAGCAGAACTGAGGAGAGCAGGGCGATGCTGTGGGAACAGGCGGAAGAGAGGGAAAGGGAAAAGCAGAACTGTCGCTCTCCTCCTGACAGTGTCCTTGCTGGCCTTCAACTCACAGCAATCTTCCTGTCTCAGCCTACACAAGGGCTGGGATTTTTGTCTTGTTTCTTTCTTTTTGGACCTTTTTTTTTTTTTTTTTTTTTTTTTTTTTTGGTTTTTCAAAACAGGGTTTCTCTGTGTGGCCCTGGCTGTCCTGGAACTCACTCTGTAGACCAGGCTGGCTTCAAACTCAGAGATAAGCTTGCATCTGCCTCCCAAGTGCTGGGATTAAAGGCGTGCGCCACCACTGCCTGGCCTTTTTTGACTTATTTATAGGCATGTGGTATTTTACCTGCATGCATATACGAGTGTCTGGTGCCGAGGCCGTAAGATCCCCTGGAGCTGGAGTTATAGGAGGCTACGAGCCACCATGAAGAGGTTGAGAACTGAACCCAGGTCTTCCGCCAGAGCAATACACGCTCTTAACCACGGAGTCATCTCTCCAGACCCTTTGTTTAATTTCTTGAGGCCAAGTCCCTTTGCTGGCATGGGACTTCATACGTAAACTAGGCTGGCCTGAAACTTGCAGCCATCTTCCTGTCTCCATTCAAGTGCTGGAATTACAGGTTCCAAGAGTGTCATCGTGCCCAGGGGTCCTTCTTACCGACCAGAATTTTACATTGTGTCTAGGATCACTTTGGTCTGTGACAGTCTAGGTGGGTGGGGTGACGCCATCACTTACATGAGGAAGGCTATGGTCGCTATGACGCCACAGGCGTGGTATGAATGGTTGAACTGCTCCATCTTGGGGTACATTACAGCTGCGTCTATGATGATCCACCATCCTGTGAAAAACTACAGACAGACAGACAAAATAAGTGACGTCAGCAAGACCCAATAGCAACAGCACACGTGTTACCACAGGGTGCTTGAACCAAGGAACCCTTTCAAATGAATTTCTAACCCCCCCCCCCCCGCCCCCAGTCATCCCAGTAGCTTCATACTTGGGATTTGTGAGTGGTTCACCAGCTGATTAAATATTAGGTATCCAGGGCTGGAGAGATGGCTCAGTGGTTCAGAGCACTGACTATTATTCCAAAGGAACCGGGTTCAATTCCCAGCACCTACATACTGACTCACAGCTATCTGTAACTCCAGCCCTATGGGATCTGACACCTTTTGTGGGCACTCGAATGTTCACGGTCATACAGGCAGGCAGAACATCCATGCACATAACAATAAAAGAACGTTTAAAAAAATATGTATTAGGCACCCTAAACCTGCTCCCACTAGTACAGATTTTACAAACCTACAAGTTCTGACACCTCATGGAGAAGGGGAAAGTGGATGGGGGAGGGACTGTTCACACCTGTCAACTGCTGGGCTCACAGGGCTCAAGCGTGACTGCACTGAGTTCAAGGTCAACCTTAAATCCCAGCTGAAGGAGGGAACGCCCTGCCGCAGTTCTCCAATGGGGCTCTAGGCAGCTAATGTGGGGTGTGGTAGCATGGGTCAGGGGAAGAGCAGTTATCCCCCAAAGAATTTTAACTACATCTTGGCGTTAAGAAACAACATGCTGGAGAGATGGCTCAGCAGTTAAGAGCACCGACTGCTCTTCCGAAGGTCATGAGTTCAAATCCCAGCAACCACATGATGGCTCACAACCATCCAAAATGAGATCTGATGCCCTCTTCTGGGGTGTCTGAAGACAGCTATAGTGTACTTACATATAATAAATAAATAAATAAATAAATAAATAAATAAATAAATAAATAAATAATCTAAAAGAAAAAAAGAAAAAAGAAAAAACATGTCTGCAAATCTTATTCCTTTTGATGATCACAGTATGGCCATTTGATGGTTTCGGATATGATTTCTTTTTAACTTACTGAATTTTATTTTATGAGCATCAGTGTGAGGGTGTCAGATCTCCTGGAACTAGAGTTATAGACAGGTGTGAGCTGCCATGTGGGTGCTGGGAACTGAACCTGGGTCCTCTGGAAGAGCAGCACCCTTACCCGCTAAGCCATCTCTCCAGCCCCTCTGATATATAATTCTTAAGTTTAATTTGAATATGAAATTACATATTATCTAACTAAATTTTCTTCTGGTTATTAATTAAAGGAAAATATATAAACTAGAAACATTAAAACTCTAGATTAAAAAACAACACGCCTGAATAGGAATCTACCGATTGGCATTACGGAGAGCTACGGATGCAGCTTGGTGGTTGAGCTGCCTCTGTGTGCAGGCCCTGGCTTCCATTCCAGCATCACACACGCAAGAAGCCATTCACCAAATCCCGACCAGTAGCTTACAAGGATATGAAAAGTGCCCCCTTTCCCACCCTCACTGCTAAGGAGCCCATTATTTTAAACCATCAAATTGTCTTTACTAGGTTATAGACAGATTCACATGGTTATTAATGATGCTTTGATTGGCTAGCACAAGTAGTGGCCTGGGTTTTTCCCCCCCTTTAAAGTATGTTCGAGATTTTTTTTTTTTAATTTATATGAGTATACTGTAGCTGTCTTCAGACACACCATTACAGATGGTTGTGAGCCACCATGTGGTTGCTGGGAATTGAACTCAGAACCTCTGGAAGAGTAGTCAGTGCTCTTAACCACTGAGCCATCTCTCCAACCCGTGTTTGAGATTTAAAAACAAAAAAAAAAATTAATATTCATTTTATGTCATGTGCCTGAATGTTTTGCCCACACGTGTGTCCATGTGTCTATATGTGTATCACATTTATGTCTGGTGTCCATGGAGTTCAGGAGAGGGCATCAGAACGGGGGAACCTGGATCACAGAGGGTTGTGAGCCACCACGTGGGTGCTAGCAACTGAACTTGGGTCCTCTGAGGAGCAACAAGTGTTGCTAACCCCAAGCCATCTCTGCAGCCCTGCATTTAAGATTTTTTTTTTTTTTTTTTTTGGTTTTTTAAGACAGGGTTTCTCTGTGTAGCCCTGGCTGTCCTGGAACTCACTTTGTAGACCAGGCTGGCCTTGAACTCAGAAATCCACCTGCCTCTGCCTGGGATTAAAGGCGTGCACCACCACTGCCCAGCTTGCAAGTAAGATCTTAAACCACAAGGTCAGACAACATGAAGAATGTTCAATACAAAAAGTTTTATGGTGCGAATCCCCTCTGAGCATTGTATTTTACAGCTCAAGGTCACACACCTGTAACCCCAGGACTTGGGAAGTAGAGGCAGGATGATGAAGGCCTCAAGGGCGTCCCTGGCTATATGAGTGAGTTCGAAGCCAACATGACCTACAAGAGACCCATCCAAAGAAAGGAGCCCATGAGCTTCCAAATACTTCTCCCCACAAGATTAGGGGTAAAATGAACTCTGGATAACCCGAGAAATGGGAAAATCTATCTTGACTGGTTTAAACCTGATTGTCTCTTTAACCCTTTCTTCCTTTTTCCTCTTTTGGAGAAAGGGTCTCACTATTTGCTCTGGTTGTTCTGGAATTCACTGTGTAGACCAGACTGGCTTCAAACTCACAGATCCACCTGCCTCTGCCTCCTGAGTGCTGGGATCAAAGGCGCTTGTCCCACCAGGCTGTCTTGACCCCTTTAAACCTTCTGTGCTCGCCGAGTCAAGGAGGCATAACCCATACAATAAGCAAATGCACACAGAATTTTTCATTATGACAAGTACTAGTACTACTAACAAACCTCACAAGTAAAACGTTACTGAGTAAAATAAGTTTGGTGACAAATTATTTTTCTAAAGGACACATTTGAACGCATCACACAATCTAAGGCGTCCATACAGCCACGCATCAACACAGGCAGGGCCAAGGCGTCACAGGGACTTACTAGAATGCCAGCGGCAATCGAGGCGATTGTGTTCCGCTTCTCCCCCCAGTCCATACACTCTGAGCACCGTGAGCCTTCTAGAAATCCAGACATCTTTTCAGGTCACTAAAACAAAACCAACGCAGTTAAAAAAGGGACTTCAGCTTATTTGCTTCAAAGCCGGCTGTGTTTCTGCAAAACAACAGCTGAATAATAATCTAATACAAGTTTCTGAATAATAACCTAATACAAGTTCCAACGCCCTTTATTCTGGCTCTACTTATTTCTTCAGGATATCTGAGGTTGCTTTGGTGGGGAGTGGGGTACTGGGGATGGAGCGTACCTACTTTTAATTTAAAACATGGTTTTAGCTGGGACTCCTGTGGTGGCTCCTGCCTGTAATCCTAGCACTTGGCAGGCTGAGGCAGGAGGGCTGTGCTCAGTTAGAAGGCTAGTCAGAGCTACACAGTGAGTTTCAGACCAGTAGGTTAAAAGACAAAACAAGGGGCTGGAGAGATGGCTCCACAGTCAAGAGCACTGGCTGCTCTTCCAGAGGTCCTGAGTTCAATTCCTAGCAACCACATGGTGGCTCACAACTATCTAGAAGGGGATTTGATGCCCTCTTTTGACCTGCAAATGTATAGGCAGCAGAGTACTCACACATTAAATAACATTTTTAAAAAGACAAAAATGATAAAAATAAGGAAACAAAATTAGGGCAGTTTTAGTGTATTTATATAATATGAATGGAGGCGATTACCCTAACCTTAACAAAAGTGTACTGATCTCCTCAAAGATGTCACAGTTTATTATTTATTCTAACTGCAAGTCCACTATTAATTTAAGCAGTCCTTTAAGTGAGCGAAAGGGTGCTTAGCCCTCCACAGCTGCTTTCTAAAACTTAAGCAACGTACTAAGGTTCCTAAAGACGCGATAAACTTAGGTTTTAAGTTAAAAACATAGACTTGGAGGAAAATTATTTCCCTTAAGAATTTGCACATTTGCCAGGCAGTGGTGGCGCACACCTTTAATCCCAACAGGCAGGCGGATTTGAGTTCGAGGCCAGCCTGGTCTACAGAGTTAGTTCCGGCTGAACTACGGGCTTCCTTTCTATTTCACTTCTTCTACGTTATTTGTCCCTTCTCCAAGCCCGCCTTTGGGTGTCATTACTATGTAAAGGGAACCCCCATCTTATCTTATTTACCATCTCTAACTCTGCTACTGATGCTGTTTCAACATCCCCCACAAAAAGTGCAGGTCTGAAACTAATTCAGACTTAAAATAACGTGCGGTCAAATTACCACGGCCAGCCGAAATTGTCTTCAATCTCATAAAACCCTCCTCCTTCAAGCTCAACTGTGCAGACCCAGCCGGAGAAACATCAGGCATCTTTATTTCACAGATAATGGGAAAACCTGAACTATACACAACTTGATCACAGTGAGCACTTCACCTCTCACGTGACTCCCCAAGGAACCCGACTTCAGTTTTAGCCGCCTCTAAACAAGCTAAAGGGAAAAGCTGATATACTTTTGTGATGAGTTCGGGTCCTGAAGATACACTCGTTTTATCTAATGATTGGAAAGAAAAGCAACCCACTATGTGCAATTGTTTGTTCACCCAATGGCCCCACCCGAGTCCATTTTTCGTTGCACAATTACTTGACATGTTCAAAGGCAGACCCGCCCTGCAGACTGGAGGAACAGGGCGCGGTCACGCGTGGGCCGACCCGGATGCTCCGCCGTCGGATGAGCGTGCCCAGCTCCGCAGTTCTGGGAAAGAGTCCCCGCCACAGGAAGAGGCCTCGCAAGTCGCGCGATCTCAGCCGCGGCGGCGGCGTCCAGGAGCCACCAACGCGAGTTCGAGCCCGGCCCGGCCCGGCCCGCTGCTCTGCCCTCCCGTCCGCACTCACGTCCAAGTCCGGAGTTGGGAGTCGCGACGCGTTTGGTAGCCTCTGTTTACTCCAGTTCTGCAAGAAAACAAAACAGCCCACAGGCAATCAGACTCCCGGATGTCGATGTGCCGGTCCGCCCCCGAGTCAGTGCGCATGCGGATCGAGAGCGAAGGGCGGATCCCGAGGGTGCAACCTATGGGCCACGCCCACCGCGCCGACAAGTCTTCGGGTGCCGGGACTCCCTTTTCTAGTCCCTTCTTGTCACTGTGAGAAATACTAGGGTTGAGCCTGTCTTCTGGGATGGGATCGAGGAAGGGAGGCAACAGTCCGCCTTTACTATTTGGTTTTGTTGTTGTTATTGTTACACTTTTTTAAAATTTATTTTTGTTGTCATTGTGTAGAGGTCAGACAGGTCAACCTCCAGGAGTCAATTCTTTCTTTCCACCATTTGGGTCCCAGGAATCAAAGTCAGGTTATTTGATTTAGCAGCAAGTACCTGCTTTACCTGCTGAGCCATTTTTCCAGCCCGGTGGTGACTTTAATAAGGCTGGGATTGGCCCCGCTGTAATCTCAGGTCCAGGTGGGTGGTAGGTAGTCAAGAGCCAGTGCCACAGAAGGTGGGTGAGTAGCTCACTGCCTCGCAGAACTAGGCACTAGGGATTATCTCTCCAGCCCCCTGTGTTGTCCTTTGATGCACTAAGTCTATGAAGCTTTAATTTTTTTATATGATGAGCATTTGCCTGCATTTACATCTGTGCACCACTGTGCCTGGCGCTGGCAGAGGCCAGAAGAGGTGCCTGGCACTGGAATTACAGCCATTGTGAGCTACCGTGTGGGTGTTGAGAACTGAACCTGAGTCACTGGAGAAAATGGCCGGTGCTCTGAATCACTGAGCCATCTTTCCAGCCCCATCCATGATCCTTTCTTAGCCCTAGAGATTAAAGGTTTATTGTGACTGGCTAAAGACTGGTTAATGTCTCAAGGCAGGAGAGTCAAGGTCAGGCAGAGCCCCATATAGCCCTGTGTGTGTGTGTGTGTGTGTGTGTGTGTGTGTGTGTGTGTGTGTGTGTGTGTGTGTGTGTGTGTTTGTCGTGTGTGTGTTTGTCGTGTGTGTGTGTGGGGGGCATCTATTTTTTTAATTCTTTTTTTTTTCTTTTATTATTTTTTTTTCTTTAATTCTATCTATGTCCCGGCTTAGGATGTTTCTATTCGGGACCTCCACGTGCCAAGTTGACACTCTACCACTGAGCTGTATCTCCAGGTTCAAAGACAGATCTTTTTTGTTTATTTTTGTTGTTTCCAAACATGGTTTCTCTGTGTACCCTTGGTTTTCCTGGAACTTGTTCTGTGGGCCAGGCTGGCCTTGAACTCAAGAGATCTGCCTGTCTCTGCTTCTCAAGGGCCAGGATTAAAGGCAAGCACCATCACCACCTCCAGACCCAAAAGGCAGATCTTTTTTTTTTTTTTTTTTTTTTCAATCAAAGATCTGATTCTTTGGAAAGTTAGTAAGATTGACAAACCTTAGTCAATCTGATAAAGACATAAATTAATAAAAATCGGAGGTCAAAAGGATGTCATTACTACAGACTTGACTAAATGCAAAGTATCCATATACATAAATAAATATTTTTAAAAAATGTGAGCTGAAATCTGTATATATTATAGCAAGCCTGTACCCCTGCCTCCCGTTAATCAATAAACAAAAACTCCTCATAGCTCTGGCTCTCTTAGTGTCTGCCTTTGTATAGAGAACTGAGACAGTGAGATATGGAAGCTTATTGTAGCAATGCTCTGAATGTTCCTAATTCAGAATAATGTAAGCATTTGAATTCATTATGTAAGACTGACTAACTGCACAGATTAGAATTTAACCGGATATTGTGAATAGCAAAAAACATGGGAGGTGGGTTGTTTGGTGTTTGTTTTGTTTTGGACACGGTCTTGCCATGAAGCCCTGGCTAGCCTGGATCTGACTGGCCATGATGCTAGCAAACATCTTGCCTCTGCTTCCTGAGCTTTAGGATTATAGAAAGAAGTGCAGCCATTAAGCTCAACAAGGAAAACCGATCTTACAGATTTCAAGAGTTTACAGCCGAGCAATGGTGGTGCACGCCTGTAATCCCAGCACTTGGGAGGCAGAGGCAGGTGGATTTCTGAGTTCGAGGCTAGCCTGGTCTACAGAGTGAGTTCCAGGACAGCCAGGGCTACACAGAGAAACCTTGTCTTGAAAAAAAAAAAAAAAAAAAAGAGTTTACAATAGGGTTATTTTTCAGGGTGGAGGGATTAAAAAGAATCCTCTTTGCTTGGATAGCCAGGGTTACAATAGTTGTCATTTGCATCTATCTGAGAAATAAGAAACTTTCTATTATTGTTCACATCTGTGAGCTGCCTGTGTGATAGCTAACTGCCTGCCAAACTGAGACAAAACGAATCAATTTACTTAAGTCAATAATTTGTGGCACACACCTGTCATTTCATCATTTATGAGAGTCTCAAATTCACAGTCTGAGCCCAGGTGTGTAGTGTGACTTTCAAAACACATGACTTATGACCCAGGCCTGGGAAAATAGCTCAATCTGTAAACATAAGGAACTAGGTTTGATTCCTAAGACAAATGTGTTAAAAGGCCGAGTGTGGCGGCACGTCTTGTACGCCCAGAACTGGTTGAGGCAGATCTCTGCGGTTTGAAGTCCAACCCATACAGCCTCAGTGGCACATTCCATGCCAGTGAGAGACCCTGTCTCAGAGATTGTGGGGAGTGTTCTTGATGACACCTGAAGTTGTCTTCTGGTCCTCACTTACGTACACACGCACATAAAAATAATTTACATTTTACATATATAAATACAAGATACATAGACATATAGAATGCTTTCAATTGACCCTTTGGCCAGTAATCCAAAGCTTATGCCCAAAGTTTCATAGAGAAAGTATAGACACGTAAAAGGTTTCCAACGAAGACAACTCGATTTATTTTCTCATTAACAGCACACATTCGTTTTTGAGGCCAGCCTGGTCTACAGAGTGAGCTCCAGGACAGCCAGGGCTACACAGAGAAACCCTGTCTCGAAAAACCAAAAACAACAACAACAACAACAAAAAAAACCCAGTACATATTTGTGCCACAGACCCAATGTTATTGGTGATGGTGACTAAAGTAGCTCTTGCCAGATCCTCTTCACTAACAGCTTCTCGTTTCTCCTTATAAATCATATTACCAAATCTAGATGCCACAGCCCAACCCGGCAGACTAAATCTTTCATAATCTCCTCCATAAATATCTCAGACCAGCCTATCAGCTTGGGTGCTCTCACCTTTGGATGCCATTTCCAGTGCCTCCTCAAAACTTTCACAGTCACTCAATAAACTGCATAATCCAAGAAAGGCGCCCTCCAAGGCTTGTCCCAGTCGCTCTTTATAGTTATCTTTGGAATGGACTGCGAAAATCCTGACTCCGGAGCCAATATTCACTCCCAGCAGTGGGTAAGGATCATCCAGGTTAAAAGGCATCTTTTGGCACCGCTCAGGTTCTGAGGCATTAGTAAAATAACAGCATTCTGCTTGTCCACTGAAACTGACAGAATCTGTATACAGCAAGCCCTTTACAAGGCAGTCAAGTTCATCCAGTTTGTGCAGGTGGAGGGTTCCCATTGTGCGAAAATCTTTCTCAAACTTGTAAGCACCACCTGCTTCCTGTTGCACTCAGCACCGTTTGTAAGGTTGAGAAATTTTTATCTCTCCCTATTTGGATAAAAGTAGGCAGGTCCTGGGTTGGAAATCTGATAAAGTGCAAGTTTCCTCTTCATCCAAAAAGTGTTAAATCCTTCAGTTCAAGATGCACATCCCGGATGCCAGTAGACCCATAGGCTACGTTAGAGGTCAAATACTTCCGAATACTTTTTAAGCTCTCAACTTCCTCTTGTTCTTCCTCTGCTGTGATATCAATAGGTTCAAAATATGAGAGTTTTACTAGCATTCCTCCAATGTCCATGCCGAACCAGGGGAAAGAGGGTTTTTTGGCGTCCTTGATCTTCATGGCGTCGGCCCAAGGCGCGAGGAGTAGCCTGTCTCTACTTCTTTACTGACTGTATTAGTTACTTTGCTGGTTTTTATGATAAAATATCAAAGTAACTTCTAGGAGGTTATTTGGATTATAGTCCTAGAGGGTCCATCATGGGGGCCCCCGATGTGACAGCAAGTGGCAGGCACGGTGACTTGAGCAGGAAGCTAGGGGCTTACATCTTCAATCCCAAGCATGAGGCCGAGCTGGAAAATTTGGAATGGGGCAAGGATTTGTAATCTCAAGCCCTACCTCCAGTCACTTATTTCCTTCAGCAAGGCTGCACCACCTAAGCCTCCCGAAGCAGCGCCACCATCTGGGAACCAAATATCCAAATATCCAAGATGGGGGGGGGGGCATTTCTCATTCTGTTATGCAGACCAATGTAATTGAATGGATTTGATCGCTGTGCATGGTCTTCCACGAGATTACCAAAGAAGCTATGATCTGCTGTACCGAGGCCAAACATCCTACAAGCCTGACTGCCAAGCTGGAATGTGGCAGGCCCAGGGGCCACTTCTGGGTTAAATTGCCCTCCTAAATAGCCACTTGGTACCCATCTCTGTTTGACCAGCATTCTTGCGATGAGCAGTTGAGATCCTCTTTGGAATATACAAACACCAGTTCCAGCTCCCCCTGGCCACCCCTGTTGCTGAGGAGGCCTATTAGAACTGCCAACTATCTTCTGTGTGGTTCTGCCATGCATCCACCTGTCTGTTTGTCCATCTGGACCGTGTCCTGCCCTTCACTTCTGCTGCCCTGGTGGCGTCAATAGTCCTGCACCTTGACTTGGGAGCTCCGCCCCACCCTGAGCCTCAACAGACCTCCCACAGGGTTTCATTATCTTATTCCCACAGAGGCGTTCTCTGCTCCATTATCATCCTTCTGCTTGTCTCTTCTTCAGTGTCTCTCAAACACCCTACACTCAGCTATGACCTCTTTAACCCCCTGTGGGCATTCTGTAACCTACATATAGACATATATAGATTTACTGCATTCTGTGTGTTGTATGACAGAGTTAATGTTAGTAGTTAAGATGGTCATGAAGACCAGGCAGTGGTGGCACATGCCTTTAATTCTGGCACTTGGGAGCTAAAGGCAGGAGGATCTCAGTGAGTTCAAGGCCAGCTTGGTTTATAGAAAAGTCCCAGGACAACCAGGGATACATAAAGAGAAACCCTGAGTCAAAAAAAGAAAAAAAGGGCCGGGTCGTGGTGGCGCACGCCTTTAATCCCAGCACTTGGGAGGCAGAGACAGGCGGATTTCTGAGTTAGAGGCCAGCCTGGTCTACAGAGTGAGTTCCAGGACAGCCAGGGCTACACAGAGAAACCCTGTCTCGAAAAACAAACAAACAAACAAAAAAAAATAGGTAATCTAAAATTTCATTGGTGGTTGCTAGGTCATAGGTGGTCAGTGGTCTGCATTCCTATGTCATGAATGTTTAACCGTGTGATGAACTAGGGCTGCCCAGAGCAGATGGCCCACTCTGAGATACGTTATTCCCTCACTTTTCTGATTATCCCCAGGCTGTTCTTTGGGAGAGGGGTTGTGATCTTGTTCTGGATTTTACGGTAGCTTAGGACTTAGTTTCTCGAACTTATGGTCTATTCCTGAAGCTGGTGCCTTCTGGCCTTTTCTGAAATCAGGCCTGGTTCTTAAATGGAGACGCATGGGGTTTATGTTGCTCTTTCACCTCTATATCCACAGCCTTTGTTTAATTTATGACTATGGGTATTTTGTGTCATGGGGTATCCACCAAAGAAGACAATTTAAGTCAAAGGAAAATCTTTATTAGCTGTCTATTGACTACACTGGGTGTTTGGGATTCCTGGGTACCCTCGAGCCTTTCTCAGGGTGATCTTTTAAGCACAAAAATTTTATATATTCGGGGTTGATATACTTCATTTAACAAGAACAGTTAGCCAGAAGCAGAACAACAGAAGCCAGAAAGCAAGGTTAGCACATTTATAGACTTTCCATGAACTAAGGACTTGGGTAAGTCTTTTTGGTTTTGTTTTGGCATGTAGAATTCTTGTCTAGGTGCTGTTATGGCCTGAACGGCACTTCCATTATGGAGTCAGTTGGGCTAAGATCTGGGGTCTTGTTACATTGTGCCTCCACTCATGTCTGTGCCTACTGTGTGTGTGTGTTGCTGAGTGGTGCTCATCCCTGGGACTGGAGTTCAGATGGGTGTGAGCTGGCCTGTGGGTACTGGGAATCAGGGTTCTTTACTGCTGATGGATTCCTCCAGCTCCTGTAGATTGAGAACTTTTACTATTGGTGTTGGGTATGGAACGTGTTATGAGAGCCTCTGGAGGTCAGAGGACAACTTTTGGGAGTCAGTTCTCTCCTTCCACTGAGGGAGCCATCAAACTCAAGTTGTCAGCAGTGCACCACAAGCCGTCTTTACTGATAGCCATCTTGGTGGCCCCAGTAAGGTTTTTATTTCTTCAGTTTCCCTGTATATTGGGGAAGTGGGAAGGAGGTGTGAACAAGGAGCCCTTATTTCTTTCATCTCCCTCCAAAATACAGAGCTTCTGCCTAATTTCTAAGAACATCAACTCCCCATATTGAAATAGGTATGTCCTTCAATGGTGTTCACTTACCCACAGTTTTGAAGGTCAGATATGCTTTATGACAATGGGTGTTTGGAATTTGTGCTGGAAATTAGTTTAAACTTCCTGTGCTAATCACACTTTTCTTAGGCTGGGGAAATGGTTTACTATTAAGAGCACTTGCTGCATTACCGAGCACGCAGTCTGGGTTCCCAATACCCCCATACTTGGTGGCCCATAATGGCCTGTGACTCCATTTGCAAGCGATCTGATCGGCGGCCTCCTGCACACACACACACACAGAGCTATTAATGATCATTGTTACTCCTCAAAGGTCAAAGGTGGTCCTTGGGATTCCTGTCTGGGCCTCAATTACCTTTATTAGCTCGAACAAGGCGGTTAAAGCAGCCTTACTAAATTAAAACTGTCCAGGGGTACCCCTCCCAAGCTCCAGGGCAGGAGCCAAGAAAGGAAGCCGGGCTGCGGCTGGGGGAGGGGGGGAGGGAAGGACACGGTCGACCGGACGGCATGGGGACTGACTTGTCCTCTGTGTCCTTGATCCAGCCGTTGAGCCCGCTAAACTGTTTGCGACCTCGCCTTTCCCCAGATTTCAAAATCGAAAACAGGAAAGTGAAGGAAGCCAAACCAAACCAAAAAACCAACAAAGAAAAAACAGAGTTGGGCGTGGTGGCGCAGACCCGTAATACCCGACCCTGAGAGGCAGAGACAGAGGGATAGCCGCGAGTTCGAGGCGTGGCAGGGGTACACAGCTAGTTCCCGTCTCGAAAAGAAAAAAAACCAAAATCCAAAACCAGCCGAGGACCCCACAGACAAATAAACAAAAAACCCTGAGAAGTAAACAAATCCTCGAAATACCCGGATGTTGAAGGCGGGGAGGAGGGAGGGGAGTAGGTATGGCTGTTGGTGGAGTGACAGCCTCGACGCGCATGCGTGTTTCGAAGGCGTACCCAGCATTGCGTGGTGATTGGGCGAGAGGAGGACCCGCCCCTTCGCACTGGTGCCTATGCGCATGCTCCGCGCCCCCTTCTAGTACATTTCGACGCTGACGTCGCTGCGGAGTTCAGTTCGCGTCCGGACTTCGGCAGTGGAGGTTGATGTGCTTTCTGGTCGCCGGAATTCGGAACCTCGCCCGCTTAGGTTCCTCATCGCAGAGGAAGGTGTTTTATAGGCCTCTCTCGCCCTTGCGAGCAAGCGCTTCATCAATTTAAGGTGAGTCGGGCCGCGCGGTCGGGGGCGGGCTTGCGCTTTTTTTTTTTTTTTTTTTTTTTTTTTTGCGCACGCGCACTGGGCACTGCGCGCACCAGCCTCGGTGATTGACCCTTTTCCTTTGCCGTTGTTCCTAGACGCCGTTGCGTTTGCGGAAGCAGCTCAGTTCTGAGAAGGGAAGTCATGTCCTCGGCCGCCATGTCTAAGTACGTGAACGACATGTGGCCCGGCTCTCCTCAGGAGAAAACCTCGCCCTCCACCTCCAATTCTGGCCGCTCCAGCCGCCTGTCGTCGCGCTCGCGCAGCCGCTCTTCGTCCCGCAGCTCCAGACCCGACTCCCGCAGCTCCAGCCGCTCGTCCTCCCGCAGCCATAGCCGGCCGCGGAGGAGCAGACTGTCCCGATCGCGGTCCCGCAGGCGCCACCAGCGCAAGTACAGGCGCTACTCGCGGTCGTACTCACGCAGCCGGTCCCGGTCCCGCAGCCACCGCTACTACCGAGGCAGCCGGTATGAGCGGCCACGGAGGTACTACCAGTCGCCGTCGCCCTACCGATCCCGGAGCAGGTCGCGCTCCCGTGGGAGGTCGCATCACAGGAGGTCGTACTACGCCATCACTCGAGGGCGGCGCTACTACGGCTTCGGCCGAACCGTGTACCCCAAGGATCGCCCCAGGTGGAGGGAAAGATCCAGAACCAGGTCTCGCAGCAGGAGCAGAACCCCTTTTCGCTTGAGTGAGAAAGGTGGGTCTTGGTGTCAGGTTGATGTTTGTGCCCTTGGGGGGTCTTGGGCATTGAATTCTGGACGCCGATGATCCAGCTCCTCCCTACATTTAACTTCCTCAGCTCCATGAGTCATCCAGGGAGTCAGATGATTGAACAGTTTAGCTTGGATTAAGCCCAGGACATCTTAACATCTAGGCGAGTGTTTATTTTGGTGCCTGAAGTCTTAATTCTTGAAGGGAGTTTTCAGTTAGTGGTTAGGTAGAATGTAATCTTTCACGTATATGTCCTTTCATCTTGTGAGTAAAGTCCATGCAGGGTGAGATGGGGCAGTAATCTGAACTAAAGTCAGTTTATGACTGTGATGGTCAAAAGAGGAGTATCACTCTTTCCTACTAGCTGGCTGAAGTCAAACAACACATTTTTTCCACATGATTTACTGAAAAAAGAATTGGGGTTATGACTAGTTTTTCTGTAAGTAGCATGGTAATTTGATAATAGAAAATAGGTAAGTTTGACCTTGTGTGCTGGCACTGTATCAAGATTAACAGTGTAGATAACTGGGCCATTAAGTTACCAAACATCTTAGTTTACAGAAATAAACACTTAAAGGCAAAATAGTGGTGTTTGTCAGAAGGAAACGAACTTGTTGAGGTAATCCAGGAAAGTTGCTTTTTTTTTCCCTCACTAAAATTTTGGATTGTTTTTTAATAATTGCTTCACATATAAAAACACGTGTTTTAGAAAAGCTACTTGGTTCATTTGAGCCTTAAAGTTTAGAGAAAATGAATGTCTCCATGCCCTTAGATCGAATGGAGCTGCTAGAAATAGCAAAAGCCAATGCAGCCAAAGCTCTGGGAACAGCCAACTTGGACTTGCCACCAAGCCTCCGAGCCAAGGAAACAAGCCAGGGAACAGCTGCTTCCAGCAGTGGGCCAAAGAAGGAGGTAAGTACCTTCAGAAAGCTGCTGCCAGCAGATTGATTACCCTTTGTCAATGTACCATAGACAACCCTCCTGGGAAGTCTTTATATCATTTGTCCAGAACAAAATCTTAATCTGACAAATATCAGTCTCACAAACTGGGAGACATGAACTTCTTTCATTTTGACACTTGGTTTGTTTTTTCCACAACAATAAAAACAGTATATTATTGGAAATACCTTTTCTCTCTCTAGTCTTTAGAGGCTGTAGTGTTCTCTCAGTTTTCATGTACACCGTTATGTTCCCAAAGTCTCTGCTCAGCATACAGTATAGTTTATCTGCTTTATTTCTGTCTTATAGAAATCATGAATGTGGTCTCCAGACAGTGATGAAGAAAAATCTGTTGGTAATTGATCATGGGTTCAAGTGTCAGAGTTTATGTTAACAGACTAAAGCTTAGCCTTTGTTGAAGGTAGTCTGTGTGCATGCTAGAGTTTTGGGCTAGGGACTATTTGTGTAAGGCAGTTTGACAGTTCAGTAGCCTAGAGGCACTGTCATGGTGGGGCATCTGTGATCTAGACGTCCCTCACATAATATATGCAATATATTCCAGATGTTTTGAGAGATTACAGAAGAAGAGGCCTGCTTCACTTGCAGATAAGTTTATTACAATTCTCCAGAACTACCGAGGATGTGCATTGACACATTGCAGTGTATTATAAGTTCATTTTTATGTGAAACCTGGATCTTAAAATTAATAATTTGGGCTGGGATGTAACTCAGTAGAGAGCCTGTCGAGGGTGCATAATACGTGGGGTTAGTTCCCAGCACTGTGTAAACTGGGTTCAGTATCCCACACCTGTGATCTCAGCACTTGGGAGGCTGTCCTTGGACAGCTAGGGGATAGATACAAGAGACGTGGTCTCAGAAAACTGCTTTATAGAAATGTAAGGTGAAAAAAAAGTTAATGATAACACTATAATGAATGTGGTTTGTCTATTGCTGAGCTCTCAGGGCTGCCTAGTATTTGTTCAGGCAAGTACCTAAGAGGGGCTCCTTGATGAATAAATTGCAAATGCCTCAGTTCATTAGACAAAGCATTTTTTAATTGTACTTATTCAAAATGAGTTGTATCTACAATAGTAATCATGTATTCATGGGGAACTATGCGTCCTAAGTCAATCTTGCTAAGTGGAAAACAGGTTTTGTTGTTGATTAGCTCCTTAACTATGACAACATAGATGGAATTTGGTTTGTGTATCTTACAGCTGCATTTGTGTTCAGTGGACTTTTTTATATATAATATTTAAAAGACTAAGGCTATGTTTAAAATTTTCCTCTTTAGCACTCAGAAAAGCAGACTGAAGATGGAACTAAAAATCCCACTGAAAAGTCTTCTACACAAAGAAACATAGCCTTCAGCCCGAGTGTAAGTGAACCCAAAAATTATTCTTGGAAATTGGGTCTGGGGTATTTTATTATGTAGGCTTTATGTGTGTTGATGACCTTTGTTAAGTTGACTCCAATTTATTGTCTTACAGAATTCTGTAGCAAAGCCACTGCAGAAAGCAACTAAGACTGCTGTTGAAGAGAAGTCTTCAGGATCACCCAAAATAGATAAGAAAAAAAGTCCTTATGGACTGTGGATACCTGTCTAAAGGAAACTAAGGGCTGGGGTTGCTTAAACTGCACTTTACTGAGGGGTTTGTGTCCAGCACTAGCTCGTCTGCCTGAGTAATCACAGCAGTAAATGTGAAAATCCATTACAGAAAGAGGCTTAATGGTGACGTGTTCATGGTTGAGGTTTCTCTTGAAGATATGAGGACACAGATGACCCAGAGAATTGCATACAGGTGGGAATCTTGTATATACCTGTAAGTATTGTATAGTATCGATTATATACAGAGGTGAATTTTTTAAAGACACAATTGTATACTGTATTTTGTATATTTGTTAATAAACTTTATTATTTGTCTTCATTTTAAATGAGTATTGAATGCATCTGTCTACATCTGAAGAAATCTTTCTGAAAACACAGGATTTATGAATTCATACTTTTAGATGTGTATCCCCTTGGAGCTGGTGTTTGGTACCATCCATAAGACTCATAACCATCTGTAACCCCTATTCTAGGGGACCCAACATCCTCTTGTTCCATGGAACGCACTAACATGCATGTGGGCAAACTTCATACACATAAATCCTTAGAAGAGTGACCTTAAAAATTTAGACTACATTAGTTGAGAATGTAGTTTCCAACACTTGGGACAAGTAACAAGTAGATCCCTGAGGTTTAAGGCCAGACTGGTCTGCATTGCAGGTTCTAGGACTGTGAGACTCTTAAACCCAAACCTCTCCAGTTGCCAGTATCAAAAAAGATTCTCCTGTTTCACCAAAAAAAAAAAAAAAAGCTTCTACTTGGCTGCATGTTGAAGGTTCCAATTGCCCTGTTTGGGAATTTGCCAATAAGTAATTCCTTAAAGGCTTTAAAAAGGGTACAAATTAGTAACCAGATAAAAAGACTAAGGAGAAGTTAGAATCAAGCTTGTCAGGATTTGCAGTGCTAGCACTCGAAGGTTCACCCAAGAGAGCTGGAAGCCCTGATCTTTTAACTTCATGGAGCTTTCATCACAGGCATGATTGATTAGGTCATGACAATTGGGTGAGAAGATCTCCATCTCTGCTCCCTTTTAGAGTTACAACCTACTAAGATAAAGTGGGTTCCTCAGGCAAGAGGACTTGACCCCCTGAGCTGTGTTCAGAGTTTACGGTGAATAACAATATTCCCTACTGAGCAGAAAGTTTCCTGAACTTTGCCAGGAAATTGGGATGAAAAAGAACTTTGAATCAGTCCTCAAATATGTTAAATTGAAAGTAAAGCTGTGCTGTATATTTGCATTTTCCAAAAAATCAGCCAATGTCTAAACATTTAAGTCCCTGTCATTTTGATTTGTAGTGTGACTAGCAGTTGCCTTCGAAGTATAAGTAGTGGGGTGGGGATGTAGCTCACTTAAGTGGTAAGTACTTGTCTAGCATGCTCTGCCCTGAGTTTCTTTGAACCCAGCACCAGTAACAGTATCTTAGCACTTCTGGAGGCAGCTCAAAGGCCACATACACACAAAAGGAGTTTAAGTCAAAAACGTTTGGATTTTATTGTTTTGAATGAGGATATACATAGCCCTGGCTGTCCTGGACCAGGCTGACCTTGAACTCTGAGACCCTCCTGCTTCTGCTGCCCTTGTGCTGTTAGTAAAGGTATGAGCCACCCTGTCTGGTTAAGACCACTCTTCAAAAAGTATAGGTAGCAAGAATGTCCCTTATCACTGGTGTACAATTGGACAGCATACCTGAAATAAATGAGATGCTTATGAGAAATTTAAATATCCAATGATCTAGAATTGTATTCCTGGCCACAGTACTTTCTTTGGCCATTCTTTAAGGTAGCAGTGAATAGATTGATGAACCAGTTGCTGTTCAGTGAGTCAGTGTATTTCACATCTAGGTTAATAAGACAAGGTTTCCCAAATAGCCTTGGATGTCCAGGTTTGCCTCTAACCCCTCAGGTCCTGGGATTAAAGGTGCGGGCCACTATACCCACATGAGATTTTGATTTTTAAGGAAAAGTATGAGAAGCTGGAGATGTAGCCTAGTTGGTAATATCCAGAAAGGTATGGAACCTGTGGTGGTACAGGTCTATTATCCCAGAACTCAGGAGGTGGCAGGCAGGATCAGAAAATGAGAATTAGCTGAGGCTAATGAGGGCACAGGTATTTCATCCCAGCAGAGGCAGGAAGATCTCTGAGTTCAAGGCCAGGATGGTCTTCAATGGGTTCCAGGACAGGACTGTATAGGGAGACTCAAGAAACAGACATCAAAAGAAAGTTGAGCACTGGGCAGTGGTGATGCACGCCTTTAATTCCAGCACTTGGGAGGCAGAGGCAGGCGGATTTCTGAGTTCGAGACCAGCCTGGTCTACAGAGTGAGTTCCAGGACAGCCAGGGCTACACAGAGAAACCCTGCCTTGAAAAACAAACAAACCGGGACTTTTCTAACTGACGTGAAGGGTTGGAGATAGCTCAGTGGTTGAGTGTGGGCTGTTGTAAGAGGCCCTGAGTTTGGTTCCTGGCACACATTTTACCAAATGCCTGTAACTAGTTGTAGGAGATTCAAAGCCTGGCTGCTACACTGAAATGCACAGACACGTGCGCACGAGCGTGCACACAAGTAAAAATATAAAAGTTGTGGGGCTGGAGAGATGGCTCAGTAGGTAAGGGCACTGGCTGTTTTGAAAGGTAGACGTTTCCATTCCCAGAACGCGTATGGTGCGTATGGTGGCTCAGGACCATCATAACTCTAGCTTCAGGGGATCCTACACCCTCATCTGACCTCTGTGGGCATCAGGCATGCAGGTGGGGCATATATGTATGCAGGCAAAACATCCATACATAAAAAATGAAATAGTCGGTAACTTCCTCATTTAGAGGCAAGTATTGCCTTCCCAGTAACATGTCATTTGATTTGTGGGGATTTTGTGTGCTACTTAGACTCGACTCAACGTGCACCACTTCTTCCAGCCAAGTAACTCATTACTTTTTTCCAGACACAGGGTTTTCTGTATAGCTCTGTCTTGGAACTCACTCTGTAGACCAGGCTGGTCTTGAACTCACAGAGATCATCTTACCTTTGTCTCCAGAGTGCTACGATTAAAGGCATGTGCTACCATTGTCCCACTGCTTTTATTTTTGAGACATGGTCTCAATGTGTCACTTGGCCTAGAACTTGCTGGGTAGAAAGGATTGAGCTGTAATTCACGGCCCATGCCCAGCTTGAAGGGACTCTGGTCAGCTCTAGCATGGTGAACATGGCTCTGGCAGGCCTTGCTCTTCTCCCTATTTTCCATGCCTTGCTAAAAACCATTAGATTACATTTCTAAAGTGGCCACTAAGGTCCAGTTCCTATATGGCCACTTCCTCCTCCTGAGGCTGACCACCAAGGTTATCAAAATATTGAAGTCCAACAATCAAAAGCCTCCTTTTACTACCCTAATTAACATGCCCAATTAAAATTTAATATTTTGCCTGGCAGTGGTGGCGCACGCCTTTAATCCCAGCACTTGG
>CM052702.1:122665124-122680690 GCA_028551405.1 Uromys caudimaculatus
TTTCTTTATTATATGTAAGTACACTGTAGCTATCTTCAGACACCCCAGAAGAGGGCATCAGATCTCATTAGGGATGGTTGTGAGCCACCATGTGGTTGCTGGGATTTGAACTCAGGATCTTCAGAAGAGCAGTCGGTGCTCTTAACCGCTGAGTCATCTCTCCAGCCCTGGCTTCCCTCTTTATAAACCACCATTTAGTCCCTCCCACTGCCCCCACTGTGACATATCTCTTACCCTTCTTGCTTGCCCCTTCTCCTCTCCTTTGTATCCTTTCTTGTTTCCCACTTTATCTCCTGTCTTTTGTCACCTATCCCTGCCCTCTGTCCTTCTAGGGCAAATCTCCTTTGTGCCAAGAACTTGGTCTTGGGGGATCCTGAGCTGATACTTTAACTTTTACAGCTTGCATTTAACTTTTTTTTTTTTTTTTTTTTTTTTTTTTTTTTTTTTTTTGGTTTTTCGAGACAGGGTTTCTCTGTGTAGCCCTGGCTGTCCTGGAACTCACTCTGTAGACCAGGCTGGCCTCGAACTCAGAAATCCACCTGCCTCTGCCTCCCAAGTGCTGGGATTAAAGGCGTGCGCCACCACTGCCCGGTTTACACGTTTCATATATCACTGTCGTCCTCCTGAATTATCTTAGTGACATTAGTATGGGAATATGAGAGTGAACAATACTGAGCCTGCCCTGCTCTCCTGTAGTTAGTAACATCAGAAAACTATCTACTCTATGGAAGGAACGTAATGAGGATGAAACTCAAGAGAGACAAGGTTCTTTAGAGCTAGTGACAGGATACGCAGTTCCCAACCAGGCATTTCATTCTAAGTGACTTCCTCATCCTTGTCGCCCCGCCCCGCCCCCGCCCCCGCCCCCGCCCCCGCCCCGCCCCCCCGCCCCGCCCCGCCCCGCCCCGCCCCGCCCCCCCCGCCCCGGGGTATTTGCGCCTGTGCATGACCACACCACGAGTCATCCCCCTCCCACTACAAGGAGCGTGAAGGGTCGGGAGAAACTGACGCCACACAGGAAGGCCTGACTCCGGGCGGCGGGCCAGAGGCCGCCGGAAGTGCTCGTGTTGTTGACGGAAGTAGAGAGAAGGCTGTAATGGCGGCTGTGACCGAAGTTGTGGTGAGTACCATCGGCTTTGCGCTTGTGTTAGTCTGGGAGACGCCGGGGCGGGGCACATGCGGCGAAATCCGGGTGCGGCTACCGGGGAGGCGGGGGTGTCGGGCTCAGGTCTGGGCCGTGGCCGCAGGCAGACGCGGAGCCTGAAGCCGGCTATGACCGCAGATACCCGCGGACGGCGCGGAAGCCAGGCCCTTGGCGGCCGAGGAGCTGGCGGCGCAGAAGCGAGAGCAGAGACTGCGCAAGTTCCGGGAGCTGCATCTGAAGCGGGTGAGTGGCGGGGACACCGGCCAGGCCGGGCGCGGGGCTGGAGTAGGAAGGCGCACCAGATCTCATGACGGGAGGCGTCCCTGGGAACAGATCTCCACCCGTGGGTCTGGACTCAGGTTGAGGTCGCTTTGACAGTTGTCAAAAGCCCCACCCGCTTGCTCCACCTGGTCCCACCCACATGACTGGATGTACGTTAAGTTTTCCCTCCTGTTCCATGATTCTAGCAAATTCTTCATTTTCAGTTAGGGAAATACTTAGAAATAAGAGGGAACTTTTCAGACCTTTCTCACCTTTTTTTTTTTTTTTTTTTTTTTTTGAGACAGGGTTTCTCTGTGTAGCCCTGGCTGTCCTGGAAAACTCACTCTGTAGACCAGGCTGGCCTCGAACTCCGAAATCCGCCTGCCTCTGCCTCCCAAGTGCTGGGATTAAAGGCATGCGCGACCACTGCCAGCAACCTTTCTCACCTTAAAAACAGCGAACACACACTTTTTTCCTCTTTTCCGAGTTAAGACTCCAAAACGTATAACTTATTTTCCATCTTGTTTGCATGGCTGCCTAGACACCCTGGACATTAACATTCTTTCTTTGAAGACAGCTCCCACTCACTTCCCCTTGTGACTGCTTGTCCAGCTGACCCTTTTTGCTGAACCTGCTTGTGTTCTTGGAATGTAATTCAAAAGGCACGGCTCTATCTTCTTCTTAGTGTCCCCTTCTAGCACCTGCCAAGATTTACAGCCTGCTTGACTTGCTTCTTGTCTTGAACCCTTAAAAAAAATATTTCTTGGGTTGTCGAGATGACTCAGTGTTTAGAGGCCCTTGTACAAGCCTGGCCACTGGCGTTTGATCCCTAAAACTTGGGTAAAAGAGGACGGAGAGGACAAACTTCACAAAGTTGTCCACAGAGCTCCACATACAGAAATAAGAAAATGTATATGTATTTTGTATGTGTGTGTGCTCAAGCGTCATGGAGTGTATGTAGATGACAGGTAAGTCGGTTTTCTCTTCCATAACCTGACTTCTGGGCATTGAAGTCATCTGGCTATGTGGCAGTCACCCTTACCCATTGAGCCATCTTGCTGGCTCAAAAGAACTTTTTTTTTGTTTTTGTTTTTCGAGACAGGGTTTCTCTGTGTAGCCCTGGCTGTCCTGGAACTCACTCTGTAGACCAGGCTGGCCTCGAACTCAGAAATCCACCTGCCTCTGCCTCCCAAGTGCTGGGATTAAAGGCGTGCGCCACCACTGCCCGGTTGGGTCAAACTGTTTTCAACCCAAAAAAATCTATGTTGCCTCTTTTAACTACTTTTAGTGTATTTATTAAGTAATGCAGTTTGTACTTTTTTATTTTGTAACTTTTGTGATTTTTTTTGTACAATAATGTATTTGTACAATATAGCAGTTCTCAGCTGATGGAATGAATGAATAAAATGTATACTTTAAAAAAAATCTATGATTGCTACTGTACCATGGCAGGGTGAGGGTGCCTTGCCAACCTTTATTCTGAACCCCTTATGCAAGGGACCTCCCAACTGAACAGGCAGGAGTGATGTAACCCTAGGGCTCCGGAACAGCAGAGCTCTACAGCACAGCAGTGTCATTCTCGCTGTTTTAAACCTTCTCAGGGTGTTCCTGTCTTAGGGTTTCACTGCTGTGAACAGACACCATGACCAAGGCAACTCTTGTAAAGACAACATTAATTGGGGTTGGCTTACAGGGTCAGAGGTTCAGTCCATTATCATCAAGGTGGGCACATGGCAGCATCCAGGCAGGCATGGTGCAGGAGGAGCTGAGAGTTCTACATCTTCATCTGAAGGCTGCTAGCAGAACACTGACTTCCAGGCAGCTAGGATGAGGGTCTTAAGCCCACACCCACAGTGACACACCTACTCCAACACGGCCACACCTCCTAATAGTGCCACTCCCTGGGCCAAGCATATACAAGCCATCACAGTTCCTGTGCTTAAAATCATTTGCTGGTTTTGTATTGCTTGCAGCATAAACGGGGTCCCTTAGTCATTGCAAATAAGACAGCTCTATTTCGGTCCCTCTCCTGTTTTAGCTGATGGCCTTTTCTTTTATGGGTTTAGAATGAAGCTCGGAAGTTAAACCACCAGGAAGTCGTGGAAGAAGACAAAAGACTTAAGTTGCCTGCAAACTGGGAAGCCAAGAAGGCACGGTTGGAGTGGGAGCTCCAGGAAGAGGAGAGGAGAAAGGTCAGGAAGCCTCTGCCCTCCTCCACTGAGACAGCAGGGGTGAGGGGGTGGGGGGTTGGGGGTGGGGTGGGGGGACGACGGGACTGGTTACCTAAGGGAACCTTTCTCTGCTTGTCTGTAGGACAAGGACTGTAATGGCTACTTGAATGGATTAGGAATTCTGTGAGTTAATATCTGCAAAACATTTTAAAAGGTTCTGGCTCCTGCTCACTTCTGTTGTTGATTTTATTACATTTTTGTTTTGTATGTGTGTGGGCACAAGAGTGGAGGTCAGAGGACAACTTACAGGAGTTAGTTCTCTCACCACCTGTGCCTCCTGATACAGCGCTCAGGTGGTGGAGCATGGCAGCGAACACCTGTATCCCCTGAGCCACCTTGGTGGCCTGTTGCTTGATATTTTGATAGTATCTTTTTTCACTTAAAATAGGTCAAACTGTTAACCATGGTGTGTCACACCTATAGTTCCAGCAGTTGGGAAACTGAGGCGGGGGGGGGGGGTTGCTTTGAGTTTGAGGTCAGCTCAAAAAACAACAAATGCAAGTGTTTGCTGTGTGGCAGGGTGGGTGGCTCGGTAGGTAGCACTGCCTGTCTCTGCAGGAATGTGCAGCACGAGGGGAAGACTACGAGAAGGCGAAGCTCCTGGAGATCAGTGCGGAGGACGCAGAGAGATGGGAGAGGAGGAAGAAGAAGAAGAATCCCGACTTGGGGTTTTCAGGTACAGCCGGCCTGGGCTGACCTCTGCTTTACTGCGTGGGCCTGTTGGACCAAGGCTTCCGCTTTAGTGAGAGCGCATGCCCACTGAGCTTCATTCATGGAATATTCTAGGAGGCCAGGAGAGCCCCGGGCTGCCCATCAGTGTGCTGGCTGTGTTGGTCCTTAGTGTAAAGTTGTAGCCATTTTGTTCTTTAGGCTTACTATATATAGCCCAGGCAGTCTGCAAACCCAGGGTCCTCCTGCCTCTGCCTCCGGAGTGTTACAGGCATGTGCCACCTCATCAGCCTGTTGGGTAGAGGCCGTGCTTAGGACAGTGCCCTGTGCATGCAGGACAATGGTAATTTTGAGTTTGCTCTTATAAGTAATGCTCAGATAAGGACACAGATCACCTCTGGTTCTCATTTTGTTTAGATTATGCTGCTGCCCAATTACGCCAGTATCACCGGCTGACCAAGCAGATCAAACCTGACATGGAAAGCTATGAGCGACAGAGAGAAAAGCAGTAAGTCCTTGGGCATAGGCCGTTCTTGGGAGGTGGGTGTAAGCAGATTCTTAAAGACACATGTAAATACACACTAGTTAAAGGAGTTATTTACTTATTTGAGACATTTCTACTCTGGCTTGGGCTGTTCTTAAACTCACAGCAATCCTGCCTCATTGTCTTGAGTGCTGGGATTATATATGTTTGCCAACTTGTCTGACCAAACTCAATTTACTGGAGCAGGTCTTATCAGTGGCTGTCTCTTGATAACACTATTTACTGTTCTCCGGAACAGCAGTTTGGCGCTGACTTTCCTTGGAGTCCCACGTGGGGCTGGCTTATATGCGTGCTCGCCCAGCCTGGCTCATCCTTTGTGAGCCTGCATTTTTTTCTTTTCCTTTTTCCTTTCCTGTGTAATAACTATATTTCTATGTCATCTCTCATTACTAGTGGTAGTGTAGTTTGAAATTAGGCTGAAGTACTCCTGTCTGACTGGAAATTCTTGCTGTCTTCTCAGTGGAGAAGATTTTTTCCCAACATCCAACAGTCTGCTCCATGGGACGCATGTGCCTTCCTCAGAGGAAATTGACAGAATGGTTTTAGATCTGGAAAAGCAGTAAGTACTCATTAGAGAGCGTGGGGTGCTCCATACTTCGTGAGAGAGAACGGGTGGGGGGGTCTGAGGCCGATGCTCTCAGGAGCATCTTGAAGAGCACAGCAGTGACATCAGCTCATGTTTGACCCAAAGTCTGATGGTTTTGAAGTTGGACAGCGTGGGTGGGTTGAGCCGTAGCATTTGGAGCGAAAAGGGAATATGGGGGGAATCAAAGTGCTGTGCTGGCAAACTGTTACGGAGCAGAGAGCATGCAATAAGCAACCCACAGTCGCTCGTGGTTCCAGGGGTCTCAGACCTGTGGCAGCACAACGGATCTTCAGAAGTACATGCTAGGAGGCCTAGTCACCCCGTGAGGACCAGGAAGCAGACAGATTGGCAGGGAGGAGAGGTGGAGTCCCAATATTCCTTTCAAGTGCACACCCTTAGCACCCAGCTTCCTCTTACTAAGCCTCACTTCTTAAAGATTCCAGCACCTTGTAGAAACCCTGTCAGCTGGGGACTAGGTCTACAATATCAAGACCTCGGGTAGGGTTCCAATCCAAACTATAGTAGTTAGTGTTTTGTGTCTGTCTGTTTTAAACAAGGGCCTCATGTAGCCCAGCCTGCGTTGGAATTTAAGTACTGCTGGGATTGTGTGTATTTCCACTTGGCCATACTTATTTATATTTTAATTAGTTAATTGTGTTTTATTTATTTATTTTTTTGAGATAGCATTTCACCATGTATACCAGGCTAGCCTCAAACTCAAAGATCCTCCTGTCTCTGCCTCCCAAGTGCCTGGCCATACTTCTTTATTTCTTTCCTTCTTTCTTTCCTTTCTTTCTTCCTTCCTTCCTTCTTTCTTTCTTTGTTTCTTTCTTTTTTTTTTTTTTTTTTTTTTTTTTTTGGTTTTTCGAGACAGGGTTTCTCTGTGTAGCCCTGGCTATCCTGGAACTCACTCTGTAGACCAGGCTGGCCTCGAACTCAAGTGCTGGGATTAAAGGCGTGCGCCACCACTGCTCAGCTCGGCCATACTCATTTCTAATAGCGGGAATGCACTTATGTTTAGGATGGTGCAGTGTGCCACAGTCTGCACAGTGTAGAACAGTGCAGGCGATGCCGTGATGTGTACCACACACTGCACAGTGCTTGCCATCCACAGATAGAACCATCAGGGTGTTTTATCTCAGAGACACTTCCTTGTCCCCACTTGTAGCAGTGCATTGTTGCTCTCTAGAAGCATTCTTTTTTGTTTTGGAGTTTTGAGACGACTCTCATTATGTAGCCTAGGCTAGTCTCCAACAGGTGCTAGCCTCTAGCCTCTGCCTCCCAATTGTTCCATTACTGCTGTGGGCCACCACGTACATGTTCAGTCCTGCTGTGTGCCGAGTCTGTGTTTGCAGGATCTCATGGCTTACACTGAAGTTCAGCTAACTAGTTCGTCTTCATCTGCAGCTGATGAAAACCACGTGTATAATCCCAGCACTTGGGAGGCAGAGGCAGGCGAATTTCTGAGTTCGAGGCCAGCCTGGTCTACAGAGTGAGTTCCAGAACAGCCAGGGCTACACAGAGAAACCCTGTCTCGAAAAAACCAAAACGAAACATCTAAAAAAAAAAAAAAAAAAAGAAAACCACATGTACTTTTTTGTTCCCCCAAGGTGTTTTATTATGAATGCTGATTCTCTCCTGAACTTTTTGTCCATGTTTTATTAAGATCAGAGAAGGCAGTTCAGACCAGAAGGTGGTTGAACTCCTTCAATCCTAGGGTTTGGGAGGCAGAGGCAGGTCGATCTTTGGGGTCAAGCATAAAGAGGTCTGGGGAAGGGGATTCTGACCTCATAACTCCCTTCCCTGCCCAGAATTGAAAAGCGAGACAAATACAGCCGAAGACGTCCATACAACGATGATGCTGACATCGACTACATCAACGAGAGGAACGCCAAGTTCAACAAGAAAGCAGAGAGGTTCTACGGGAAGTACACGGCCGAGATCAAGCAGAACCTGGAGAGGGGAACAGCTGTGTGAGCTGCCCTCGGGGAGCGGTGCAGACGCGGGGCAGGGTCGGAGGCCTCTGCTGGCTAATTCCATGTGGGACCAGTTCGTTTACTGGTCACACTTACCCCTTTTTCCCCCACCCGGCTCTGAAATAAATGTCTTTTCTCACCTCTCCCCCACATGTACACGCCCACAGTTTGTGCTTGGATCGGTGATGTCTTTCTTGTAGTGAGTGATGTTTTGTAAAAACCTACTTTGTATAAATCCTAATTATTTTTCTATGTACTTTAAATGTGCATAACCATATAACCTTTGAATTACTGGGGCTGAGGTGGTTGTGTACACAGATGCAGTCACTGCTGCTTTGAGTGTTTTGAGGAAGTAGACAGACGCCACAGCTGGGCTTTGGGACTGGCCAGGAGAGGACTAAGAAGCAGAGGCTGTCGAGACAGGTGCTCCTAGAGTTCTGGCCCTGTCTGTCTGTCTGGGACTGGAGTCAGAGGTTGTGGCTGTCAGCCATGCGCACTCCCTTTGTAAAGAACAATAAAATGCTTTGGAATAGAGTCTCGAATAGTGTGTGTAATTTAAAACATTGTGGCTACTTACACAAGTGTGGGAGCGTTTGTTACACATTTCAACGTAAGGCTGAGTGTTGACTTTCGCCAACCTTTGCAGATCTTGTCTGCTTGACCTGGGAGCTGAGGACCTGAAAGAACAGGGTGGACTGCAGTCCAATCATAGACAACCTTACTTCAGTTTAATGTACTTTTGTGCACAATTGAAAGAAAGCAGTGATCCAAGGAAGGTTGTTTCAGTTCAGAAAAACGTGATCAGAAAAACGTACATAAATGCCAGTAAGCACATACTAAATATCAGCAGAACAGCTTTTCCCCAGGACTTTCTCAGCACAGACCCAATTTAAAAACTTGCTGTTTCCCAGATTGTGTCTGGGAAAGAATGAAAGCAAGGCAGAAGGCCCTACGTATCCGGATTGTTCACTGACCAGGCTGCGTTCTACATCTATGTTCTAATACTCAACAAGGGTAAGCACATTGAATGTAAATGTTTGTCACAGGAAGCACCAAGTCATGAAGTTGCATCCAAGAACAATTCAGGGAACAAAATGCACCTGAGGTAAAAGTCCCTCTGCCTTTTTTCCTGTCTCCCTGAGTCATTTCTTTTTTTTTTGGTTTTGACCATGTTCCTACAGCTGAGGGTCAGCTCAGTTTCAAGTCTCTGGAAAATAAAGAGTTAAAAAATCTGCCGGGCAGTGGTGGCTCACGCCTTTAATCCCAGCACTTGGGAGGCAGAGGCAGGTGGATTTCTGAGTTCGAGGCCAGTCTGGTCTACAGAGTTCCAGGACAGCCAGGACTACATAGAAACCCTATCTCGAAAAACAAAACAAATTCGTAGCAACTGTCTAGAGAGAGAGTTTTTCTCTGGATGAAATAAGTAATTAGGATATTCCAAATTAAACCTGAAAAGCTGGGTGAGGCTGCTTATATCTTTAATCCCAGCACTCACCAGGTAGAGGCAGGTGTGTAGTGAGAATTTTGGTTTCCTTAAGAACAAACTATATTATGTGAACGTGTTTTTGTTTTAATCCCAGGTGTGGGATATGGGGCTGCGTCAGTTTGTCCACAACCGTTAACTACGATTGTCTCGTGCTCTAGGAGGGGCATGATTTTGCCAGCTGCAGATAGTTCTTTTAACATTTGAAGATGGCACATTGTTAAAATTAACAGTGCTTCTCCCCCTTTCCTTTAGACATACAGAGGAAGCTGGCTCCGATCTAGGAGCTGAAGAGCTGAAGGTGATCTTGAATTCCTGACCCTCCTTCCAAGTGCTAGGATTACAGGCGTGCACCACCACGCCCAGGTTTACTTGGTGTGTGAGTGGAAGTACCAGTGCTCGCCTTCCATGGACTTCAGGCTGGCTGGCCTGAGAGCTCTGCCTCATCTTAGGCATGCTGGGGTGACAGATGGGTTGTGCACTTCTATGTTTGGCCTTGCATGGGTTGTCTGGGGGCACTGCAGTCTGGTTCTCACACTTTCAAGGGAAGTGCTTTCTCCACTGAGCCATCTCCCTAGCACCCCTCAGCACCCTCCCTAATGCCTTGCTTCGATTGAGACATGGTCCTTGAAGTCTTGTGTTGTGATCCTCCTGCCTCTGCTTCTCCAATGCTGATATTCCAGGAATGAACTACCAGGTCCAGCCTTTTATTTCTGTTGGCCGTTTGTGTGAACACATTGCCCTTCTCTGGACAAGCAATGTGGCAGAGTAGCTATGATAGAATTGGGCACTCAGGGAAGGAAACAAGTCCTGTCGGGATGTCCTGTTTGGGGAGGAAGGTTTTGCAGACAGCAATAGGAATGAAGATGGGGACACGGAAGCAGGTGATCTTAGCACCTTGGACTCCACAGCTGAGCTCTCATCAGCCACTGCTTTTCTAAAGAAGTGTCCCCTACCAGTCCTGTCCCTGTAGCAGCCCTAGCTAGATCTAAGCTAAGAGCCTGGGCCCTTTCAACACTAACAAGCCAGGTTCAACCAATTAAACAGTTTTACTGGCTAGTTTTATGTGTCAACATGACAGAAGCTGGAGTTATCACAGAGAAAGGAGCTTCAGTTGAGAAAAATGCCTCTATGAGATCCAGGTGTAAGGCATTTTCTCAACTAGTGATCAAGGGGGGAGGGCCCTTGTGGGTGGTACCATCTGTGGGCTGGTAGTCTTTTTCTATAAGAAAGCAAGCTGAGCAGGCCAGGAGAAGCAAGCCAGTAAGTAGCATTCCTCCATGGCCTCTGCATCAGCTCCTGCTTCCTGACCTGCTTGAGTTTCAGTGCTGACTTCCTTTCGTGATGAACAGCAGCATGGAAGTGTAAGCTGAATAAACCCTTTCCTCCCCAACTTGCTTCTTGGTCATGATGTTTGCACAGGAATAGCAACCCTGACTAAGACAGTAGTGAAAAACCAAAATGTATCGAATGAGGCCACATTGGGGAGAGTAATCAAGAGTGCAGATGACCTTCCACACATAACCAAGAGTCCTGGACAACGTGCATCTGCCTTTACCATTGCCTCAGCCGGAGCCTGTTGTGTAAGTGTGGCAGTCTGAATGAAGATGGCTCCCACAGACCTCCAGAGACACACCTCCAGTAAGGCCGTGCCTCCTAATCCTTCACAAACAGTTACACCAACTTGGGCACCAAGTATTCAAAGATATGAGCCGATGGGTCCATTCTGGTCCAAACAACTACAGGTTTGCTTTCTGGCAAAGCCTCTTTTCCTGTCTCAGGTAGACCAAGCTGGCCTTGAACTATGGTCAAATCTTGGCTGAAAATGAGCCATGTGACGTCACTGCTGGCTGCTTTCTTGCGGCGTTTCCACTTAGCCGTCATCTGAGCTTCCACACTGTTGGCTTTTCATCAGCTTCTTTCCCTACCCTTGGTTTTTCAAGACAGAGTGTCTTTGTGTAGTTCTGGCTGTCCTAGAACTAGCTCTGTAGACCAGGTTGGTCTTGAACTTACAGAGATCTGCTTGCCTCTGCCTCCCAAGTGCTGGGATTGAAGGAGTGTGACACCACTGCCTGGCATTCATTAGCTTCTTATAGGGACACCAGTCAGATTAGAGTCCCACCCTTAGGACCTCCCCACCACTCAGTTTGTTTTTTTTTTTTTTTTTTTTTTTGGTTTTTCGAGACAGGGTTTCTCTGTGTAGCCCTGGCTGTCCTGGAACTCACTCTGTAGACCAGGCTGGCCTCGAACTCAGAAATCCACCTGCCTCTGCCTCCCAAGTGCTGGGATTAAAGGCATGCGCCACCACTGCCCGGCTCCCTCAGTATTTCTTTATCCCCTGATAGTTTCTCCGTGGTTTAGTGTTGGGCCTCGGGGAGGGAGCGCAAGCGGGGACGGAGTCTCCTGGTCCTGGTCCCTGCTGAGGTCGCCAAGACACTGTTTTCGCTCAGCACTTGCCGCCCTGAGCTAAGTCAGGTCCTGGTCGCAGTGCGATCCCCGTGAGACCCGCCTGTTGGCGCGCGCCCCACCGCTTGGCCTAGAGAGTGGATCTCTTTTTGGGCAGAAAGTGTTACAGCTCGTTGGACAAAAGGCTCTTGGACACCGGAGCAGTTTTGCACCTTTATTCCTTCTGGATGGCGGGCGGGCACGAGCGGTGGGCAGGGCGGGCAGGTGGAGAAGAGAGAGAGCTACTCAGGTCGGGATGGTCTGATATACTGTTTGGGAGGGGTCAGGGGTTTGGCAACTGAGACTTTCCATTGGTTTTGTCTGGGAACTTTGTAGTGCCTCATTTGCTTGTGGGAGGACTCAAGAGTTGCTTTCTACATGACAAATCTTACATGCCAGGCCTCTCTCTATACAGGGGTTGTGAAAGCTGTAGCTGTTTTACAGAAGTCTTCCGGGAGCGTTGGCCAAAACCATAATCTGGTCCCTTGTGAAAATGTCATGGGGTCTCCCAGAATTTTTAGCCTGTGCTCAGCTGGGTGTCAGATTGCCTGCCACAGACCACTGCCCCAAAGTTTAGGCCTCAGGCAACTGCTTGATGCTTCAGTTTCTATATCTCGAAAGAATGTTAAGACATACATCACAGGACGTTTGGGACGGTTAGACTTCGTAGGTGCTTGCACCAGTGCCTGGCTCTTGGCCCAAGTTGGCTGTGAGTGGCTCGGTAATAAAAACATTAGCTTGGTGATTGAGAGGACCTGAGTAGAAACAGAGAAATAACTTCAGGAAGTTCTCCAACCTCCACACACGTGTGTCCTCTCACAAGTGTGTGTGAGTGTGTGCATGCGTGCGTGCGTGCGTGTGTGAGGGAGGGAGAGGGAGAGAGAGAGAAAACGGGCCATGTTGCAAAAGTGGATTAGAATAAATGGGATAAGTGACTTATTTATCTACTTGGGAACAAACCTAAGCTATAAGACCTAATCTTTCATCACTAATAAAAGGTGAAAGGAAAAGAATGCTGAGCTCCTGGGCAGACACTCATCTGTGAGCTGCAGGAAACACAAGCAGAGACTTAGCGGTTGGTGGGGTGGGGAGAGAGCAAACAGGGTTTCTTAGCTTGTACAGGGGATGAGCAGGGGTTACAACCAAATATCGCAACCTCTGGGTATAAGGGCACTGATTCAGGTCTGACTACTTCCCGCTGATGAGGGATGGTGCAGGGTGGGAGGGTTGGGTGTGTGCTCAGTGGGAGGTATGGGTGCAGAAGCTTCTGACTGTCCTGGAACTCCCTCTGCAGACCAGGCTGGCCTTGAACTCAGAAAAAACATTTGACGTCTTAATACAACAGTAGCATAGCAAGGGAAAGGAATCTGGAGCATGTTTTATTTCTTCCATATACCTTAAATCATTTTTATTACCTTTTACGCTTTCATGTCCTCCAACCTTTATAACTTGCATTTATCAATCTTAAAACATCTTCTCAGGCCCTCTAATTTTAATAATTTGTATTTATTAATTTTTAAAAATATTTTACTTATTTTATATATGTGGTCACACTGTCACTGTCTTCAGACACACCAGAAGAGGGCATCAGACCCCATTGCAGATGGTTGTGAGCCACCATGTGGTTGCTGGGAATTGAACTCAGGACCTCTAGAAGAGCAGTCAGTGCTCTTAACCACTGAGCCATCTCTCCAGCTTGTATCTATAAATTTTTAAGATACCTGTTTGACTCTTAAGTTCTTGGATCCTTAGAACTTAAGCTTTTTATATTCTCAGACCCCATATAAAGTATATATCTCTCTTCACTCAGCTGTTAACCGTGAGACATAGGTTGCCGACCATTAGGAGCAGCCATTGCAAAGTGAGCTCCTTTAGATGAATGAATAGCTGAAAAAGTTCTGTTGAAATGTTTTTACCCCCTCGAGTCTAGAAATGAGATAAATCATGTCTGGGCCCAGTACTGTCAGCTCCAGGAGAATGAGGCTTGTGGCCTGACAAAGCAGCCGAAGCCTTGGTCTCTACTGTTAAAAGGATCCTCAAACCCAGCAGAGACCTGAGAAGGATCAATTTTACCTGAATAACCAGGAAGTGCAGAGAAAGCCACTTCTGAGTTTGTTAAAAATGACACAGACTTACCCGCTACCTGGACAGTCACTTACTCAAGGTTCCTCTGTGGTTGGTGGGGCATCCATTTTTGGCTGCCAGGTCAAGAAAATCTGGCAGACTGTCTTTTGTGGAGCAGGACTGTCCCACCTTGTCTAGGCAAAGTGAGTCAGTCAACTTCCCAGTGTCTTGTCTGTCCACAGTTTATCCAGTGG
Organism: Uromys caudimaculatus; assembly: GCA_028551405.1. Taxonomy (NCBI): domain Eukaryota; kingdom Metazoa; phylum Chordata; class Mammalia; order Rodentia; family Muridae; genus Uromys; species Uromys caudimaculatus. The sequence continues at coordinate 122,678,782 of CM052702.1, forward strand.
CCATCTTTGCCACATCTGAAGCAAGCTTCATGTGGAGGTTCTTTTGTGCCCATCTTTGGAAGAGATCAAGGGTGCTGTCAGGAGCCAATGTAGTTCTATTACAAAAAGCTTTTTTATTAAACATTTTAAATGCCATATTCTGTAGATCTCCTAAGTGTCTGAGACTAGCTATCTATCTAAAGTATATCTAAATAGACAAACACTGTTTCCAGTTATTTTTTGCTTAAATTTGAAAATATATATAGGAAGCTAAGTAAAACTTATTTTGGTAATTAATCATGATTGTAAGTATAATTACGAACATGTTAAAGAATATGATTATGAGGTAATAGAAAAGTAATTTGTATGTTTCAATCATTTTAAACAATTTATAATAAGAGTAAGATTAGGTTTAAGATGAAGGCAGTGTCAGGACAGGAAAGGGTTAATATGTTAGGAAGAATGACAAGGACCTTGGCTGAGGGAGCAGTTATCACAAGGTCATAAATTGTAGCTTATTTGGTTATCAGCAGTGGAGACCATCCTTGCTAGTAGGGCCTAGAAACCTGGACAGAAGGAAATTCAGACCATTTGCCCACATATCATCGACATTTTAAGATCATGGAGGATGTTAACATTAAGAGTGTTCTCTGGGGGCTGGAGAGATGGCTCAGTGGTTAAGAGTACTGACTATTCTTCCAGGGGTCCTGAGTTCAATTCCCAGCAACCACATAGTAGGTCACAACCATCTATAATGGGATCTGATGCCCTCTTCTGGAGGGCATGAAGACAGAGTAGTCACATACATAAGATAAATATACATATACATAATTTTTTTTTTTTTTTTTTTGGTTTTTCGAGACTGGGTTTCTCTGTGTAGCCCTGGCTGTCCTGGAACTCACTCTGTAGACCAGGCTGGCCTCGAACTCAGAAATCCACCTGCCTCTGCCTCCCGAGTGCTGGGATTAAAGGTGTGCGCCACCACGGCCCAGCTCCATATACATAAAATTTTAAAAGGTCATACATATAAGTAGAACAAAGATTCTAAAGATACCAAAACCCAGATATTTTGGCAAACTGCTATAAATAAGAGACCAGTGTTAAAATTACAGTTAGATGGCATTGAGATCAAAGGCTCAGTGGATACAGGAGCAGATGTAACAGTGATTTCACAAGGTTCCTGGAATCCAGCTTGGCCACTGCAGTGGTTATTTACACAGCTCCTAGGAATTGGGACATTGTCTCAGGTAAATCAAAGTCTAAGATGGATTAAATGCATAGGAGCAGAAGGTCAGGTAGGAAAATAAAAGCCATATGTGGCAGATATGGCCACAAATTTATGGAGGTGTATGCAACAGTGGGAAGCAGATTTGCATTCCTTCAACTTCAGAGACAAGCTGTAAAAGAGATGTTCCTAGGAAAGATGCTAAAAAATGTTGCCAAAGACAGTTACAGGTTGTTCAGGGCATCTATGAGCAGGGCACAGGTTGTTCAGGGCATCTATGAGCAGGGCACAGCAGAGGTTGGGTCTCCAAACTTGTGGAGCCACTGCTGATAGATGCCAACTGCCATCCACTAGAACAGTTAACTGAGAAGCATGTTTGGATAGAGCAATGGCCGGTAAAGAAAGGTTGCAGGCATTAAAAAGAGTTGGTCCAAGAACAGCTGGAGGCTCAACGTATAGAGGAGTCCACCAGCCCTTGAATTCTATGTGTTTCATTAAAAAGAAATCTGGGAAATGGGGGATATTGGCAGATCTTAGAGCAATCGATAAAGATATTCAGTTTCTGGGTTCCTTACTGTGTATGTAAAGAGTTAAAATAAAGATGCAGGCAAGTCAGGATAAGCCCAGACACTCCCGCTTTCCCCCTCCCCTCCTCTCAGCCCAGACTAGCCCAGACACTCCCGCTTTCCCCCTCCCCTCCTCCTG